>VZRW01008532.1:0-73065 GCA_013398125.1 Aegotheles bennettii
TGTTTGCCAGAGTGACTGTATATTTTTCAGTCTGGGCAGGTAAAGCAGGGTTTTCCTGTAATTTCAGTGTTTTATGGGGGGCGAGAAGGATAAAGTATTCTCTAAGACCAGGCAACCCATCGTTCCTGAATTCTCAACAATGGTCTTATTCCTCCCTCTATTGAAGGAGGAGTTTGCTTTAGGTAGAAGACTGGATGGGGGATAATATGAGAGAGCAGACTTGGGGTTGGGAACATGAAGAGACTGTGACTGGAAGACTGGACAATGGGAAGAAAACAAACTGCAAGAAAATTCTGAGGTGGAGGTTTGCAAATGAGCAGAAGAGATTAGTAGAGATTGGGCTGATTATGAGTAAGAAAGAGGCAGCTGTGAGCCAGCTACTGGTGAGAGACATGGAGATCAGAGAAGCCTAGAGGAAGGGAAGCTGAGATGGGCAAGACAGACAGGAGTTAAGTTAGCTACACGTGAAATACTCATTAACAGAAATAATGTATTTCTTTCTTGCTCCCTAGTTCCTTATCTTCATCCTCAAAGTAAATTGTAGGTACCAAAGATGCCATTTCCTTCCTTTGCGTTGCACATGTACATTTGTAGTATCTTGTTTTCAGAATTGCAGCATGCTTTTGTTCTCATTGTTTGCTAATAGACAACAATTTTAGGTTCAAAATATATTATTTTTGGATATAAGAAGAAATCATTAAAAATGAATCAATGAAATAATACTAAGTCCCTTGAAACATTTACAGCTTTTTCAGGTCTGTATGTATTCTTGCCTCTATAGAAAACTCTGGCAATATTCCTGCAAGATGTGATTTGTACGTTTGCTGTGATACTTACTTTCCTGATGCATTTTTGAAATGTGTACTTTGCAGAGGCAACCCCTATCCTTTTAAATGGTTCTATTAAAATATATTTTCGGTCCGCTGCAGCTTTCTCAAACAAATCCCAGCAATAACAAATTAAGCCCCCTTAGTGAATGATTGACTTGGTAGACCTACTGTTCAGAATTACAGATTTTTTTCCATTTTTCTTTCTGTTTTTTAGCAGCAAGAGTAAATACCAGCATTGGTTTGTTTTGTTTTTTTGTTTGTTTGTTTTTGGTTTTTTTGTTTTATTTTTGTTTCAGAGGAGTACATTTTAAATAAAATGAAAATAGGTAATGTCATCAAAGAGGTTGCCTTAGTACTAGCTTTATGTAAAGGAACTTTTTTGTTTCTAGTAAATTATGGTAAGAGCAATGAGAGTCACAGTCTGATTTGATTGTAAAAGAGAACTTTAGCAACAGCTTTATTTGTGGTTCTGCATCATTAGTATGTAGGATTGCTTGTAATTACTTGTATTAGCTCCCTTTCTACTCCATGAACAATAGTTATTTTAAGAAAATTTGTAGGAAGTCTCTAAGGTCAGGGAATTCTACGAGCTGACAAAGGTCACAGAGATGTTCTGGCCTCTTAGAAAATCTGTTATTTCCTTTTTATTTTTCTTGGATACTGACACAAACATGGAAAAACAAATGGAATTTGGTTGGATTTCTACCATATGAAAATCGATATAATTGAAGACAAAACAGAAATTTTTTTTATAGCTGTTGACATTAGTAGAAGCATAGAATTAATTTTTCCAGAAAAGCTGCATTCAATTTCCTTTTCCTAATGAAAAATAAAATACAATATAAATTTGGTTTTCAGATGGTTGATGATGCCCAGTTATGAACAGCAAGTATAGAAAATTTTAATATACTTAAAATCAGACCATTAATTGAAGCAGTCAAATTTATTCTGACATTTTTCATTTAAACTTCAGTTTAGTAAGATATTTCATTCTGTAGCTTTAAACAAATGAACAATGTAATTTCATTGCTGAAGCATCTAACTAGCACATTCACTAGGACAGGTACCTGTATGCACATATGTGAACATGTGTAAGTACTGATCTGAATACAAAGTTCAGTGCTTTCCTTGACTCTAACGATAAATGTGGAAAGTAAAATAAATTTGGCATGAAATTTCAATAGTCTCACTCTAAAATATTGTTGGAAGAATCATGGCATCAAACAGCATACATTTTATTTACATGCAAGTGAAACTCACACAAGCCATCAGGCAAAATTTGTTTTCTACAAAATGGTTGTTAAGCACTTAGTATATTTGAGTACCTGTTAATTTTGGATAGATATTAGGGAAAGACATTCCAGCATAATGTGTAAGAATTATGTCTTCAGGTGTTCTCTTTTCTGCCTTTTTCCTTTGCAGCACTGAATTTAGATTTAAGATTTGAGCAGACCCAGTGGCTAATCATGGTCATAGTTTGACGATGATTACAAAGCTAGTCATTCATCTACTAAAACCATCGTTTCTTTCATCTTTATTGCAACAGCTTTTTGATGTCTATTACAGACTTAAATAGTTTTTAAAATATATTGCAAATCACTTAATATCCCCTTGCACATAAGAAAGCTTTAGCAGTGTTGCACGGCTGCAGAGAAGATTGAAATTTCTCTCTTCAGTTCATGCTTATATTTACTTAAAACTAAGGTGTTAATGGCAGTATTTTGAAAGGAAAAATATTGGCTTAGCTGAAGCCTGCCTCTGCTTATGCCTGTGCATGAGACAAATCTGACTCCATCTGGTAAACGTCAAGGCTGTCACGGAGCAGTGACAATTCAAAGGAGAGTGAAAGAAGCAGCCATGCTCCATCTCCCCATAATTCTAAGAGCATAACTGTGTGTCCTTGTATTTTTAAGCATCTCCCTCAAGGTTGACATGACAAGAGTGTTGTTTCCACCTTATCCTCCTTCATAAAAATATATTGTTGGCTTTTTGGGGTTTTTTTAAACATTATTTCTGTCATGGGAAGGACATAAACACTTTAAAATCAGCTGTATCTGTTAACTCTTACTGCACTGCCTAGATCCCAGTGGGAGGAGCTGATGAAAAACAGAGACGAAATTGGCAATAATTTTACAAGCCAAATATGATGAAGGATATATATGCGTACTATATTACATGAGATTACTTGGGCATGGCAGGCTGCCCATTATACTGCTGTTCCTCCTTCCTTCTTCCACCTCTGTTTTAATGATCAGTGGAAACTTGGGAGTGAACTTTTGAATTCTGTCATCTGTGAAACAGGCCAAAGGCACTTCTCTCTGTACTATATCTATACTCAACAATATCTATACAAAGACAGAAAGTATAGCTGGAAAATGCAGAAAGTCACTGCCTGATTTGGTGGTCTGCACAGGAGTGATAAGGAAAAGTGACTTCTTCCACACCTCTTTTTACTATAGACCTTTATTCCTTTATTGAATATGAACGCAGTTGTGTATTCTGAATGAGTTCTCTGAAAGAAGATGCACAGGCCTTTGAGACCTGAAATGTTTAAACAGCCATTTTGGTGACAGTCCACTGCTGTAGTTGCTGGAGCACACGTCTGTGTAGGTACCTTTTTCCTTTCTGTACTGTTTCAATATAGTATCTCATAAAAGGGGATTCACTGACTGACACTCCATGTCTCATATCTGCTTTACCCTCATAGGACTTCACTGTTTGAATATTATACTCATTGCTAAAGTAGCTGTCGTATAACATGTGCTTTCCATAGCAAGACTGAGAGACATCTGTAACTCCAAGACCCAATCATTGTATATATATATATACGATGTTTACTTTTGCTCAATTAAGTGAAACCTGGAGTATCTCTGTGTAGTGATAAACTGGCCCAGCCTCTAGTGCAGTGAGATAAAGGTAAGTCCATAGACTGGTATTGAGAATGAGAGTGTGATTATATAGCAGTAAAAAAAAAAAATAAAAAAAATTTAAAAAAAGTCAAAAGCTGCTCTGTTTATCTGTGTGATATTCTCTCCTTATCGAGACTGTTAGCATGAAAGAAATGGAATATTTTCACCAAAAGTATATTTTTCTACCAATAGCAAACCCACTTGTTTCTGTCAATATTATTGACGGTAGCTTTGTGCGATTTAGCTGTGTGATCTCTACACTTTTTTAAATTGTAAAATTTATGTAAAGTAAATTGTTAAATTTAAATTCAGAGAGAAATGCAGTGGTGCGGTGTGTACACTGGATCTGAGACCACCAGATTTTGCTGGTGCTGGAAGAAAAGTTAAAAATATAAGGGTACATGGCAACACAGATGACTCTTCTTCCTTGATAGGAGCAATCCTTACCTTCAGTTTACACTTGTGCAATGCATGAGCAAGTATGTAAGCAGAGAATCCTCAGAAGAGTATTTAACTTATCTATGACTGAAATTCAGTAAAGAAGAGGGCAAAGATGGGAGATTCCTTCTGCCTGATTTCCTCTTCTGGTATTAGGCACCAATTTTCTTGTCTCTGAATGTAAAAGCAAGTGCCCCAGAATAGTCAGCAGACCTGAGGAAGACAACTGAGGTTAAGGTTTGTACTATTTTGCCTAACTTGGATTTTAAAACCATCTATCAGACAGGTAGGCCTCTTCTGCTAGTGCTTTTCTGCTTTGTAGCCATAATTCAATGTTCACGATGCCTGGGACATGAAAAAGAGTACCTGTAGTCCAGAGATGAATATAAAATTATTCCTTCAAACTGCACAAGATCCTAGAAGAGAAAGCAGGAGAGTTCCCACAAGTATTTGGACTCCTATTGTGTGATCTCTAAGTTGGTTACCTAACAGAAACTGTGTTATCTGCCTTTTGTCTTTGATGTGAGCCACAAAGATGATGAAGGGAGTGGAACATCTCCCTTATGAGGAGAGGCTGAGCGAGCTGGGTCTCTCTAGCTTAGAGGAGAAGAGACTGAGGGGTGACCTCATTAATGTTTATAAATATGTAAGGGGGGAGCATCAGGAGGATGGAGACAGGCTCTTCTCAGTGATGTCCAGTGATAGGACAAGAGGGAATGGGTGCAAGTTGGAACAGAGGAGGTTCTGGGTGAACATAAGGAAGAACTTTTTCACTGTGAGAGTGACAGAGCACTGGGACAGGCTGCCCAGAGAGGTTATGGAGTCTCCTTCTCTGGAGACATGCAAAACCCACCTGGATGCATTCCTGTGTGACCTGCTCTAAGCTGTCCTGCTCTGGCAGGGGGGTTGGACTAGATGATCTTTCAAGGTCCCTTCCAACCCCTAACATTGTGTGATTCTGTATTCTGGATTTGCTCCTGGAGCAGAGCCATCTGACAGTGGATAAAGAGAGACTGTCCCTTAGATATTTGCTCGACAAATAACTCTCTGCATAAACTTTTTGGTGGAAATATGTTGGAGATAAACTATTTTCTACTTATCCCAGGGTGAAACACAAAGTTAGCTATCTCAAAGGGCACTAAGCTGGATGCTTAATTACCTGTCAGGAGCTGTGTTTTTTATATACATTCTCTGATCAGAACACATCCAGCATACACTTTAAAGTATTGCTCAGCCTTTTACAATGACAAAATTCCAAGGTAACCCGCTTAGATTTTCTTTTTCCCAGTGCAGGGAAGGAAGGCTGGGGAGTCATCTGTTGAAATGAAAAGTGCCATTACTGGACATGTAGGGGCCTGACTCATGAGGAATTAGTTTCAGAAGTAGTATTTATTATCCTTTTCCATTGCAAATGGACATAAATATGCTTCTGTTCCTAAAGGCAGTACTGTGCTCATAGCAGAGCTGTGGAAAACAGTTGTATTTTTGCACATGAGCCATTACACAGCAATTCATTGCCCCCTTTTGCTTATGATTCAACTACTGCACCTGCCTGTGAACTAGTGTTCACAGGTGCATATACAAGAGCATATTGGTTCCTGCCAGTTCTCCCACGAGTGTGATAACCTCTGGCAAAGGGATGAGGAAGACAACAGTAAGATAATTGGAGTTGTATATTTGGGAATACATAAAAATAAATTACTACAAGTTCTGCTAGGGCTTTCAAAGGTGTAAAGACTGTCAGAGGTATAAGGCAGGATGTGTTGGTGCTTGATTGTTTCACTCCTCCTGACCAGTTTATGGTACTGACTTTCTTATTATTATTGAATTTGAGTTGACCACACTCCTTCCAGACAAATGAGTAATAGTGTTTAAAAATGGCACCTTATATGCAAAACAAACCTGGAAGAAAATCTTCCTGAAGAAGAAAAGGGAAAGCAAACATAGATTTTTAAAATTCTCCAGAAAAACTAATTTCCTTTAGAATTGTTGTTACCTTCCTAAGAAGAAACTCAGTATCTAATGTACTTAGAGCTTACTAGGAATTTCCTGTTTTTCTTTCTTTCTCTGTCTCTTTTCTTTCTCTTTCTTTCTTACTTGTTTTTTTTTCTATTTTTTTCTTCCTTCCTCTTTTTTTTCTATCTTCTCTCTTTCTATTCCATCCCTCCCTCCGTTACTCACTCACTTTCTATATATATATTCTAATAATTCAATTTAAAATACATATTGCAGCTCAAGACCAGCCTATTCATAAAGCAGTCAGCTATTCCATGACATCAACTATTTTAAATGATCCTTCTGCTTGATTATTTGGTTGGTTATTTGGGGATAATATTGGAAATATTAGACTTCTTTGAGAATATAAATCACATACTGTCAGATGGAAGTTTGCCTTGTCCAAAAATATAAAATATATGACTCATTTTTATCTTTGGTTTTCCACTGTAAAGAATGAGTGTCAGCTTCCTGTGTAATTTTGATTTGTTTATCCAGCAGTTTTGTTTGTTCATGCAGTTTTCTCTTTGCCAGTTGTGGTCTATATTTGGTTTCCATAAAAGGTATGTTTTCTTTGAGGCTATCTTTTTTTTTACCACTGCCAAAACCACAAGTGATGCACCATTACTTGGACTTTTGTTCTTAATTTAAACTTGGCATAGTGTCTCCCTCTGGTGTAAAACATGAAATAAAATCCATTCTGACATAAAAGCAGAGAGGTAGCTCCTTCGTCTGAGATAGTGTGGGTTCTCTTGTCTGGAGTGAGCTTTTCTACTTTCCTTGTATGGGGAAGAAGGGAGATAATGGCTGAGGCTAGAATACTTACCTGAAGGCTGAATATTTACTGTGTGGGGCCAGTCCATCTTGTTGAGTATGCTGGGAAGTCTGTCATCAGGAACACAAAAGTTAAAAATTGAAGAAGTAGCAGCTTATTTTGAAGAGAAGTGCGGTACAAACCCTTTCTTATGTTTTTCCTAATCCAAATGACGCTGGTGTTTTTGAGCAAACTGGAAATATGTAAAAGTGGAAAAAAAATCAGTTCCAGTTGATAAAATATAATCACATGTGGGTCTGCCGCGTTGCAATGGTAGTAAGTTCTGATGTCAAATACTCGTTAGATTAAGATGACAGCAGTTGAGGAGGTTTCTTTTCCTTTCTCTCCTTTTCTTTTCCCTTCCTGCCTGCCTTCCTTGCAAGAGCAAATCAGTGTGAAGCATAACAGATTTGAAAGAGCAGATCACAGGGAACTGACAGACTTGGAAGCACAAAAGTTTCCTGTGTTTCACCTTGTATTGTAAATATGTTTTATTTATTTGTTCACATTGTAGAGAAAGGAATTTACATTATAATGTTTTACCTTATGCAGTCTAGCCAATGGTACCCAAAGCAGTCTGTGAAGAAAATATACAAGATTTCTGTGGATAAAACTGTGAGTTTACTTACCTCCTGCAGGCCACAGGGACGTTACCTGGTCATGGTTCTGCAGTCTGTTTGCAGTGGGTATCACTGCAATCTCAGACATTATCTGCTAAAGTTCCTTTGACAACAAGCTGAGAAAGCAGCATCCTTTGGCTTTTCACAGCCCTCCACCCCTACTGAAGTCAGTATGAGTTCACTGACAGTTCATTGTCTTGTGGAGTATCACAAGCTAGTCCTTAATCACCTATCTTTTTCTTTCTTTCCTTTATTTAATCATTTTTGTCCTGGGGAAGCAACAGCAAGTTATAGGCAGCCAAGGCTGCTGTTTTACCTCAAATTATCTTAGCCACACAGAGGTAAGTAGTTGTGTTTGAGCTCTTTACTGACATCTGAGCATGGAGGAGAGAAGTAGGATGTGGAGAATGGAGGAGACTCGAGTTCTGTAGTCTGTGCTGCTTTGTCACAGAGCCTCTTCACCTTCTTTTCCTTGCCTGGTTCTGAAGTGGAAAATGTTGCTACTTCTGCCTTCAGACAGGGGGAAAAGCACAGAGAGCGCGTCTTTCTATTTGTCAGAGCAGCTCAGTTGAAGTTGTAATGAATAGTGTAAACTTGGCATTTAAGGCAGATGGTTCTATATTTTGTAAATAAAAAAGGTATTTCAGTCAAACAATTTGAACAACTAACCTAGCATCCCCTAAGAAGGTAGATCAAGTACTGTGATGTTTAGCCTTGACACATAAATGTGGGTTTACAGGTGTCTCTGTATCCTTGCTGTTGTGATGTTTGATGATGAAAGTAATTCCAACTTCATTCCTACTGACACTTTGAACTAGTGCATTTCTGAAATTTTCAAAGCAAAACACACAAGAGATGCTAGTACTAGCTGTACCAAATTTAATATCCGAATCTGAATATAACAGTAGGACTGGATCTGTTGGAAAAGCAAAACATCATTTTGTAGTGTACCAATTTTTTTCCTGTTCTTATCAAAATTTTCAGTCAGCTATAGTCTGCACTACAAATAAAGGAAAGAGGTCTCCCATTTAAGTGAGAACACAGCTAAATAGTGCTTTTGCCACACAGGATATGATTTTTAAGTATTTGAATTGGGATGATAAATAATACAGGCATACAGTTCAAAATCCTCATTTCCGTGCACTGTAACTGAGAGGAGCATGTCTGAAAAGCCTTAGGAAAGAGACCCCGAAGGCAACATTCTGTTACTTATAGCTCTGGCTGTGGAAGTCTCTCATTTGGTATAAGTAATTTCTGTTGCTTTGGGGTTTTCAACTGTAAAAGCAGTGGTTTATTGCCTGCATCACAAAATACTGAAATGGCTAATTTTTGCAATGATACCCAGCAGTGAAAGGCTACTAATACAAAATGTTATTATTTTAATGTTAAGATAGCATGTGACAGGTATGAAATAGTAATTTAGATTTGTTTTTCCAACAAAAAAGCTCCCAAATTCGTTGCCACTTTGATTTCTTCAGGATTACCATGTATAGTTCATTGCAAAAATCACAAATAAATCACGATTTCATTGCATAACTTATTATAAAGCATTTAATTTTTCGACATATCCATTTCTGTAAGGTTTCCATATATGACCTAGATAGCAGATTTATGGTATATATCACTAGGCATTTCTATCATCACTTACAAGAACAGGAAAATTGAATTGTGCTTAACAAGGACCAATTAAAAGAATAAAGAGGATAAGACTTTAAGCACAAGTCAGATGATGCTGAAGTCAAGTGAAGTCCCCAAAGTATTAGACGTCTGCTTTGTTGCTCTCAAGTTCCTTGATTTTTTTTCTCTTAATCCCATCCAAGATGTTCTTCAGTTATATAAAATGAACTTTTGTTTTTATGATATTCTCAGGGCTTAGTTGAGAAACAGGAGTGCAGCTGTGATGGCCTTGGCCATAGACTCTTTTTTCACTGAGACACATTCCTTTCTCCTTGCCTGCATCACTGGGCTCTCGTCCAAAACCAACTAGATTGTGTTTATATTGTGTCCTCCTTTGCTTTAGCCTTCGTTAGGATCCTGTCATGCTCAGCCCTCACACTCTGTCACATTCATTATGGTGACTCCTTTATTCCCCTTTCCCCAGACTTCGTCATGAGAACTGTGTCACATTACTTTGTGCTGAGCACATTTTAACATTTTTTTTTTGTTAGAAAAAAGACAGACAAATGGTTCCAGGGATACAGTGAGATCAAAATGTCTTCATCAGCCAAAATTCTTAATACTCTTGGTAATTTTAGCCTCAGCTTGATTTTTGAAGAATGCCTAAGTTACGTCAATCAACATTTCTAAAAGTTCTATAGCATCAAATTCCAGACTGTCATCTGAGACTTTTCTTTCTGATTGCTCCATTACATTTTCTACTCTTCTGCATTTGATGTTGCAATCCCTAGGTTCAGTGTTCTTCAGATTAAGCCATTTGTTTTTTATTCTCAGCATGAAGTATATGGTTGATAAGCCAAAGGCTTTTTACTGGCCCAACAAATTAGTGAATATAAATCTACAGGTGATTCCATCTTCAGGTGCCCTTGAAAACATTCTCAGACACCTTATCCTTACAATGGAAGATAGTTTCTGAAAGAATTGTGCAAAACTTTCTAATCAATTTGCCAAGATAGGAATTTTTGGCAATTTGTCTTGCTGCAAAAAATGAAGCTCGTCAGATTTTCATTAAAAAATTACTCTTTCTTGGAGGATTAACTTTTGAATAAGTATTGCAGTTCAGATTTCATTACTGAAAACCTAAATGTTTTCTATATGCAGAACTGGAGAAAACAAAATTGCTGGAAGTTATTGGAAGAAATACATGTAATTTGCACAGCCCTACTGTTTAACAAGGGAATTATTGTGTGCAAGTGATTGAATTAAGAGTTCGATCCTTTCCTTCCCTTTCTAATCTCCTCCCTTCTTTTCCATTCCCTTTTGTTTTGATCAACCAAAAACTACTGAAATACGTTGAAATCTAAGTCTATCCACGGTATTGGGTCACATTTTGCCATTAAACCATGAAAACCAATTATATACTGAGGATACAAGGATCTCTTTGAGGCCCCTCATTACAATTTTCTATCCAGTATTTATCAAAGTGATTTATTTGTCTGTTATGCAGTTCTCCATCTCTAGATGCTGCAAGCATCCTTTCCACAGCTGACATGTCTCTTGACTCATAAAATTTTCTCTAAATGAAAAATATTGCAGAACTGGCCACACTAAATAGCAGGAAAAGAATTTCATAGTAGAGGTTATCCATAAACAAGTTATTCACCACATCTTCCATCCAGTAACACAAACTGAGCAGTGCATTATCCTATCTACATATTCTGTGTGTTTTGTCAGCAGCATATAAACACCCAAATGCAACTTAATGAACTCTCTCTTCTTTATTTTTAGTTAGAAAAGAAAAATATTTCCTCCAGTCTCTTGCCAATGATAAATCACAAAACATGGGAGAATATTTTTTTTGTGTGTGTGTGTAGGGGAAGAAGAGAATCTAATGTTGACATTTCAGTGACACATCATGGAAAGTGTTTTTACTAGAGGTTTTTGTAATATTTGTGTCTCTACACATACAGCTTTTTTTTTTTTTTTTATAAAGCTTGAGATACTTTTAAGTCTCTACATTTGAATCAGGCTATAAGTTTTTATGTATGAAGCAAAGTGATTTCACCTGAAGGTTTTTTCAACCAGAGGGAAGATTTTTAAAAGCACAAATAGCATGTAGGTGCATATAATTGTGTAAAAGCTCCTTGTGGAAATCATCTACAGTGTCCTCTGCCTAGATGATCCAGCCACTTCAAGCCGGTTGTGTGGGTGTGTCTGTGCAAACCCAGCTGCAGGATTTATCCAAACATGATTAATCCAAACTCAATCTGTGTATCGACACCCAGGCAATCTGAATGGAGGATTCACATGAATTTTTAAAATGAGTATTAGACAAAGTAGTATATAATTTAGTGAAGAGCCTGATCTGGTAGGCAGTACTATTCCTGGTCCTCTGCTATAACCTCTATGTCACTGTATTAGTTTCACTAATGAATGAAATTTCATGTTCTCCTGGGTAAAATTCTACCTCGCCTGTTTTCATGACTTCTGCTTCCCATTCCAGCCATACCTGATGATACTAAAGCAGGCTTTTAGCACTTCTAAACTGGCATCCTCGTGGGTGTTTGTGAAATGGAAATTAGAGAGACAATGAAGAAGCTAAATCTTGAATGAGATATTTTGGAAAACAGAATCTCGAGTCCCTGAAAATTTATCCTGAGCACCAATTTACACAAGCTACTATAAAACATTCTGTTGGGGAGCACCTGGCCATAAGGAGCTTGCCTTTTTGAATACAGACTTCTACTGGATATTTAGGTATTTTCTTGATCATTGCATGGAAGGCACAAAGGTGGACCATCCTTCCTGTCTTCCCATTGGAGTACTCTTACTGGGCCTACTGAGAGCCATAGTGTGGTTCACAAGGGGAAATACCAATCACAGAGCCAGGGAGGTTCAGACTCAGGGTAGGAAATAACAGGAATTTCCTATCTCCTAGCTTTAGCTATGGGATTACAGCTACCTGTAGAGGCCAGTTTGTAACAGGTGTTATTTGATTTAAACTGAAGTAATATTCAGGAGTTAACATAGGTCCCTTTTGCATATAAACAGTGCTCAGAGCCCTCTGCATCTGTACATACACATAAACACACATTTATGTTATTTTCATGTGCATGGAGTAGCACAGTTTTCCAGGAAATTCCCAGCTGAGAAATGACTTCAGGCTGCAGATCATTCTGATCTTTCTTCCTCTCATGAATTTTAAACCTGCAGGAGATGCATTCTGATACAGCTGAGGGCACAGAAGTAATTATAGGTTTTCTTTGCTTTGGACGCGCTTATTTCTCTCGGGGTTGCTTTCTTAAATGTGGTGTATAAGAACAGCCTGAATAAACCAGGTGTCAGAAATTGATTCGCACAATCATTTTTATAGTGAACTGAACGGCTGAGCCTTCTAGACTTCTGAACTCTGCTAAAGCCATAAGGATTCTCCTGTGTAAAATTAAGATATAAGGCATTTAGCATTTAAAAATCTTTTTTTCATGAAGTTAAGCCCAAGCATTGCAGGGTAAGTTCATGTGTGTTAGGAAAAATGTTGTTTCAACTTGCTATGATTATGTAAATGAATAAAAAATTTATTTTTTCATTTTACCTGCTCTGTTTACAGTAATTAATTAGATGTTCAGGTGGAGGTTTTTTTTTTCATTAATGAGCAATTGCTGAAGTTCTACCCTAAATCTGTATCAGTTTTTGACATGATAATTATGAAAAAAACCTAAAAAGTTCTCTGGCCCATGTCAGAAAGCACTCCTTCTTATCCCATGAGATGACTGCTGTCTTATGAAAAACAGTATATGGCACTTTATACATAACTGGCTATATTTTATTAAACAAGGACTAAGATGACCCTCGTGCATTTTTGACAGTGCTATACTTACATATGTACAAAGACTTACGCTTTTGAGAACAGTGGGACCATCACTTGGACTTGGAAAAGTAATTCAGAGTCCTTTTGACTCTTTCATGGGTATTATTTCCATTGTTACACATAAAAGAAAGAACTTTGATATAAAATATTCCTTCACTGAGGTGATGTCTCAGGTTGAAATAAATAGCTAGAAAATGCTAAAATGCAGACAAAACAATTTCCACTTGTTTTATAGTTTGAATGGAAGTTTTAGAGGAGAGGACTTTTTTGCCAAAAACAGACAGCTGGGAACAGAGTTATTAGGGTGAGTGGGTGGGCAGGACAGGGAAGTTTTTTTAAGATACATTTCTTAATTTCCAGTCTGCTCCTCAGAAAGAGGGCTCTGATCCTTCAATGCCATCCTGTTTTTCCCATTACAGAGTAGCAACAATCACCCTGAAACATTAAACATCAAGCAGCTGAGTGATGCTTGCGGCTTTTCAAGAGGGTTAACATTGCAGCACCCAATTAGAGTACACTTAAGAGCATTTTCATTTCTTGGTTATTAAAATCTACATAGGAGCCCTACACTTGCCAGCAAGAGTTGGCAAAAATTTCCCAGTGTTGTTACCATTGGTTCATTTTCCTTGGTAGAAACAGCACTGCACCCCAGTGTAGATCTGGTGTGGTACCAGATTGATGCAGCCTGTGCTGGCTGAATGTTTGTAACATCTGTTGATGAAAAAATATTGAAACTCCAAGGAGTAAAAGTGTGTGTGCATCAGAGAACTTCAAAACATTTTACTGTTGTTCTAGGAACAGTGGTGCTATTGACAATTTTCTTCTTCTGAGGTATTTTGCTTCTTAATCAGTATGCACGTTATATTAAGTAGTAGACCCTTTAAAATTACTTTATGAAATAGTTTAATGTAAATATAGTAATGGGTAATAGCTTCTTCTCTCCATGTTGAGCAGTGCTGGTATTAGACTTTCATAGAGGTACTGTAAGAACTATAAAGAGATACTGATTTTCTGAACTCTTGCTTTCTACTAAAAGCTCCAATGACTCTGCAGTGCTTCTCCTTATTAAAAAAAGTTATTGCATGGTGCATTCAGCAAGCTTTAGTTCTAGAAGTAGGACATCAAATATTACTCTATTATTAGAAACTTTATTATTATTTAAGAAGTAAGAGTAGCACATGCTTATTGTAAATTATGTATGGGAATTTAAAAATTTGGGTCACAAATCCAATTAAAAACCCAAACTGTTGAGGTAGTTTAAACATTTCATCTTAAATGAAGTATAAAAAACATTGACGATCTTGTGGTAAAGATAATGAAATAAGCTGCAGGGCTTTCAAATTTCTGGCTCTGCCATAAGGTGTCTTGTTTGATTCCAGAGAAACAGTTTTCTCTGAGCCCAAGTTCCACACCTCTTCAGTGGGAATAGCACTGCAGAGACAGGCAATGATGATAAATCAATTGGGTTTTAAAAACAGTTCCTGTGCTGAATGCATTATAAAAATAATTAAATGTCCTATCAAAAAATACAGTACAATGGTATCTCAATGTCTCCCTTTTAAAAATCAGTCTTGACATAATGCTGCTGTATGTTTACTTTAATTTGTTTGGGCTTTTTAAAAATCTCCTTGGCACATACAGAATGCTTGATTGCCAAGAACAATCAATTTATAGATAAGCGAATGGCTTCCAGAACTGTGAATATTAAATGATGTCTTACACATTTTCTGTAAAAACATATTGGTGGTTATGTTCGAATGTGTGAATTTTGCCTGCTGCAATCATTCCTTCAAATAGTTATTTAGTAATGTAAAAATCCTTTTCCTTAGTTGTTTTGCTCCCTAAAGACCAAATTCAGTTTTCATTAGTAGGAGCGGTAGTTCAGCTATTTTTGATGACTTCAGTGGAGGTCAGTGAGGAACCTTAAGTTAAAAACAAAAACAAAAACAACCCAGCTAAATTCCAAGTATGAAGTCACAGATTGTACTTAACCATTTGGTAAAAATCAATGAAACGTGAAACTTTCAGGAATCCCTGCAGGCAAGATCCTCACAATTGTCAGGGCCTTCTGCTTCCCTCCTTTCAGTGGCAGTTACATCCCTTAATATTTTTGAGAATTTGGGTTTAATTGATACATCTACAGCCCCAATTTAGAAATCAAAGCTAGATTTTCAAGGTGTCTAATCATGCACATAGGAATTCACAGAGTTTTTCTTTGAAAGGCAGTACGCAGGCAATTTTGAAATTACCCATAAGCACTTACCAGCATATTAGGCAAGAAGTGCCTTTATAAACTAGACACAAGTGACTTCAAAACTAGGATTAAATACAGATGTTCAAAATTACTGAGTTGACTCATGCCTGTTTGTGTCAGTGGGAGTTAGGTGCTAAAGTACCTTTGCAGATTTGGTCATTGGGCTGTAAAAGTGCTTTACACTTCTGAGCCTGGATCAGTGTCGCTGTACACGGTCACCTAATTTTACCCATCCCTAGGGATGGATACAGGCTTCATCAATGCATATTGAATGGATTCCTATGGGATAAATTTTAAACTGCATTTAAATGGTGAGCCAGTACTTTTTGTTGAAACTAGATGCCAAAATACATTTGAAACCTTTATCTAACAGTTGTTCTGTTTCAAGCTGTATTGCAGCATGTCTCAGAGATAAATGAGCTATGCAGGTAAATGAGCGATGTAGTTGCGGTATTGGGAGTGGACAAGCTGTGGCAACACCTTGTTGTACAAGACATCCTTTGTTTTGCCAAATATGTTAACCCATTAAAAGATCACTGGATCACTTCAGGCTGCAAGAGTCCTTTTGGAAACAAAGATTTCAGGGCTTTCAAATACTTTCTTTGTTACTTGTATTTGCTTATGCACAACAGTGATGAATGTGATATAAATATTGAAATATTAGGCATGTAGTAGAATGACTCCAGTTTTACACCATTGTAAATGGAAATATAATTATTTGTCACTCTTGGAGTAGCTGAAGGATGGGCTGAATCAATATTCTGGCTAAAAGGAAAGGAAGTGGGCATACAGCATCTGTAACTGCATCATTGAAGGTGCATAACAAGCTAAAATGGTCAAGATTCCTCCTGAAAAACTAGAAATGCGAAGAGGAAACTTTTACTATGACATTAAGGAAAAATATTAGGTGTTCTGAACAAAGATCCTTCTATTTCAGGAACCAAAAAGCCTCCTAACACCACAGGAAGGATCTAAATTCAAAAGTAATACTAAAAAATAAGGAATTGATATTGCTCCAAAACTTCTAATAAGAAGTCCCCTAGTAAGGGAAAAAATTGGTATTAAAAAAATTGACATAAAACATGAAGTCCTGCCTTGCTTAAGGCAATATAAATCTGTTAGAGGGTCCTGATCCTGCATATATTTATGCATAAGCTTAACTTAATGCAAGTGAAGAGTCCCATTGGGTTTAATGGATTTGCAAGTGGGTTTTAGGCTGCTAGAGCATACACGCTTGGACTATGGGGAAGAAGAAATTCCTGTTCTTGGAAAAAAGCTAATGAAAGCAATATCAAGGAATACTCTAGAGGATCACTGGGACTGTATATGTGTGAGTGAGTGTACAAAGACTTGTAGGATAAGGACAAGGACATGGAAAAGTAAATGATGTGGCTCTCCAGTATCTCTATGTAAACTCAATTTTTATATGAAGTTTTTTGTTTTTCTTGGCCCTTCACTAATCCTGGCTTTGTTTTTGATAGGTTTTTAAGTGTATTTATTTTGGTTTTAGGGGCAGTAGTTGAAAGTGAGGGAAAATTTAATTGTTTTTTCTTTTTTGCTTAACATTTTAAGTATACAAAGTAAAGCCCATAATTATTCAGTTGGCTAATTGCATATTTTTTATGGCTCATTGTTATTGGTGGACAGTGCTTTGTTGTTTTAGATGATTGGTTGGGAAAGAGATTTGGTCTAGTCTAGTGGTGGTAGAAGAGATGGGAATCTCTGAAGGACTGAATTATTTCAGAGCGTGTTTTTTGACTTGCTTAAAGGTTCCATGCTTGTTTCCCCTTTCTGTGGAATAGCAAATAATATTCCTTGAGTGAAATAGGTGAGAAGTTGTCTTTCAGTAGGAACAGGTTTCACTCCTGAGGTTTATCTCACAGTGGATTTGTGGCAACAAACTTAATATGCTTTAAAAGCCTTCTTTTTAAATAGGTAGTTTTTGTATATGAATTAGAATATCTGTTGTTCAGAGAACTTCATACTTGAACATTTTATGTGATAGTGTGTAATTGTTGCAGATGAGAGATTTTGCATCTGTCGTTGTTTGAAGTAGCCTCCAATATACTAGACAGTGGTTGAAGATGTATTTCCAGGTAGTCCAGACAGAGACCTTCCCTGCTAACAAAGTAGCAATGTACGAATTTCTGATGGTTCCATTCATAATGCTTTAAGATCAAAAACCATTTTGGAAAATTGCATTTTAAAATATTAATATTTCTTTATTCCCAGTTCAAATTCTTCAGTATTAGGACTATTGTGATAGTTAACTGCAGTCACACTTTTTTGTGAGAGCTGGGAGAGCACAAGCATAGAAGTGGTGGGTCAGT
This sequence comes from Aegotheles bennettii, assembly GCA_013398125.1. Taxonomy (NCBI): domain Eukaryota; kingdom Metazoa; phylum Chordata; class Aves; order Caprimulgiformes; family Aegothelidae; genus Aegotheles; species Aegotheles bennettii. The sequence goes on from VZRW01008532.1 coordinate 17,676, forward strand.
ATATGATGATGTGAGTGCTAAAGTGAAGTCCCATAACCAGGGAAGGAAAAGTAAACATTGCGGATACAAGAAAGAAATAGAGGTCATAACAAAGAAGTGTCACTCTACATTAATGCAAGCCTATTGCATCTAGTTCCATTCACATCATTCTAATACTATTTTTGATGCACTTGAGCATGCAAGTTTCCAAAGAAAAATGCGTGTTGGGATTGGATGGCTCCAGGGTAGGTGGCTGTAGGATCTCTTTCTTAAAAAATTGTCTGCAATGTGACCACAGTTGAAAAGCAGTGTTACAGGTTATATTTGGCTAGACATTGAATTCAATTTAAGTAAGTTTTAAAAAAATAATTAAAAAAATCCCTGTTAAAAATATGGGAAAAGTCTTGGCTAGATTCCTGACAGATAGTGGTCTAAGGTGATCCTATAATGCAAGAGCATGAGAACTATGAATCTACTCCATGCCTTGAAAGCCAACAAGGGTTTCTTCATCTTGCTTCTCTGTTTTTTGGGTCTAAGAACAGGAACACTAACCTGACGGTCTCTGCACTTCTTTTGTCATGTTTTGAGGGCTAAAGTGGTGCCTAAGTAGAGATTACATCTTCCACTCACCTTCTGAGCTAGAGTGAATATCACCCTAAATGTCTGTTTTGGAATGAACAGCTTTTATTTCCTTAAGTAAAAACAAAATCACTTCTGATTTGTTGAAACCAAATAAAAGCATCCAAATCCATTCAGTTCTGTTTGTTTTGGGTTCTGAAGAAAGCCTTCCTCCCAGTTGGGTTCATACTGCAATTTATTTTATGAGGACTCCTACATTAGGGATAAGAAAGGGGATGTGGAAGGGCGAGATAACTATATTAATTCAGAAGCAGCTCTTTTTAGAAAAGAGTCGAGAGTTCCTTTTTCCATAATTAGCACAGTTCTTAAAATGCTGACAGGGCTGCACTGCTGCTTATTATGAGTAAAAGCTGGACATGGGTAAAGTTGGGCTGAAGTCTTGCCAGGAAGGTTTTGAAAGCAGAACTATATTTTATGTTCAAATGTTATATTTTTATCTTAATTTTCTGTCTCTTTTGACTACTATTATGAGATTAAAGCTAGATGGATAAAGTCATTTGAGAAGCTGGATTAAAGTTAAATTGCCTGAGTCAGTTCAAACAACCAGAAACAAAGCTGCCTTCTTCCTGAGTTTTAAGGATTATTGTTGATGGCTAAAATAGTCTTTTGTGATGTTGAAATTAAGCAGTGTTATATGATAGCGCTCAGTCTTGATTCTCCTCGTTTGACTGGAGTACTCCTCTTTCCTACCAGCTGTTGCTATCATCTAATCGATGTTTCCAGGTGGGCTCTAATAATGTCTTATAAAAGAAACCTCAAATCAATCCTTCTGGGCATTTCAGCAGTATCAAGATATCTAATAATTTAATCAGTGTCATAATAGAGGATGTTTTTCTGTAGTCTGGCTAAGCATGATAATAACCAGAAAGGCTGTAACCCTATAGTGCTGCTGTCTGTGAGGCTTGGCATATGTTGGCATGGGGATGACGTGCACATGATTTTTATCTGAACACTAGTGGTAGCAGTAGCAAAAAAACATCTGGTAGTCTTTAAAGCTTGGTTCTGGTCTTTACTTTGCGTCTTCACATCACTTTGAGGACTGAGGTAATTTGTTTTTCGTTTTGTAAAGGCATGTTTCTATTTAATCAAGAATTGTTACTATCAGTGTCCAGGTGTTCAGTCAATATTATGTATTTTTGTTCCCATTTGAGTTATAACGGTAGAAAATTTTATTGCTGTGTCATGAGAAAAATGCATGGGAGATGTGGAAGACTTGACTGAATGTCTGAGAAAGTACTGCAGTAGTTCCACACAGAAGTGTGCTCTGATCTTCCCATCAATTCAGCAGAAGTATATCTAGTGGGTGAAGGTATAATAAAAAGTTCATTTGCAGATGAGACATTTTGCCATCCCAGTGAGTCTTTATGTGTCATCTCTGCAGACACCTCCTAGGAGTGGAAAACCTGGGAGATGCAAGCCTTCCATCAGTGCCAAGCCAAGGAGAAAATGGGTGTCCACAAGGAAACTGAGACACTCTAATGACCAGAAAGTGAACACTGAGGAACATGTTTCTCACCTAGAATGAAAAGAGTATTAGGACAACGCAGAGACCATAGCAGTACTTCAGTCATCAGGATTTGTCCTTTTGAAATAAATTAATGGGGATTTTGTCACTGACTCATCAAGTGCCAGGATTTCAACCCAAAAGTAGATAGGCCTAGTTGCTCATGTAAAGTTTTCTTAGCAGCAGGAGGTAATGGGGAGCCATCTTCCTCATGAGTGGCCACAAACAGTCCAGTGGGAAGCTGCAGAAGGGGGAACAGATGGGCAGTGATGTGTGCGAGCTTTGGAGATGTCCGAGAGAAAAAGGGCACCATGCAAGGTTGCCCATTAGTCCGCATTCCTGCCCATGCTGCGTCATCCTGCCTGGCCTGGGGAACGCGCCTGCCTGAGCCATGGGCTCAGCTCACAGGAGCACACCATAGCTCTCTTCACTGTTGAGAAGTCAAACCCTAGAAAAGATGGCTAACGTTTGAAGTAGCATAGGTTCATATGTAAAATACCAAGCTGTGGCAGAGGAGGATGTAATTTGTTTAAAATCATGGCAGGGATGTCAGAGTGTTTGAAGGTTTCTTTTATTGTTTATTTGTTTCTATAACTAACTTTTTACTCAATCTGTGTTTTCTTATTTTAGGGTCTGTGTTTTTATTCTTTCCCCCTTCATTGCTCTTGATAACCTCTTTTCTAACTCTCTTATTTTGTGTATATGGAAGCAATGCTGTTTCATTGCCAGTTGTACATTTTAGTCCAGATGACATGCATTTTCTTCCCATACATTTTCTGAGATGCTGAGGACAGATGTCACAAGAAGTTATTTGCAGTGGTTTGCTTAGGCAAGTCCTTAGAGCTATGTCCCCTCTGTGTTATGCACAGCAGTGCCTCAGTGTATGCTCTTAATTGTCCTTGAGTAGGTCATCTGTCTAAAACCTGGGAGAACTGTATTCTTGGCTATCTTTGGAATGAAAGAATTTATTTCGTCTATGTAACACAGAGACAATTTAAAGGGAACGCTCTTTGAAATGGTTTTATTTCACTGTAAATCTTGCCAAATGAAATACAGTTTTGTACAGTTGGGCAGCTCATCAACAGCAATGTAGTTCAAACAATGAAGATAATTTCTTTAATGTTTTGAAGTTGCCTATACTGAGCAGCATGGTGGGTGAAGGGTAAACATCTTAATGGGAACAATTTATTCATATGAATCCCAGAATTCCATACTGCCATCTTTCATCTTCTCTCACATCATAAAATAAATATTTTTTATTAGTTGTTCAGTATCTCAGAGATTTCAATGGGGATATAATGAAATGGGAACACTCACGGATTAGTGTGCAACTAGTATTTCCTTATGTCTAGCAGCTGTCAGTCTGAGGAAAAACCCAAATATAGCATCTTCTTACTGTCTGATGAGAACACTTTTCTCAGTGGCCTTTGTATTCCTAATCAGGAAAATTTAATCAAAATCTTCCTCTTTTTTGTTTGTTTTTGTGTTGAGGATTTTTTTTTTGTCTCTTGGTTTATTTTTTGTTACTTTTTTTGTTGGTTGTTTTTTTGTTTTGGTTTTTGTTTTGAATCATATAGCTTTGCAGGCGCAACTGGCAGTGTTCAGGAGTCACAAGACAGATTTCCACTTCAAAGAAACTGGTTAGATGAGATGCAGTACAAAAAAAAATGCTATTGCAGATCAGCCTGTGCCTTTTTTGAGTAAAGTATCTTCTTCAGGTGCTGACGAATCAGTAATAACCATCAGTGGAAGTAGGCTGGATAAATGGGGCTAGAGAATGTCATCCAGCATGGCAGGTTATCAAGCTTTACTAAGTCTGATTCTAGCAGTGGTATAACACATCAAATCTAATTGCAGATGTTGGGGGTGATTGTTATTGTCTCTTACAATAACTAGCATTACAGTTTTACAGGTAAGTTTTCTTTTTTTCTTGGTATTTCTACATAGATTACGTGATGCTTTACTTACTGTTAGTCCATTAATACTGAAAGGTACTAGAGCTAATGAGCTAGGAATGGGTAATCCATAATAACTATTCAGAAGTGTATTTTAAAGCTAATGTGAGACAAAAAAATGCATTTTTGTGCTTGTCTGTGTTTCTAAGTGTTGGGACTGCAAATTTTGATTTGGAAGTGTCAAAGTGCATTCTGATTTTTGTAATGGAAACCTTATATATCACTGTAAAGACAACACAGGGACCATAGCAATACTGTTGTATTGTTGATCCAAACACATGTTTTCAGATCTGTACTGTAATGCTCTTGGTTGTAAGGGAGCTTGTCAGAGAGCAAAACACTCTTGTCTTCAAGCCAGATGCCCAGAACTAATGTGGTTTCCATGGTGTGATCAGAAGTGTAGGTGAAATTTAATTTTCTGCACCTAGGACAGGACACTCTGTTTTCTTGCTAGGAACATGCACACTGTGCTGGTATGGCTCTTACGCAGCATTGCCATAGCCAACCTTTACAGTGATTGTTTTGCTGCTTCCCCCCCAGCACCCAAATCACTTGATGATCTCACCAGCTGCCTCTTCTGCCCATGCGTGAGTATGGAGCTGATGCCCGTGGCTCTGTGTGCTGCATTGCAGGAGATGCAGCACCATAGCAAGACATGTCTCATTTGAAAGTAACAGTTCAACCTACTTCACTCACTGCCTAATGGGCTTGGGAAGTGAGGCTTAATGGGATTTAAGAGCAATATGAAGCAAGACATTGAGGTCTCATTTCAGTGCACTAGAGCTGAACCAGAGAAAAACAACAGTATTTTCTTTCCATTTCATTGTGGCATACTTTTATAAATCATCAAAGCTTCACTGTTCCATGGAAAGTTGAAATTTTGGGGAACATACCTTCCGGAAGGCATTTGAACAAAGTGCTTCCAACTGGAAAAATATTTGGCATGTACCTAAATTCTGCATCTCAATAGGAAAATAGTGGAAAGAGAAGTATTTTTGTAACACATAAGTAAACTCCTGCATGAATTTCAAAATAGAAACTTTAATTTTATTTTCATTCTACCATGCTTCAATTGATCTAATTTGTCTTCCAAGAAGAATAGAAGGCTAAAATGGAAAAAAAAAAAAAGTTGTTGTTCAGTATTCCATTAATAGTCTCCAATTAGGAGAAAATTAAAGAACACTACAGTAGTGGTAAATTATCTCAAGAGTGGCTGAAACTTGTGCATAGACTCATGGAAAATCAGGGACATAACTATGGTAGTTCAGATTGAAGAGAATTACTTATTTACTGGTTTTCCATCAGGGTCAGAATACTTCAGGAAAGATAGAAATTCACATGCTCGGAGAGAGGAAAGACATAGTTTATAGAGTCTAAGAAACATTTGTGACAGCATGAATTTATGTGCTCTTATTCCTAAAACGAGACTTAAGTAAGACATAAGATGTACACAAGTCTGGTGCCAGCACTCTGCACAGGGATGAATTTAATCCAGAATGAATAAGGGTCTTTTACTTATTTTGTTTATCTTCTACAGTCACTCTGCCCAACTCCTAACAGTGTGTTTTTCAAACGATGTTTTTGGACAGCAATGAACCACCTTTAAGTGAAATACTGAGGGCAGTTTTTATAGGAAAGTTAATATATTGCTTGAATTTAAATCAACATGTTGTTTTTATGGATTACCCAAATGTTAATTTTTAAATGCTATAGTTTAGAACAAGTGCTTAACATTTATGAACTAAGCCACATGAAAAAAGAAATATTTGGTAATAATTGGGACAAAACTGAATTTTTTTTCCCTATCAGCTGTGTAGTTTGTGCTGCAGCACCTGATAATTACTGGCATTATTTGCATTATGAGAACATTCCGTAAGTGTGATATCCTGTTCAGCGCAATTTGTGGCTGCAAATTTTGCCACTGTTTCACCATTAACCATATTTGTGAACTGTGATTCCAGCATACTGAACTGTCAGTTCAATCATTTAAACATTTTAAGTATTGGATTTCTAAATGTGAATGACAGAAATCTCATTTCTTTTTAATACAAAAAACTGCTATAAATGGTGTTAACATGGCTAAATTTTCTTTTAACGTTTTTTTTAAGGGTTCCTTACTAATTTAGAGCCTATGAAAAACCGCTGTGTTGTTTGAAGGTAATTTGTCTTTTCATCAACTTTTTTTTTTACGTCTAGTGTAAGTAGTTTGCACTAAAGTCCTAGGAAGCAAGTTTGGATTTGTGTGTTTGAAATAATTTATTAATTAGTATTATAAAGAGAAATACAATGGCCTTTTGTATTACGGTATTTTTCTTTTTTGGATGTTTCTTGTGTTCAATTGAACAATTACTGGTTTTAATTACCTTTCTGTGAGTGTGTGTGTTTGTATATATATGCAGGAGTGCATGCATCTGTAATTTGTATTTCTTTTCAAACCTAACTTATTCATATATAGGCTTTTGTAAAGATAGATGTTAGATAAAATTTTCTTTTGTCCAAAGATATCTTGGGATTGGAATTCTTTCCAATATACCAGTAGGTACAGAGACCACAAATCTCTGTAATGTAGGTAGTTTTTATTTTTGCATCAGATATTTATTAATAATTCAGTCAATATTAACTCAGATAAATTCTTTGGTAGGTGCTTACAGTCAAATTCAGACATTGTTTCAATATATGCAATTTGTACAGATCGCCAGAGGGGGAAATTATAGCAATATTAAAAAAATCTTATTCTGTGCATATGCAAACAATCTCACTGCTGAACTCTGAAGATTAGGTCTGTAATTTTACAAGGGAACTCTCATGCAGGAGGTGGAGGTATTCATCTGCTTTTTCTCCCCCAAATATCAAAAAGGACCTTGACTTTATGGAAGTTAGAAATCTTACTGTAAACATTTATTTAAGCAGTAATAAACTTTGCCTCAAGTGTTTTTTCAAAGCAAGTTATTTTCATCCTACAAAGATACTATATGTTAAAAAAACCCACATAGAGCTGTTTGTCAGGGGGACTGTATTCAGGAAGACATTTTGTGGCATTAAGAAACTCACAGCTTTGGGGCTACTTCAACTCGCCTCAATGCAAAATGTAGTGTAAATCTTTTGCTTTCTTTCCGTACTTTACAAATAATACATAAAATGCTGGTATGTGGATATTAAATACACGCTTGTCCTCAGGCTCCTTCATGGAGATTGAAATGGCCCTGAAAAAGCCATGAACTTCGGACATTAGACTATAATGGGCAGGTAATAATTAAGACAGTACAGCTGCAGTCTTGTAATGGATGCTTTTTGCAATTCTTAATGCTTTTGAAGGCAAATGTGCAGTGCCTCCTATGGTAAGTCTGCAGCTGAGGCTATGTTTGTGATGCGTGCAATGCAATCCCTTGCACTTTAAATTGGGGGTCTCTTAAACTGTGTTATTTTCGAACAGTAGCTCTTTCTGTGTTGTCAGTGTGTTTTTCAAACTCATGTAAAGGCCAATTTAATGACAGAGCCAGATTAATGTTTCAGAAGGTGCTGTTTTTCTCAACCATAGTAATCTGTCTGACAAAGTTTATGTCCAAGTTATAAACCTCTGGATTTAGGAATTTAAAACAAAAGCACAGATATGTCCTTAACTACAATGTCTTCTGTATCATGGGGCAGCTATGCCATGGTGGTGCTCAGCAGCATGTTCTACAAATCAGGGTAGTTACTCATCAGTGACCGCTCAATAATCTGTTCCTGCTTCTGTTCACTACATCATCGTTAGTCTTTCGTGATCTTAAAGTTAGTGTTGGGAATAAACTTCTCAGATAAGTTCAAGCTAAAGTAAAGGTGAGTAATACATGTGTTACTCCCTGGAGTAGAATAAAGTTTTGTTGCTGAAATGCTAGATTTCACACTAGATCAAAGAAAATGGAGGGGAGTAACAAAGAGCAAACTCTGTCTCTCTAGGTTGTGGCTCACCCTGGCCACTTAAACTGTGACAACAGGGTAACCTGGTGTGACTGAGATTCCTTTGGAGGTGATCTGGTGGTGCTCTGCTATCAGGAATCAAGCTCGTACCATTAACAAGGGGGAGCAAGGCGGACTTCTACCAGATGGGAATTCAGTCCCTCCCTGTACGGCCTGCAGGAAGATGAATTGTCCACAAAATCACACTGATTACACATCATATTTTTTACACATTTTAATATGCATGTGGCTTGGGTCCAAGTAAAGCATCTGAAACAGTGCTGCTAATAGGCAATATTTCCTGGTGTTGCTGGATTAATAGGCCTTTGCGGCCTGGTGTCTCGATCTGCACTAAGAGTACTTTGCCCTTCCAATGTTGTTGCTTTTGGAGGGAAAGGTATTGTCAACAGGCCTTTATTCCTCCGGCAGCATGCGCCTACCCTCGACTCGCCCAGGGCCAGACTTCAACCAGCTCAAAGCATACAGAAACTGAGGCCAGAAAAATCAAAGCAGACAGTCAAGTGTCATCCTGGCTTGCTTTCTAACACATTTTCATTTGTTACAGATTTCATGTTTTTCTCTTGCTTCCAGTGTAACTGACATCTGCAGTCTTGGTGCTTTTGAGCCTTTTTTTTCTGTGATATCTCATAAAGATGTCGAATGCCCAGCACTTTCAGCCTTCTGAATTCAACGTTTGCGTTTGTCAGAGGGAAAATGGTACTTTCAGCTACAGATATTTCAGCTTCCATTGATGAAAGGAGAGCTTATGATTTGCAGGGAGATCTGGCATCTTATAACAGCTGATACAGCTGAAGGAAGAGGCAAGCTTTCGGGCACACAGCCCTAGTCAAGGACAAGCCTGTGAGAAAGACTTTTACTTGCTGCTTGATCCACACTAAGTAAAATGTGAATGAGTACAAGCTAGGAAAATCTCAGAGCAACATCAGCTGTTCGGTGTTTTGCGGTAGTTCAACATAGAAACATTATTTCAGCCCAAACTCTCCACTTTTAACAGATTACATGAGAAGTGGTAATTTGCTGTATTCACTTGGAAATTAAATAACCTCCCTTCCGCTTCCTCTACAAACTTGCCAGTAAACCTCTGTGTAAGAACATTAAAATGTTTTAATAATATGTGTGTTGTTTTAGATTATCGGAGACAAGTATGTATATAGAGATGTGCAAAGGCCGTGTTTATGGTGGCCATCCTTGACATTTAGAAAAACCAGCCTCCTCAGGCAAATATCTGCTATGCATGAGCAGATTGGTTTTGCCATCAGTTAATAAAACTACCACTGAGTCCTGGGGTGGAAGTCAGCCCTGTGGCGTCTCTAGCCATGCTAGAAAGACTCAGAAATCCCTTTAAAGCAGAAGTAGCCCTTCCGTGAATCAATCAAATTCTCTTCTGTATTCAAAGCTGGAGCTGAATATTATTTCTTTCCTATTTTACCTCCAGTCATCCAGGACCATGAGTAACCAACTCGGGATATTCCCTATCTTGTTCATATGACTAAGAACAGAAAAGATGTATTTTTGAGGGGAACAAGTGCTGTCTTTATTTCCATTCTGGGGTAGTTTGGGAAAATGTTTCAAGAGCTTGGGGCTACCTGTGTTATATCAACCGTCTTTTTCTCTCACTGTTAGAAAACAGAGGCTATATTTAAGTTCATAAAGGTCTGCACTGTCAAGGTTCTTTCTGCCTGAGAAACATGCTGCATGCACACCTAGCTCTCAATCTCTCTCCTTTATGTTTAGGTTTGCTGATTTGTTTTATAGTTGTTTCCTTTTTAAAACTGAGGTTACCTGACTCATTAGATAATGTGAATACTTTCTGAATATCTGATCTGGATTTCTGAGTCAAACAGTCTCAAATAATTGTGGCTGAACTATGGTCTGCCTTTTAGAGAAATATTTAGTGTTACCTGAAAAATTTCCAGTAATGGAGAAATCACCACAACCGCTGGTTGTTACACTGTTTCATTGGTTAATTATTCTGACAATTAAGAAATTTACATCCAATTCTAGTCCTAAATTGTGGGGCTTCAGCTTTCAGCACTCCTGCACCTTTTTTTTCTGTTTTATAGTACAGCTGCCTACAGAATTTATTTGAGTTATGTTGTGATAAGTCTGGCCTCGGGAAAAGGATTTTTCTTCTCTATGTGTATTAATATGATTACAGTATTCATATAATAGGTGAAGAACCCCCATCTCTTCTTTTTTTCTCATGTTAAAAAAAGGAAAATAAATCAATCCACTCAAAGCATTTATTACTTTAGGACTAATAAAAATCATGACATTAAGAAAAAAAAGTAGTGATTTGCTTAGGTTCATTATATTTTGGAAATGGCACTTATGGTGATCTAGATTTTAATATTGGGAAAAACTGGCCTATTTTTGAGATTTGGTTTGCTTTGATGTCTTTATTTCCTGGGCATTTTCCATGGCTTTTGTGTCATAAAAGCTGCTTTACCAGTTTGACCTTAGTAGAATTCATATAACAGGCTGTTTCCTTGTGTTTGCATAACCTGAAGTTTCTCTTTCTTTCCTGCACTTTGTTAGGTAGTTCTCGACTACTTTTGCTCTTAAACAAAAATTTTCCAATTATCCATCCTAAATATCTCCCTCAAAGGAATAAGACCTGGCTTGTCTTCATTTTTCTTCACTAGAATGGCGTCTTAGTTCTGTGCACTGCCAGTGGGCTAAGTTTTTGCAAGAGGACAGAAGACACTGAATGATATTAGGAAATGTACGTGTTCTTTTTATCTTTTATGATGGCATATGATGATTCTGTTGTCTTGAAATAAATTTCACATTATTTCTTCTTCTGTATATTTTAGAGTAGTAAGTTGTACTGTTTGTCCCATGTCCTAATTAGAAGAATAGAGATTCCTGTGTAAATAACACAAATATAGAAGAGAAAAATCTCAGTAATCTGGAAGCAGGTGACCTCACATCACTCTTTCTATTAATAATCATAACATGACAAATATTCTTTAGCAATGTTTGACACGAATAAAAAAAAAAAGAAAAAAAAAGAAAAAAAATTTTTCTTTGGAACATGAATTTGTTTTTGAAAAAATACAAACATCCTGGATGAGGTAACCAAGGAAAGGAGGTCATTTTGTATTCTGCTGGAAACTTGAAATGCAGCAGTTTTGACCCTGCTGCTTCCATGTTTATAGAGACAAAACATTCCTCTGGAGAAAATGTGCAAGGGTAGTCCAAAAGTGTGTCCCCTGTGTGGGGTTTCAGTGTGCAGACCTTGTAACAAAGTTTTCAGGAACCAAGTTATTCCTTTGTTCTAGGTAGATGCAATGGCTGTGTAGGAATTTACAGTTTAAAGAAGGGGTGAAATTTCTTTTTCCCTCCTTTCTCATGCCTCAGTTTTAGCTCTCCTGGGCCTGAGTGTGTTACATTCTTCTGCTTATGAAATAAACTAAATCCAAATAAAACAGTTTCTTTTTTTCTTTTTTCTTTTTTTTTCTTTTTCTTCTTGGACTCTATTGCCCAAATTGGGTTGAAATGTTCAGTCGATTTTATAGCAAAACCACAGTTTTGTAGCTTTTTCCATGGTGAATTGCAGATCAGTTTTGCTTTCAGGGATGACAGACATGGACTTGGTTAGATTGTTGTATCTGTCTTAACTTGGGTTCCTTATATTCCACTCTAGCAAAAACTGACTTGCCAAATGTTTTTATTGGCTTGTCACCTTTACTGTTATAAAAATATTAAACTGAGAATCTTATTAAAACCAGGTTTTAAAATGCCTGAAAATCTTAAATATGCATTGCAGTAATGTGTATAGGGTCATTTTAGTGGATGTCTGATTTTTCATGAAGTTTTTTTAATTCTCCAAACCAGCTTGCCTAATTTAAGAGTTCCTTAGGCACTACAAATGCTCTTTCATATGAGGGAATGGATAATTAGTCTGAAATCTGTGAAAAGTTTCAGCTAAATTTTCTCTCTGAAATGTCAGGGGAGCACGTGGTAGGAAGAACTGCCCTTGAAGCAAGATGATCAGCAGTGTCACATGGAAGGCAATGGGTCTGGCAGAAAGTCTCCAGGAGACATTAGCACAGAATTTCAGAATGGGAAAAAAATTGTAGGGAGCAGCAAAATCTGACCTATTTGAACTGAAATGGAAGTCACTGAAATAAAAGTAGAATGAAGAGCAGAATTGCAAGGCATCTTTGTATTTTGTGTGGTATATAGGCCTGGACACTTCCTAAAGTTGTAGTGGACTTATCCCCATTTATAATAACTTACCAAAACATTAGAGACCCATACAGTTTATTAAAACTGAGCCTTTGTATAATATAGGTGAATTTTCATTTGCAGTGCTCTCCTGAAAAGCATTTTGTGTTGAGGGATATGATTAAGTGGGATATCCTGTCGGAGGTGTTACTAGTGTTTTTTCTTCCTTCCTGCCACAGAGCTGTCTCTAGGCCTCCAGTGCCTTTTCTACATGTATTTTCTGATAGTCTTTTATTGCTTCATACAAGTCTTTAGACTTAATCTTCTACTTTTAAAATGACTTTATAAAGTTTTTGATTGAAACTCAGTAAGACGTCCTGATAATCATTTCATGACACCAGATGCATACACTTCTGTTGGTAATGTATTTGGTGTCCAAGATGTTGTATATGGAAAAATAATAAAATGTGGAGTTTAAAAAAACATTAATTAACTACAAACTGCACCTCTGACCCTTCTTTACAGCCTTATTTTCTAATCTTGCTTCTTTCAGAATACTTCTTTGCACTTAGAAATCAGTTGAACAGATTCTTGAACCACAGTTATCCAGCTTTTTCTGCTGTTTACAAAGAGGAAAAAAATCATGCATATGCATCTGAGATTTGGACATGTAGTGGAACAAAACCAAGAAACTGTACAAAACTATTGAAAATTAGTGGTATGTGTCAGAGGCAAAATATATGTTTCTTACTCTTGAAATACTGGTGCTCACCCATAGTGAAGCTGATGTGGATTGACTTTGGTGCACATTAGAATGGATTGAGGAATCCCGTACCATTGAACGATCAGCAGATTGTCCTTTGGGTCTGCCAGCTGTGTTGCTTCTCTACTTGATGTGAAGATAAATCAAACAGGGCATTGCTCCTCGGTTATTTTTAAGTAGAATGACACTCTCTGTGGCCCCTGAGCAGTGCAGGGAGGGTAAAGATGAGAGTCTGGGACCACAATCTTTTAGATAGCATCCTAACCTATCTGGGAATATGTGATGAGCTGTTTCCCAGGATTCTGCTTCCATGGTTGTCTGAAGATAGGAACTGTTTGAAGTGCATCTGGGTTAGGGAAGGTGAAGAGAGATTCAGAAAGTTGACAAGAGCCTGGGACAGTATGGTGTTATGTGTGGCATGCTAGTGGGTATGTGAGCTCAGAGTTACTCCCAAGGGCCTCTTGTTTAGAGGTAGCCTCTGTCCACAGATCCACATTTAGAAATGTTTGCTCCTTTGGATTAGGGAATGGGAAAAAGTCTTTGTTTCCTCTTAATTTAAAAAATAAAATATTATTATAAACCAACAGTTCTACCTGTGCTCAGGTCTGCCAAGAGCTGCAGAGTACAATGAGGGCCAGCCCTGCCTTCTGTGTAACCAATGATGAATCTATCTGGGCTCCTAAGGCACATAAATGTTTAACAGTATTAAGCTTTCGGGGCTACAGATAAAGTAATTTTATTTCTTTAAATGATTTTTAAAGTATTAACCAAGGCTCTGAGCTCTGAAGTATTTTAAAATAATCAGCAATTTACGTGCATTGTTATTTAGTAATTGTGGAAATTTACTCTTTTATTAAAGAGATCCTACTTCACTATACAAAACTGTCAATTGTCTCTCAAAAATGTAGCCTCATCAAATTATTCTTTTTTCTTTGACATGATCCTGTAGAAGAAATTCAAAGTGAATTTTGAGAACCCTTAAAAAAATTAGTTGCACAATTCCCACTAATAAATTGATTTTGCTACAATTTGCCACTCAAATTATAAAAGAGTTAAATATACAAAGAAATGTTTACAGAATCAGGGACTTGTTTTTTAAAATATGCATATTTATAAGCATGTGTCTTTGTATTTGAACCATCTTTTGCTTTATTATTTTAAAAACATTTTTGTTTGCTTTCCCTGTATTTTGGTAAATTAGCTGTTGAAGGAAAGACTGTAGTAACATTGTATGAAAAGGAAAGTTATAAATAATAATTGATATTTTCCCCATTCTGGCCTGAAATCCCGTGGAAAAATTCAGTGGGAGATGTGATAAAATCAGTAGCCAAGGATTTAGACTTTTCAAAAATATGATCAGTGACAGAATAAAATTTGACTAAACTTACTAACATGTTGCCCACAAGAAAGATTTCAAGGCAACTTCCCAAGTTACAAGAGCAACAATCCTAATACTTCCTGCTGCCAAAGGCGACCCCCGTACACTGACTCCCTTGTCATCCAAAGCTCTCCTGAGCCAGAATACATGCTGGTACCAAAACACTGGGTGCCGGGAAAAGCTTTCTAAATGCTTTGAAGGTAAACTACTGGAACAGGTTGCATAGCAAAGCTGTATAATCCCCTTCGTGGGAGACAGTGAGGAAATGTTCAAGCAGTGATCTGATGTGTGTGGCCCATGTACTTAATCACCCTCTGTGCTTGTGGGTCAATGGGATACCCTCTGGAGAGCCCTTCTTAGGGACATTTCTAGCATTTTTGTGATGGTAAACAGACTAAAATCTAATCAGCACTGATATTCCTTATATTATTAATGTCAGTGGAGCTGAACCAGTACTTGGATTAAGTGGGAAATTTCCTAAAGCCCTTAGCATAGACCCAGTTTGACTTGTAAATCAATAAAGTAGTTAAGGCTACACAGTCCTGTGGTCCTTAAATACATGCACTGGCAGGAAGCGGAACCGTCCTTCTAGCTAGAGAAAATAATAAAAAAAATGCATATATCCTATCAGCAGGTTTTGCCACCAGTCATGTCAAGCCAGCTGAGGTCATATGAATTGCAGTCACAGCATAACAAATATTCCAGATAACTCTGTACTACTTCTGGGCTCATAGTCTTAGAGCTGTTGTATCCTGAGGGCAGGAAATAAAGAGAGGAAATTAAGAGTGTGATTGCACCTTTGAGTTAAAATATACTGTAAGGACCATCCATAAACAACAACACTGAAGTTAAAATGTGTGGTAAGAGACTTTGTAGTATCATCTTATATGCCTGCATAGGCATTTTAAGGAGTGGAATGTGAGCAGAAAGAATTAAATGACTAAAGCACAACCACAAGTGGAAAACAGCTATTTGATTGAATATTTTTTTTTTTCCTGCTAAATACATACAAGCTATTTCCAAGATAAAAAAATATTGGTTTTTATATATAAGTACCTTTTGAAGTGGTTTAATGAAGTTTTCCTATAACCTGGTGCCCTTGAGCCACATAAATTATAAAATACGTTGACGTCAGTCTGCTGTAATACTCTGGAGCTGAAGTATCCTAAAGATATCTTAAAGGTTTGGCAGATTATTTAAATGCAAATAGCTATTGCTGTCAAATCTGCCCAAGCACAGATATTCCTTTTGCTACTTTATTATTTCTTGAAATTCTGGGAAAAGTTTTGTGTATGCATACGTTGTTACTGTGTGGCTAGCAGCAGATGGTCAAAGGCATTAAGTGTTGGATTTGGAATCACTTGGGGAACCATTTTCCATATGAATGAAAACGAGAACTGGAGACAATTACCTGATCTTCAATTCATGTATGGGTGTCTTGTGTTGCACATATAATTGTTAGTAATCAATGAAAGATGGGAATCTATTGCAAGGCTATGACTTTGAGCTGCATTGGGACCAATTATTTACTTGCCAAAACCTATGTTGAAATTTGTGGGTATGTACAAAAGTTGTTGAGACTTGAAACTGATTTTACACTCTATGAGACTAATTTTTCCTCCACGGGAATTTTGCAATAGTGTGATTCTCTTATCCAAATACTGTTATTTCTAATGGTATTCACTACCTGAATGGTCCCATAAGTATAGTGAAGAATAAAATAATAGCATTGTCTTTTTATTGCTGTTCGGGCTAGTATTGTGCTTAAGTGAAACAGATCTCGTGCTACCTGATGCAGAACTGTAGTTCTCAAATTATCACAGAGTTTGCAGCAAAGAGAGGGTTACGTTCAGCACCAGCCTTTACTATCTGTATCGTGTTCTGATTCTTAGTTTCATGATGAGGGTACGTGGAAGTCTGCAGCAGTATTGTAGGCTAAGAATTGTCCAGAAAGTTTGGGGGCCATCAATTTAGAGGTATATAATATGAGCTATCAACTTAAAGAACTTGCAGTCCATGTGTATGCAAGGGATCCTGTGTCTGTGGCAAGTGGGACCAATTGCTTCCATCTCAGCTGACTTTGGATGGAACATAGTCACTGTCTGTACATCTGGGACTGGTGCAAAGTAGTTTGATGGTGTCATATATCTGGTGATATATGATCCTTCTGCCCATGGCACCAAAATTCGGCTTGTCTTAGATAACTGGAATGTAACCTAAAGCTCATGTTACTGAGTTTGAGATTGACTGTAGATTGACTCGGAATATTTTGTCAGTCCTTTTTTTTGCCAATGCAAGCAAATGAAAAAGAAGGCAAAAAAACCCCCAACAAAGTGAAAAAGAAGATGATTTTACCTTTTAAGAAATGCACAGTCTCAGGAGTACAAAACATTTGGTTTCAACATGGATAATTAAAACAAATAAACAAAAATATTATTAGGTTCACCAGACTGCCAGTGACGTGGGGACTCTTCTTAGACAGAACCCGGGACTTGGGATGTTTGTCCTGGTTCTGACTGGTGCAAGCTTAATTCTGTCTTCTATAAGACATAATTTGACACTACACCTTCGATTTTTCACAGGAAGTTGTAGGCTGTCCTGGAATTAAATTAGGCAATTTATTCTACCCTTTTTTTTTTTTTTTAATAAGAATAAAGTCCTTGGAAAAAAGCTTGGTTTTCTTTTAAAATGGATCCATTCAAGTCATAAACTTGATTGGCACTGCCAAGGGGCAGAGGGCTATGATATGAAAGTAGGAATGATATTGGGGGCAGGAGGACAAAGGTATGGATGGTTTATTCAGTGTTTCTGCCACATTCTTTGCAACTTTAAACTGTAACCCTGAGTGTCTGAAATCTGGACATATCTAAGGGAAACTCCAGTATGACCAGTGGAAGGGAACAGGCATCTCAGCTGGTTAATTAGTCTCATCCTCGAACCAGGCTCTAGTTTCTCTCTGTTGAGCGGCTGGGGCTAGTTTGCTCAGGCTTAGATTTATAAAGGTGCATGAAATGAATCCCTGCTTGTGCGTGTCCTAGAATAGGCAAAATCACTTCTACTCCTCTGATCCTCTTACTCCTTGGAGTGGTTCTTTTCTCCCAGTAGAGACGAGGTCTTAACTGGGACTTCTGCTGGTCCTCTGGCTTTCTTGCCACATTCAGTTGTCTCCCCAGTCCTACTGTCTCCCTGCCTGAAATTAAATAACTATTCCATGGGCTAGTGTTGGTCAACAGTTGAAGAAATAATTAGGCTTCAAATTGCAGCCTCAACGTTTTTTCAATGTTATTCTTCCACTAAGATGTCAAACATCTTTTGCAGGAAGGGCAGCTGTCTGGGAAGTAATTTGATAGGTTTGCTTTGGGCAAGTTTAGACATGTGTTCTAACATAATACAAAATGTAGTTCATAATTTGATAGGGACATGTTCCTCTCTGTAACGGATGCAACAGACAGATGGGGGAGCACAAGTTTCAAGAGAGACAATTACGATTCGTTTGTGAAACGTGTGTTGCACAGCAGCTGCTTGCCAACAGCAGCTATTCTTCTTTTGCCTTACAGCTGTGCAAATCTATTTTAAAATTTTTAAATTGTTTTAGAGAGAGAAAAATATTTTGTTTGATCTAGTATGTTTTAAATGTTTGGGGTTTTTTTTTTTACATCCTGAAGTAAAACATCTGGAATGTTTTCAATGAAACATTTTCAAAATTAAGAGTTAAATATTTGGAAGAAATGTAGTGAAGACATACATTTTTCAGTAATTTTTTGGCTATGACTGATCACTGAAATTGATCACTGCCTGATTTAAAATGTAATTTAAACAGGTCAATTTGAAAGAAGAATTTTGAAAGACAACAAATTAGTCTACAGAGAAGAAGTAGGAGTAAAAATGCTTTTAAAAGTAAAGAAGGATAATTTGCTCTTGTTTTTTAGGCTGAATTGTAGATTTTCTAAATATATTTTATCTAGCTTTTATTGAAACATTTGCTTTGTTGCCATTTTTCTCCTTGTATTTTTACAAATTCTCTTTGTCCTGTCTAAGTCTAAATTCCAAACTACAATGGTTGTACGGCTTCAAAGTTGGAGGAATCTCTGAATTAATTTCCCAATGAAATCGCCATTGCCTGTAATACAACAGTCCATGCTTTCCCAGTTATTTATTAAGTGCTCAATATGTATTGTATAGACCAGTACTTAACAATCAAACATGTACTTTGCTGTTATAAGTGGAAAGTTCATTCCTTCTATGACAGTTTTTCTGGCTTTCTTGGAGAACCAACTAACATACAGGCATTACAGTAGTAGCTTTTAATTGTTTCAGAACCTTCCTGGAAATGTGGGGTGATTTAATATTTCAGGCGGTTTCCTTTCCTTCTTTTGTGCTTCAAAGGATGGTGAACAAATTAGCAAAAACCTCAGAGCCAGCTACCGTTCTATATCACAGAATCACAGAATCACAGAATTCTAGGGTTGGAAGGGACCTCGAAGGATCATCTAGTCCAACCCCCCTGCCAGAGCAGGGTCACCTAGAGTACATCACACAGGAACGCATCCAGGCGGGTTTTGAATGTCTCCAGTGAAGGAGACTCCACAACCTCTCTGGGCAGCCTGTTCCAGTGCTCCGTCACTCGCACAGTGAAAAAGTTTTTCCTGATATTCACATGGAACCTCCTATGCTCCAGTTTGCATCCATTGCCCCTTGTCCTATCATTGGACGTCACTGCAAAAAGCTTGGCTCCATCATCCTGACCTTCACCCTTTACATATTTGTAAACATGGATGAGGTCACCCCTCAGTCTCCTTTTCTCCAAGCTAAAGAGACCCAGCTTCCTCAGCCTTTCCTCATAAGGGAGATGTTCCACTCCCTTCATCATCTTAGTGGCTCTGCGCTGGACTCTCTCAAGCAGTTCCATGTCCTTCTTGAACTGTGGGGCCCAGAACTGGACACAATACTCCAGATGTGGCCTCACTAGGGCAGAATAGAGGGGGAGGAGAACCTCTCTCGACCTACTAACCACCCCCCTTCTAATGCACCCCAGGATGCCATTGGCCTTCTTGGCCACAAGGGCACATTGCTGGCTCATGGTCATCCTCCTGTCCACCAGGACCCCCAGGTCCCTTTCTCCTACACTGCTCTCCAGCAGGTCAGCCCCCAGCCTGTACTGGTACATGGTGTTGTGCAATATCTGCACAACTCCCACCAGCTTCAACTTGCAAGCTTCAATTAATGGCTTGAAATGGGTATTTCTTTATAGCCTGCATCTGATGATTGAACTCCCTCGAATGGCAAGGAGAACTGAGTATGTGGTAGAGCTGCAGGATCAAACCCTGAGTAAGTACTTTATGCTAGTGTACAGCTAAAGGCTACTTGTATGCCTTAGCTTATTTCACTACAATTGAACTTGTGTACATTGATCTATACCTCATCATCTTTGACTTCATGTGAGAAAGAAAATTAAAAGCATCTCATTAAGTACAGTAATTTATGCATCAATCTAACAAACTCTGTATACTAATTGTTTCAAAATAAGTTATGCTAAAAGCAGAAAAAGTATCTGGTGATTTTCAGCTCTCCTCTTTACGAGCTGCTTGTTAATAAAACTTTGGATTTAGTATAGAATCTTTAAAAAAATGTTGGCAAGTAAGGAATTTTTTAAAAGGGGAAAGAAAACCAAGTATTAATTTCAATCTGGGCACATAATAGTTATAGGGTACATTTTCAAATCTATGTAATTAAGGGCTTTAGAAGGATTAGAAGGCAGCTTATGTCATAGGATTTTTAACTGAAATGTAGTCATGGGCTATGCATAATAATCTGGATTTTTTCCTACATTGATCAGCTGAAGGACAGTAGAATAGTTAATGATGAAACTATCGTAGAGTCCAAGTCATTACTTGTAAATGCCTGTTACTGTAAGCATAAGAATACAGTAGTACCATTTCCTTGTTAAATATATGGGTGTATGAGTAAAATCATCATGAAAATAATCAATAGCCAGGCTCTCATAATGTTTTTGACACACATAGATGGACGGACGGACGGACACACAGATAATCCACTATCTTGCTTTTCCTATAAATAGATACTTTTTCTGAGTATCTGCTCTGGTCCATCTGCATTCTACTGGCTGAAAGATCATAATCACTCATAATCATTTTCTTTGCATCATAGCTGTGATGTCTTACTGGTCTTCTGTTTCATAGTTCAGTTATCTTCTAACAGACTGGTGTATCCATCAATGAGGAGAAATCACCAGCAAAATCTGGATGTCTCTCACCACTGCTCTTCCCTAGGGGAGGACAGGCTCTTTTTTGTTCTCTGTACAGCTCTTGGTGTCCTTGTCTGTGGCTATGACTCTTACCTACTACAGAAACAAATAGAAAAAGAGTATTCAGGTTTTCTACTTTCCATTGTCATTATAGCACAGTCTTATATTTAGAAAATCAATAGCTATAAGAAGATTTCTAATAGACTTCAGAAAGACTCTAGGACTCCTGCCCTTAGGGTCAGAACTCTGGGTCATGGGAGTTGGAAGTTGGAAGATATTTGGGAAGAGAAGCTTTGCTTATATTGTGAGTGCCATGGCAAAAAAACAATGGCTTCCCTCAGTGATATTCAGGAAAGGAGAAAACCAGTATCTTTGTATCAATCCAAAGTAATTTAAAAAGTATCTGAGGCTTTCAGGTTTAAAATCCTTTCCTGATTTTTCAGACCGGCACTTTCAATATAAGATTCACAGATTTACTTCTGGGCAACAAGTCTCAGCCATTACAAAACCCACTGCCATTCAAATGACATTTTTCTAATCACAGATGAGTTTTGACTTCAACTTGGCTGCTAGTAGAATAAGAGAATTTAAATAAATAAATTTTTAAAACCAACTTTGATAATTTTTTTTTAAATCAGTTCAGAAGAGCTTCTGCTTAAGCCAGATTTGTTTCAAAGAGTTCACAGAAGCGATGCCGAATAGTTTGGCCTGCCAATTTACGCAAATCTCATAATAGTCCTAAAGTTTCTACCATCCCAACTAATTTCTACATTTTCTTTGAACTGATTTACATAAATGAATAATATAATTCCAGCCTCAGAGTCTTTGAGTGAGAGCTATTGAGCACATGCGACCGTTGAAGTCTATGGAAAGATTTCTGTCTCTGGAAAGATTTTTGTGGAAATTGGGCTTGGTTCTTGGGTTCCCTGAGACCACTGCAATTAGGGATGGATTTTTTCCCCTCCCTTTCATTGAAATCAGTGAGAATTGATTACTCAGAGACCTTTAAAAATTCTAGCCTTTCAACAGCCTAGCTTGAAGCTGTGTTAAGGAATAATTCATCTGTAAGATTTTGCTTTCATTTGTGCTATGTAAATCCAGATATAATTATTGAGAACTTGAGGTTGCCTAAGCTGAAATCTGAAATGAGGGGTTATTCACACCCAGCTTAAGGTATGATCCAGAAAGTATGGTGATAAGGTTTGACTAGCTCTGTTTCATGTTGGAAAAGTCTCCCAACAGGTTTTGAATGGTTTTATTTAAAAAAAACCCAAAACAACTGTCTTTCATTAGATTGGGAAAGTGTGGGACTCTTGAAATCCTAGATCAAAGAAGAGCAATTCTCTAGTCTCAGTTGGACAATGTAGAAATTTTTGAGCTCCAGGTAGGTCGATGTTACGTGGACAAACAGTGTGGACAGAGACCACTAGCATGCACAGGCATATCTCTGACTCCACTGGCTTCTGTGGACAGCAAACAAAAGGTAGCTTTATCATCAAAATCGTTTCAAATAAAAACCTACTGGGATAAATTTTTAAATGGAAGTTATAACATAAGAAGGATTCATATTTTGTTAACTCTAACAAATTGTTGGCATATAATATAAACAATAAATTCTTTCCTGCTGGAAGAAAACTCACTGGAATTAGTTAAACTTATACCACAGATAAAGTTTACCCAAAGGGTAGAAAGTACACTTTAATTGAAAAGAGTTTTATTTGTAATGAATTGAACAATTACAAAATAGTTGTGTAACAGTTTTACAAATAAAGATTTAGAGAACTTTTTGAGCTGCCTGCTAATCGAACTCACAGCAGTCTAGAAATTAATAAAATAACAATAATAAAAAGTTCTGCAGACGTGAAAAAGGGCTGGACAGTCATGCCTGCTGCCTGTGTCAGCGATGAAAAATGCTTCTTCTGTGTTGTTCTTGAAGATTTTATCTGGAAAAAAAGCTTCTCTTGATACTTAGATTCTTAGTAGTTACATTTTCCCTTGGTTTGAAAGTAAAATATTTCTAAATATGATTGGTGTTGAAAATTCCAAATATTTATGATTTCAACTTGTATGGGAAACCTAAAGGAAAGAAGAGGGTTAGGGTGAAGAACTGAAATATTCACAAGTGTGTTGGAGGATAGAAATCTTAAGCAGTGCAATATTTATGAGCGACCAAGAGGCTACATTCTGCTCTCAATTACTCTGGCATAAATCTAGAATTACTCATTGCAAGTTCAAAGTTTTTGCTGCTGATTTACACCCCTATAATGAGGAACAGAGTTCAGTTCTGTAAGGGTGGGAAAATCAATTTGGCCAGAATATAACTAGCCTGGAACTCAAACTCAAATCACAGAAAGAAACCTTTTCTGGGTCAGGTAGCAGGCTGCACATCATGTTTTGTTTTGTTTTTTATTTATTTTGCTAATATATTGAAGCAAGCCTACAGTCCTATTCCTTGCAGTAGCATCCCATGGCATTAGGCATTGGACTGCTTTAGTTTTAGCATGTAGGGCAGAATGAAAGTGCTCAGATATGGTAGAGTCAAGCAACTCCACAGAAGGCCAAAAGGAAGCAGGGTGATATAAACCAAAGTTGCTAGATTATGATTTGAGTTAACAAAGGATAAAGACTTGTGAAGGGGCTCAGGGAACCATAGGAGAACAGTGAGAGGAAAAAGAGAGTCAGAGTCAGAATCAAAATCCCATATTGCTTGAATCTGGGAAAGGGAGAGGTCTCTCAAAAATTAAAGTAGGTTTCAGAAAAGACTAGAATCTTTTGACATGTTTTCACAGTGGACTTTTTAATACTCTGCTAGTTACAGATCCCAGGGTTGCTGAGGTTGTTTGTACTGAAGAAATTATAATGCTCTGCAATGATGGATTCTGAAAAGAAAATAAAATTGCTGCCTGCACATCTTGTTCTTATTCTGCAAAAGATTCTCTCACTGGATGCAGGAAAGGGAATGAAATGGAAAGTAAGATTTTCAAAGAAAATAAAAGAAACCAATAAAGGAATAAAAAGGAATAATGTGAGGAATCTAATACCTTTTCTAAACGTAGAGAGTGATACTGTACTAGTATGTCTCAGACTTGGCTGACAGAAGTAGTTGGAATGATGCAGTTTTGTAGCAGCCGAAAATCTTCCTGGGTCTATCAACAAAGTTATTGAACTGTTGGCTGTGATGCTACATGAATGTGTAAGGAAGTAATTTTCTGTAAATAGCGGTCTCTGTCACCAATGCAGGTGGGCATGCCACTGCTGACGTTTTCACTAGTGGCTGTTAACTTGGTATTTGCTGATTTTTGGCTAACAGTGTCTATTTAGCTGGATGTTCCAGCTAAGTAACCAGTTCAATCTCTCTTCTGGTTTTGATAAAACTGTGCTTTCTTCATAGCTCATCCTAGGGTTATTGTAGGTGGAACAAAATTATTTTGGCTTTCTATTTTATTTTTTAATTTGTGAATGCTGATGTTGCTTTTATGGCTGCCATATGCTTGTTACATATGTCAGTTCTAAAAGCCCCACTGATGGATGAAAGCTGGGAGAGGAGTTTTATCATTTGTCTCCCATCTAGCACTTCTTTTGCACTTGAAGGTAAGTCCAATATAATAAATAATCACAGCCTCTTTTTTCTTTTTTTAATGCCACATCTGTAAGGTAATATTTCTTCCCAGTATGCTGAGAAGCAGGAAGGAAGCATCTAACATCTGCAGGATTTGAAGTTATTTTTGACAGCTGTGTGCTATTCAGTGTTTCTTTTTTTGTGAAAGATAAAGCAACCCAGGTGAATTGCTCAAAGGGCATTAATGACTGTCAGACATGTTAAACATGTATACTCATGTATACATAAAGGTACACACAAAAGATAAAGTTGTGCACCTATAGACAGAGTGGCAGTGAGAAAATAAAAGTTTGCTGACCTGAAAATCTGCTACTGTAATGTACTATTAGATTTCTGTTAGGATGGCACAAGGTATATGGTGTAGTATAGATGGGAGGTGTTTGGTAACGAGAAACAGCAGTTCATCCTTGACACCTATTGATCAAAAAACTGGAAGGTTTGGTCTAGCGACATACATAATTCATTTCAGCAGTTAGCCTGGAGCATGCTCTGATCACAGCAGAATGGAGCAAGGCACAGGCTTTCAAGGCTAACTGTAGGAAATGTTCACATATGGCCAACAGGAGATAGGGGCAGATGGTTGAGATTTTTAGTGTGTGCATTAGGTCAATTTTTATTTGAAAGAAAAGAGCACCCACTTACAGCTAAATTGTATGTGGTCAAGTTTTTTTCATTTATTGACACACAAGGCCTGTCTGCTCAATATTTTTGCAGGTAGAGATGAGTGACCATCTCTGCCAGAGCTCCAAGCTGGCCAAGCACAAGCCAAGGACAGGAAGCCATAGTGAATGTGGTGATAAGCCTTGGTGAATAAACACATGAAGAACATGTGGGCTTTGTATGGTGTTATCGTAACTCCTCAATCAGAGCCGGCAAATAGCATGAAAACATGGGCAGAAAGACCATGGCTGCTTGTCAAAACATAACAAAAATCCTAGTGTGACTTCAAGGTACTTTACAACATCTGTTCTTTACCTAAGAATTTGAGATGCAAAATGGCAGTACTGGTCAGAGCTAGTATCCATTGCTCAGTATCCTGTTTCTGAGCATTGACAGTAGAATATGTGCAAAGAAAGTATATGGAAATGGGGCACATAGATCATAGAATCATTTAGGTTGGAAAAGACACTTAAGATCATTGAGTCCAACTGTAAATCTAACACTGCCATGGGGCATAATCTTTCCTCCAGCACACCCGTCCAGCATCAGAGTAAGGTAAATGCCAGATTTTCCAATGGGAGTTGTGGCAGGGAAGGTGGTGAAATGGTGATCTTGTAAGTCTTCACCAAGAACTACAATGTTTGTCCATACTTTATGTCATGATGTTAAATTTGCCTTAAGAAATCTTGCCTTTAAAATGCCTGTCAGTATCTTCTGAATTAGCGCAAATCACAGGAAATATAGGATAAATATGAGATATTTATGTGGTTAAAGAAATTTAAAATAACGTGAGTACTGTAGGAAGGCTTACTTGGTAACAAAATTAGTTACAATGACAATTTGCAAAAACCAACAGGAAACCAAAAACATGGCTTGGATCATTCACCTATACTGATAAGCAGTGAGGAATAACAGGCAATATTATGCAGTAGTTGTGACTTAGATCAAGGTACAGGGAAACAGATGAGTAGAGGTGATATAGCTAGCACAGTAGGTATTATAAATTGTGGATGATGCAAGCCAGCCTTGAATGACTTCAGTCTTAAAGCAAGAAGGAAGCAGACAGCACAATGTGAGTCAGAAGTGCTCCTCCAGCTGCAGTGCAGCTCACACGTTTAAGGTCAAATATCAAAGCCGGTCCCTGAAAATCTATCCATCTTTGTTTTCATGAAGCATTCTTTAAGTATTAATGTAGTCTGGGTTTTTTTGAAACACCTATTGCTAACCTTTCACTCCTAAAACATTTTCATGATTATTAAAAAAAATGTTCTTTTCTTCACTGCTGTCTATATACACGTTTGGCACAGCAAGTTTTCTTCGTATCTCCCAAAACACTCTGTGCAATAATTTCCACTGACTGCAGGGGTATCTGCTGGTGATAGCAAAGCTGATTGACTTCAAAGTATCTTACTGTTGTTGCTGCATTTGGCCGAGAGTCTGTTCATGATTGTAGCAGATGTTTCTAAGCTTTTTTAAAAAAGTTGTTGGGTTTGTTGGTTGGTTTTTTTTGGTTTTTTTTTTTTTATTAGAGCAATGGGAACCGTATGGGGCAGTTTTTCACTACAGCCCTGAAGTGAATGCCAGCGTAACTATGATATTGAAACCCTCTATCAGATTCACAGTGCTTGTAAGGCGGAAATTTCCCTTTCCAGCAGATGAAAGCACAGATTTGCCACTCTGCCAGCTACCTGATGGCAGATAATCAGCAGATTCCTGTTTCGTCTCAGTTTCTTTATCTTAATGGATTATTTTTTACAGGTCGTTAGAAAATTTCACAGTTAAATTTATTCTCTCGAGAAATTTTGGATGAAAGTTCTGAACAGTTCACACTTAGTAGCAAGAGTCAGAACAGCTTTGATTAACCCACAAATATTGCCAACTTCCTTCTCATCTAATTAGCACTTACAAATGTCTCCTTAGCATCATAAAATATTTCATCAGGATTTTAAGGTGTACGTGCCCTAGGATAATTTTGTTCCGGGAGGGGTCTGTGTTGGCAGCAATAGTAATTGGGTAGAAATCATGAGAACAGTTCTTTTGGGGGAACAAAAGATAATTTAAACCTTGGTCAAAATTTCAAATGGCGCAAAGCTGCTTCCATTAATAACATTAATAAAAACAGGCCAGGAATTCTGTGCCTTACCACTTCCACTGCAAGTAATGTTATCACTTAAGAACTTAATCATGCATTCTGTAAGTGTCTGTTTCTGCAGTGTCTGTCTTAGACACTTATCCAATAGCTCTAGAGAGAGCTGGAACACTCTAAATGTCTTCTGAGGAGCGGCTGAGGGAAGTGGGGTTGTTCAGTCTGGAGAAAAGGAGGCTGAGGGGAGACCTTATCATTCTCTACAACTACCTGAAAGGAGGGTGTAGTGAGGTGGGTGTTGGTCTCTTCTCTCCAGTTACAAGTGATAAAACAAGAGGAAACAGCATCAAATTGTCCAGGGGAAGTTTAGATTGGAGATTATGAAAAATTTCTTCAGTGGAAGGGTTGTGAGGCACTGGCACAGGCTGCCCAGGGAAGTGGTTGAGTTACTATCCCTGGAGGTATTTAAAAGAGGTGTAGATGTGGTGCTTAGGGACATGGTTTAGTGGTGGACTTGGCAGTGTGTGAGGTTAATGGTTAGATTTGATGATCTTAAAGGTCTTTTCCAACCAAAATGATTCTGTAATGATTCTAAATTTCCAGGGAAGTGAAGGAAATACTTCTTTGCCAATACAGCACGGAAGTTATGTACTTGTAATGTATTCTAAGATAGAAAGATCCAAGGCAAGCAGGAGCTGAAATCAGTAACTCACCATGACACACCAAAGGTGATACAAAGCCAGAAAACCTTTCAGAGACAGAAAGCCAGATGGGGAAGAGAGCAGCAATGAGTCCTCAGCATTTGTTGTTTGCTTCATTTACTTAGAAAGGAACAAATGGATTATCCTTTTTTTTTTTTCTTTTCCTCTTCCACCTCCCAAAGAGGAAAGCTGATGTATTCATTAAGCTCTAACAGCTGGCTGTATGGTCTAGTCAGTAGGTCAGTATGTAAATACTTACATAGCGTGTTCAGTCCTTTCTTATCCTTACAAAATTTTGTTTACATTTCCCAATTCTATAGTATTTAAGCTTGATTCCTTTGAGCCAAATACTTCATGATTTAATACAGCGTGTAACAAAGAGAAATAATTATAATTTCTAACCTACACAAATGCATAAACCATCCCTACTCAAGAAAGAGAGTACTGAGGCCCCGTATAGTCTTGGAAAGGTCATTTAGCCTCATTGGTCCACTTGACTATATTTTAATATAACTTACATACTTCCCAAGGAGGTATGGTACTAAATTATGCATAAAGGTTTGAAACCATCTGATGGAAGATGCTGCAAATGCACAACATGAATAAAAATTATAAAAGATCTGATCACTTCTATCAGTTCATGCATTCAAAACCATAAACTCCTGGCTGAGCTTTGAAGGGCCAAATGGTTCAGAGATAAAACGATATCCTTATTTAAAAGTTGTCCTCTTTGAAAAACTTCCCCAAACACTCAGCCAAAGCAGAAGGATTTCCTTTAGGAAGCCGGATGCACCTTTTTCTGTGACTGTAACTGGGCTTTGGATTATATATCTTTGGGAATTCCAAATAGTTAACAGAAACAATAGCAACTTACTCAGTAACATTACATACTTGCAGATAGGATTAAATGCTTGTTACGTGTCTTACCTTGAGACTAATGGAGTCACCTGATTTGTAATAACAAAAATCATGTGGTAGAATTATGTTGTGAACATGAGTCAGAGCTGAACAATTTGTCTAATCATGATCTGACAGATTGAACATATTTTGTTACGCTGAATAGACACAGGACATGATTCTTATTAGTATAAAGGTTTAAACCTGGCTTACCTGGGTTTATTAAATCATAAAAGCTTCTTTCAGGTACCTTCAGTATTTTAGTATCGTTGGATGCTTTTTCAAGAGTTCTCTGTCCCCAGTTGAAGAAAACTTGGTGCTCAACCTGAAATCAGTGTGCACAAAATTGTGTGATTGTATCGGCACATTCAAGCTTGTTCAGAAGTTGGCCTGGCTATGTAAGCTATAGACACAGCTGTTACGCCAGTGGGATGAAGTAGGGAAGCAGCTCAGAACAGACTCTGCAGTCTCTGGACCCCTGACATTTCCTGTTTGACCCTGGACACATGCAGCAGCTTCCTTGTTGAAGATCATAGACCAGAAGGAGCAAACAAATCTCTTGGCTTCACTTTTGAGGCAGGTGTCCCCTCTCTTGATACTTCCTGTGGTCTAGGAGACACTGCCAGCTGTCTGTTCAGTTCATGCAAGCAGTTTGTCTGAGGGCTGGGGGTACAGAAGGAACGCAGCCTTCATGGGATTTGTTCTGGTATCAGGTGCAATGAAGGAAAGGAAATTTATGCTGGGGTGTTGTGTTGTGAATGGTTATTCCTATTAATTTTTGAGAACAAAAATTCACCTTAATATTACAATTGACCTCTTTTATGAGGTGGCTTGGATTTCAGATGTGTTTACTTGTCATATGAAATAAATATTACAGCTTTTTCTGGGATGTGGGGATTATTATACTGGATGTATAAATACAGTCTTTGAGGTAAAGGTCATTAATCTAACTCAGAATTTCTGTAAAGACATTGATTTCTTGATGCTTTCAGAGTTGTGTTTTATAGCCAGATTCTCATAATTTTTCGTCTTTATTAGCTAAAGAAATGGTCCCGCCTTCAACATTTCACTGGGACTGCCTCTGTTGTTGACAAGATATTAAGAATTGTGTTTTGTCCTTTGCTCTCTTTTCCCATTTTTTGGTCTCTCTTTCCAATTTTATCTCCTTATCTAACATCCCACTTGAAATGTTGCCCTCTGTTTTTTTCCACAGCTCAGTTGTCTTCTAGCTTTCTCATAACTCTCTAATTTTCCCCACACAGCTTCATAATTTCCCTTGTGTCAGGGCTTCAGTCATGATCTGGGTTCATCCTCATGCATCCTGAATCTAGATGATGTCCCCTACCTGACTGAATTAAGAATGTCTAAGCTGATAAATGTCTAAGCGGGTAAATTAGAAACCTACAGGTCCTCTCTCTGTACAATGTTTAGCCTGACCTGTTTCTTTGCAATCTTTTTCTAGATATGTCTCTATCAGCTTCATGTAACCAAGTGAAGATGTGTCCCTTGACTGTCAGTCGTAGACTTTTATTCATTACTTTCTTTATCCTGACAACAATACTTTTGTTCCTCATGCCAGGCAGTCGGGTGTTGTCTTTGATTTCATGTAACGCTAGGTTATAGCCACTGCTTGCAACTTCTCCACCCTTGGTTTCTCCCAGATATGCCTTCTTTTTGTTTGGACACTATTCACACATATCTAAATCATCCTCATTCCTTCTTTGGATTCTCCCTGGTAGCTCTGCTTGATGGTCACTTATCCCCCCACTCCAGAGCTACTGAGGACAATCCCACCAAACTCACATTGCCAGCACGATGCCTAACAAGGCTTCTTTGCAGCTTCCAGCTTGCTCTTTCCCAACAGATATGCCCTGTTCCTCCCTTTACAGAATCCTTGTGGGCCCAGACACCTTCTTCCCGTGGTGCCACTCCCTGCCTGTCCAGCTCCACCACCAGCACCTGCATCTGATGCCAGTTTGTGTATGTTGTCTACAGATGCTTTAACCTGTGCTTTCCTGTTTGCATGGAAAACACTACTGAAGCTTAGCTCTTAAATATTCTTTTCCCCTGATATCCTTCATAAAGCCCACATTCATCATGAGCTACACAAAAGCCTTTCAAATGAAACATAGCTGAGTGATTTCAAAGGATAGCAGATGTTTGTTTATTATCTTTTGCTTAGGATTAGAATGAGAGAAAACAAAAAAAAATAAATAAAGGAAGATCAGACTTGCAACCAGGCTTGTAATCACCTATGGAGTATTATTATTGTTTTCCTCCACTACCTTTCCTGACTCCTGCAAATAATCTTACAGATTCTTCTTGGTACCTTGGGTAGACCAGAAGCAGAGTTTTATCATTGTAAAACTTCTAGCTAAATGGAGTTTTGAAGTTGATGTCCCTGACCTGGTACTAGCTTAAAAGTCATAATAGAATTAATAATTATTTTGAAAGAGAAAAAATTATTTTGAAATAGTGGCACCAGCTTCACATCATTGTTTCCAAACCCTCTTAGTTATGTATTACAGATGACTCTTTCCTAGTGAGCTTGCTTGCTTATTACTTTTAGGGTTTCTGTGTTGGGAAAAT
Source organism: Aegotheles bennettii (assembly GCA_013398125.1). NCBI lineage: Eukaryota > Metazoa > Chordata > Aves > Caprimulgiformes > Aegothelidae > Aegotheles > Aegotheles bennettii. The sequence goes on from VZRW01008532.1 coordinate 48,844, forward strand.
GGGTTGCAAAAGAGACTGTGGGTATCATGACCTCATCATTCATATTCAGAAGAAGAACAGCAAGATTACCATAATGCATTACTTCGTAAAATTATAACCCTGAGAAGTAATAACATTCAGTTACATTTTTTTGGCAAAGTTCTTTAAAGAAAGTATCTGTCTCATGACTCTAGTTTATTCTTTGTCTTGATCATTGGTTAACAGTCCTCATGAGGATTTTTCATCTCCTCAAACCTTGCAAGAGATAAATCCCTCTTTTCCTGTGGTCCGCTTCAGCCTTTACATATGTGTACTTTCTAAAGCGTTAACTGTTAACAGTTGTGCCTAAGAAACCTAAATTCCTTACACAGCCACAGTGCTTTTTGATGCTGGAGAACAAATGCGGACCGCACAAGGAGCTCTCTTCCCCTTTGCTTTGACCAGGACCTGAAATGTCATACCGAACAGGAGTATTCCACTCTGAGCAGAGTGGTGGATCCTGTGGACTGAACTTGTCTAAAATACAGAGCAGTTTCATCTGTGCAGTATTGCATAAAGCCCATTGCAGCTACTGTTCATGGTGGTAAAACCAAAGAAAAGATAAACAAAGGATGCTGAAATGGGTTTGCTGGTCCTCCATACACACACTTCAAAACTCATGAGATTCCTAAACAAGGTCAGATTCACTCCTACAAACAACGGTATAGTTTATAAGTCAATATAGAGGGTTGAATTTTTAACTACTGTGTCAGTGTGATCTTTGTAAATGAAAGATAGAGGATGATATTGTGTATTACAGTTTTATTCTGCAAAACGATTTCAAAAGGTTATTTAAGAGGATCCTGGTAGTCTGCTTCCTATTTACACTGTTTTCTTTTCAAAGCTTTTTCTAACTCTTGCCATCCTTAATTTGAGAACTTAAAAGTCCAGAAGGCTCTTATTTTCTCATGGGCTTACATCTATAGTGTTAATATTACATACTATTCAGGGAGGTCATAGTTAATGCCATGTAGGCTATTAATGGAAACATAGGATTCAGGTCATCCTATATCTCTGTTTTATTTTGGAAGAGATAACAAGAAAAACATGTGGAACATTTTTATCCATGATGCTGGGTGATAAAATCCCAAAGGAGTTTAATGGTGTGGCATTTCTTCACATTTTTTTCCTTGTATCACCGTTTAAAATGTGTTCCCCTGCTATAGGCTCTCAAAGAAATTTACACTTGTCCTTTTAAGTGAGCATTTATGCTGCTCAGCAACTTGGACTGTCAATCGTGACTCGTTTTATAGCCTGCTCTGCTTGCCTATCTGTCTTGTATCTCCATGTACAAGGATTTGAGCTTGCCAGCAAGAATATTTCTATGAGTAACAAGCAGAAATGATGCGTTGGACATGGACTTTATGGAGCTTTAAATGTTTTTAGAAAGGGAAGTGTTAACATTGAACAGATGACGTTAGCACCACCACCAAGAAAGAAAGAAAAAAAGAACTCTGAAAAGCTGTATTGACTAAATCTTCTAACAATGCTCGTGATTTTCCTATATCCTGCTCTGTGTTTTTGTATGGATTTTTCACAGCACAAACAGACGTTACCCACACTGTGATTCAGCGTCTGTTCCTAGCTACGCTCTTGCATGATTTTAACCTGATTTCACGGGAGGAACAGGGAATGAAACACCATAGCTCATGGTTGTCAGCAGTGAAAAATAGCCAGGAATCAGACAAACAGCTTCATTGCTGAGATTATTTCCGGGATAAAAACTCTTCCAACAGCTGTTTGCTTTGGCCACTACTCAGGTCATTTTTATTATTTTTTTTAAATCAGAAAAAAAAAAAGGGAGTTGGGGTTTTTTTTTAAGATGTGGGCTGGTTATTTATGTAGTCAGGAAGAGGTCTCTGCTTCCAGTGTTGTGGTCTCGGAGCTGTTTTGACAGTTGGAGTACATAGAGGTTTCATCTCTTCCTCCTTTTCTCCCGTCCCTCATTCACTTAACGCACAGACCTGGCATTCTGTAGGAAGAAGAGAAAGCGAATTTGTGAGTTCTTTAATCCCAGACAGGCAGCTCTGTGGCAGTTACCTTCAAGAAAAGTTCACGCCCCAAAGGAGTGTTTAGTCTTTCAGAGCCACTGACTCACTGAGCAGCGCGTGTGAGTGGCTGTGAGGGAGAAGGGGAGAGATGAAGGAAAAGTTTTGCTGCCTCGTGAAACTCGCAATATTATTGTTTTAAGACATTTTTGAAAAGATGACTGCTACTTTTGTTTAAAGTATTTTTTCTGGAATTGCTGAAACTGGAGTCTACCAGACTGAGGTCAGGAGCATTTTCTTTGGCAGAAAGAAGATACTTTTATAGAAGCCATGCCTGTACTTGGGGTTGCCTCCAAGCTAAGACAGCCAGCCGTAGGGTCAAAGCCTGTTCACACTGCCCTCCCAATACCCAACCTTGGCCCCGCTGGCTCGCAGCAGTACTCACCAAAGTCTTTGGAGCTTACTGGGGCGGAGAGCTCGATGCTTTCTTGTCAGCTTACGTTAAAGTCAACCTGTGATTTTGGAGAGAGGAGAGCACTTCAAGGAAAAACCCAGGAGATCGAAGATAGCAAGGTTAGTTGTAAACTTTACCTGTGGATCTCAATTCTCAGAAAATGTTGATTTGCTCAAACAAAAGTCTAATAGAAACCTCCTGCATGCAGAACTCGGGTAACTGGGTAAATAAACTTTTGCTGTCATCAGAGAACTGACAGAGCAGCCTTGGAAATTTGTTTTGTTCAGTGTTGCTGTCTGAATAAACATTCTGTTTTTAAATGTTAGTGTTAAATGCTTCACAGATGCATTTTGATAAGGATCAGGAGAATCTTAAGTAGAGAAAAATCATTCCAGCACCCAGTAAGCAGAGCAATGACATGACAGTACTTAAAAAAAAAACCCTTGGCTGCTTCATGTTATATTATTAAGTTTAAAAAGAGCTCTCACGCCCACACCTATTCCCACAGGGAAGCTCTTTTAAAATAAAAACAAGTTATTGATTTTCTTTTCAGTTTTCAAATGATCTGGCTACTCTTGCTGCAGAACTGCTGAACCAGAAAAACAGCTTCTCAGTGAAAAGTACCTGTGTTTTTCTCTGCTGCAAATCAGCTTCTTCCTAGTCCCTATCTAGCTCTGATTCATTATTTAAAAAAGCAAAGCAAAGCAAAGCAAAGAAAAGTAGTTTAGCTGAAGTAGGATGCCACAAAGTTTTTTACACTGCTTAGGGTTTTTTCTTTTGTAAGGAGGTTCTCTTTGAGTCTTAATTAACAATTTACAAACTTCTGCTTGATTTTCTACTGGTCTGTCTGCTCTAGTTGCAAACGTTTTTCATCCTTTGAACATGACTATTGAGTCCCTTCTTGTCAGTAGTAGATATTCCTGCAGATCCTTCAGTCAGTACACTATGGCTGCATGTGCAGTTTAACAGCTTCAGCAAGCAGTGTTATGTGAGGTTACTTTCCCTGGTGTTCCTAGTATTTTTGGTTTGTGGAACTGATTACCACACTGGGATTAAACATAGATTTGTAATTACTTCTTCCTCAGTTTGAGGACAATTGAATGTCATCAGAGTTGTTAAAGTGGGAAGATACACATAATATATGTACCTGGTTTTCCTTTGTTTTTAGTTACTGGGTTAATTCAGTATTAGTGAATAAAGTTGATTTTGTGGTTAAAGCAAAGGGTTGGGATTTTGAGCATTTGGTTTCCTTTTTAATCCCTGCCACATATTTCCCCATGAGATTTTGGTCATGTCACTTAAATTTTCCCTTGGAGTGTTTTTGTATCGCCTCTCCCTGTCTTCCAAAGATCAGGCATTGGTGGTCTCAGACATGCTATATAGAAATATAAAGAAGGAGCAGACTGTTCATTTCTTGATTACCAGAAGTGATGAACAGCCCTTTTCTATATCATGAGTGTGATATGAAGATAATAATACAACTTTTCAACACAATGCGATTCCTGCTTGCTTGCTTGCTTATTTTTAATAGAAAATATTCTTTATGTTTCCTCTTTAATGTTGTTCATTAATGGATATTGCATGAAAAGTAAATTAGATTTGCAAGTACCCTATTCAGAAAAAAAAAAGAATACAGGTACATTGTCTACTGAGGGATGTTTCTTGATTCTTTAAAAAAGTGTGATGAAAGATATAAACCATCTTGCCTTCAGTGTTTAAAACACTTGGGAACTATTAGTGATTAGCATGAAACATAATGGGAGCCATATCCTTCCAAGGCATCTGGTCCTGAACACTGCTGTGAGTGAAGTGAGTGAAGTGAGTAAATCAGCAGGCTAGGTGAACCCAAACTGATCCCAATTTGCCATTTCATGTTTCATGGGTTTGACAATACTTTTAATCTTAGAGATTCTTTTTTTAAAGAAGAAAACATAAAACAAACTAATCTCCAAAAAACAACCTGCCAGCCATTAGATCTCTCTCTCTTTCTGTTCTCAGTGGAGGCAGCTGAGCACTTTTAAAATATGACCCTTAAAGAATAAGGCCAGTTTGTACACATGATGGTCTGAAAAAAACCCCCGGCCACCTGGTTTTACAGAAGTGCTGAGCATTCAAGAAACTACTCATTTTTCTAGCTTTTCTCTATTTCCTCCTTGTAAGTCCAGCATTCCCAGTAAAGCTTAGTGGCAGCTATTTGCCCAGTTTTATTCCTGGCAGATTTTTTTGAAGGATGCTATTTTATTCACCTTTTAAGCAAGTTTCATGAAATCTTTTTGCCAAAATAGTTTGGGTTATAAGGTGAGTGGTTGTGATGAAGAACTTATTTTTAGGCTTTTCTTACTAGTAAGAAAATATTAGCCTAGAAGTATTGAATGCTGTTTTTCTCCATCAGTGATGGAGATCCATGCCACCCTGTTTCCCGGGGCCTGGTAGCCTCAGCAGTATGTCCAGATTATCTAAGTAGTAGTTCTAAGCACAAATTTGAGGGAGTTGTTAGAGTTAATGTCTCTTCAGGTCTGCTAAGCAGATAAAAGTTCTGCATTACAGATTCTGTTGTCTCAAAGCTTGACCATTTGTGAGTGCTGTTTCCAATAGACCTGTGGTTGATTTATTTGGTTAGCAAACATATTAATCAAAATGTGATATTCCTATGTGGCTCTGTGTTCTATAGTGCTGTACATTGGAAATGTTTCATTTTAACAGTGATCAGATAAAAGGTCTTTCAATCAAAATGTAATGAATACCTCGTCTGAGTTTCCAACTGAGAGTAAAAGCTGCCTATATAGCATACTGCTTCTATGCTTATATCATTGGATATAAGTCAGCACTGTTTTTCGAGGGGAAAATGATGGATATATATCTGCAAAAGACAATGGAACATATGAATTAATCATCTGGTTAACTTTTGCCCTTGGCTGCTGGATTGCAGCCTTCAGCATTGCTTTCTTTGATATTTTACATATGCTGCACTGTGGGTCACCAGCTTTCTCATCCTGTCTGGAAGGCACTTAGACTGACACATGTAGTCACTGTGACATACCCTGTTGCTATCTATAAGTGCTAAGGATTCCAAGATAAATTTGGATTATACATGTCAATACAGTAGGTCATTGCCACCCAGCTGTTTCCTCTATGGCCTTCAGTCTCACCACACCTGATTGTTCAAGACTTTTGACACTTGTGTTGGCTTTCTCACACAACTGCCTTGCCAAAGCTGGCTAGGAATACAGCTGCAAACATCAGTTCTCTTTTCCCAAGGTGTCTCTCCCTTCTCACATGATTTTGCTGCACTTGCACATGTAGTATTGATTGTTTTCTTTTTTGTGGACATGATGCAGTTTGAAGTTTAATAAAAATTACAATATCATTTTAAAAGTTGTGGTAGAAGAAGTTTGAGGTGGTTATATTCAACTTTTTTCTTAATTGGATAGGACATAGTTAAGCCTTGGAAAGCAAATAATAAATTGTTAATGATTTAAATTATTCTGTGTGTAGCTCATTCAACTCCACTTTTATTCAAAATTTTCATAATTTATGCTTTAGTACCTAAGTCACATACAGGTCCATCTTCTTTCTTGCTAAACTCACTAATGTTTAAACTGACTGCATGAGCGCTTATGATGTGAATAGTCATGCAAAATATTTGAACGCAGGCATTCAGAGCACATTCTTTTTCCCTGAGTATCATATAGACAAAAGTTTATTCCTATATATGTACACAGGAAAGAAATCCAGCTGCTGGATTCATGAGGTGAAATGCTGGCTCTCTTTGAAGCAGATGGAGTTTTGCTGTTCAGTTAAACCATAGAGTGTTTTTGTGCAAACCCACATCTGAAAACACCCATATCTTTCGTAATATTTTTCTAACTGTGGGTACAGTATTATTTATATTTCTGTGCCACCACTTTTATACTGCTTACTAACTTAATGAGAACAAAATTACCAGATCATGCTAGGCTGTTTTGTGTTACTGTTCTAGTTGTAGAATGGGCTATTAAACAGTAACAAAATGAGAAAATACCAAATGATATTGTATAAAGGTAAATGAAGCAATGGCTTAAAACTAAAGGAACGAAGAAGAGGTTTCTTTGCAAAACCAACATTTTTTTGTCATTCACACTCACACAGTTGATGGTGCAGTTGCAAAGGCACTACCAGAAATCCTCTCTGCCATAAAGCTGATCAGCGGCTGGGAATCAGCACCCTTGCTAGGCACACCAGTCTTCTGGCCTGGCTTCCTGGGGCTGCTCCTTGCAGTGCTCTGCTTTATGGTCCCAGGGTTTTCCTCCCATCATCAAACTTTCCTCTTTCAAGAGCCCTGCACCATCATTTATGCTTGCAAACGGAATTTTTTCTGAGCTGAATCTGATATATTAATTGTAGAGTTTTGGTTGTATGACTTGGATGATAAGATTTAAGCCTTCTTTCTTGACTTAATTAATAATTCCTTGACTGTCATATAATCTTGTTTCTTTTTTTCCCCTCTTGTTTTCATTTTCTCTTTGTCCATGTTATCTGTCTGCTGCTGTCTGCTTTATCTGCTTCTTCCTTCCTGTTGGCAGACATCTTTACAGGCTTCTGCATATGACTTATTTTTCTCTCTATCCCCTAATCAAGTCTTCCTGTCATGACTGCAACATTTTTCATATCACTGTTCATTATTGCAAAGTGCTAGTCAGGCTCTGCAACTGATCCAGCACAGATATGTGAATGAAAAACTGTTCTAAATACTTCAGGTTTGGGGGTTTATATTGAGATTCTTGTGGTATGGAGATACTAGTGTCCAGAGGATGTATGGACAGTAAGTAAGAGCCCCACCAAATTCATCATTAAACAGTCTAACTTTAAGACAGGATATCTCAGGGGAACTCAGAAAAAGGAATTGCTGCAAGGCCTTTTGGAAGAAATGACAAAGAATATGATGTATCCACCTGAGGAAAGAGACACGACTGTCTTCTGTCAATCACAGAAATCTGAGCAGTAAGGCTGGGAAAGAGGTGTGTGAATCAGCAGAACAGAGAATAGATAGGTTTTACGTGGGGAGCATTGAAAATAAAGAACGGGGTCTGAAACAGTTGTACCAAGTGAACATCATTAAAGTAATCTAAAATAAATGCCAGTGTCACAGAACAAAGATAAATACTTCGATGTGATTAAGTAAAAACACATACTGCTGCTATTAAAGTCACTCTTGTGGTCACAGAATCACTTGAATTAGAAGAGACCTTAAAGGACAGGGGCAGGGACATCCTCCACTCGACTAGGTTGTTCAGGACCCCATCTAACCTGGCCTTGAACGTCTCCAGGGAGGGGAAATCCACCACCTCTTTGGGCAACCTGTTCCAGTGTTTTACCACCCTCATGGTGAAAAACTTCTTCCTTATATCCAACCTAAATCTACCCTCCTTCCATTTAAAACCATCACCCCTCATCCTATCACAACAGGCTCTGATAAAAAACCTGTCCCCATCCTTCTTATAGGCCCCCTTTAGGTGTTGAAAGGCAGCAATGAGGTCTCCTCAGAGCCTTCTCTTCTCCAGGCTGAACAACCCCAACTCTCTCAGCCTTTCCTCATAGGACAGGTGTTCCAGGCCTCTGATCATTTTTGTGGCCCAGAGCTGGATGCAGTACTCCAGGAGGGGTTTTACCAGAGCAGAGTAGAGGGGCAGAATCACCTCCCTTGATCTGCTGGCCATGCCTCTTCTGATGTAGCCTAGGATAGGATTGGCCTTCTGGGCTGCAAGGGCACATTGCTGGCTCATGTCTAGCCTTTTGTCTACCAGTACCCCCAAGTCCTTCTCAGCAGGGCTGCTTTCAATCCCTTGATCCCCCAGGTGGTATTGATACTGAGGGTTGTTCTGTCCTAAGTGCAGGACCTTGCACTTCTTGTGGAACCTCATGAGGTTTCCCTGGGCCCACTTCTCGAGCTTGTCTAGGTCCCTCTGGATGGCATCCCATCCTTCAGGTGTGTCAACTGCACAACTCAGCTTGGTGTCATTGCGAACTTGCTGAGAGTGCACTCGAGTCCACTGTCTACATCATTGATGAAGAGGCTGAACAGTACCAGCCCCAGTACGGAGCCTGGGTGCCCATTGAGACAGAGCCATTGACCACCACTCTCTGGATGCAAACATCCAACCAATTCCTCATCCACCGAACAGTTCACCCATCAAATTCATATCACTCTAGTCTAGAGAGAAGGATGTTGAGGGGGACTGTGTCAAAGACCTTACAGAAGTCCAAGTAGATGACATCTGTAGCCCTCCCTTTGTTCACGGATGTAGTGACTCCATAATAGAAGGCCACTAAGTTGGTCAGGCAGGACTTGCCCTTAGTGAAGCCATTTTGACTGTCCCGAATCACCTCCATGTGCCTTAGCATAGCTTCAGGGAGGACCTGTTCCATGATCTTCCCAGGCACAGAGGTGAGGCTGGCAAGTCGGTAGTTCCCAGGGTCCTCCTTTCTCCTCTTTTTAAAAATGGGTGTCATATTCCCCTTTTTTCAGTCACTTGGGACTTTACCTGACCACCATGACTTTTCAAATATCATGGCAAGTGGCTTGGCCACTACATGTGCCAATTTCCTCAGGACTCTGGGATGCATCTTGTCAGGTCCATTTCATTTAGTATCATACTACTGCATCTCAGTTTTGGTCTGAGGGCTTCCAGTGTCCTTCAGCCAGCCCTGTTGCCGTAGAACATTGAAATGGATATGGAAACCTCCCATTTTTTTCCTCATCAGTTGTCAGCAATTTGTTGGTGATGTGGTAACTCCTGCCCATCACCAGATACCAGACTTGGAGGACGGCTAGGCTGCTCTATCCAGACAGATCTCAAGACAAATATTTTTGCTTTCTGTACATGGGTGGAGCTGCTGCTCACACCAATGGACGGGAGTACTGCGCACATTGTAAAACCAGATGTGTGCCATGAATGACTTCCATATCTCTCTCTTTCCTCAGCTAACCCTTCCACACCATTTACTTAGGTTCTGTGTGACCCTTTCCCACTATTCTTCAAATCTTTCCCAAGCAGAGCATCTGTCGCAATCCCACATCTCTTTGACCTTTCAATTTCTTGGATACCTTTTTGTTCGGTCTCTCAGGGCCAAGCTTCTGAGTTTCTTGACATGCTGAATTTAGGGAACGTAAATGAATGAGTTTATTTCCCCATTTTGTCATACCCTTCCTTTTCTCAGTGCTAGGATGGTGGGGATGTCTGCCTTGTGGGTTGGCAAGAAAGGAGACTGTTCATTGTGCCGAGTGTTTCATTTACAGCACTACAGCCAAGGCAACAAAAAGGGCAGCAGAAGCAGCCAGAGACCGCCTATCTTCTCCCCATAGTGACCGCTGGCAATGGGAAGCCAGCATTTGTTGCAAAAGCACTGAACTAGCTTCCAGAAATTTCAGTCAGCACTGCTGACACCTGGGACTATCTGTGTTTAAAATTTACATAGCCCCAGTGAAGCCAGGACAGTTGGCAGGAATTCAGATTGTCAGCAATTTCAGCTTCTTCCCTTGTGCTCTGAATTATTTCTTTATCAAACAGATAATGGCATCTTTAATGTGCTTTATGTATCCAGAACCATCTGTCTACACTATATTATAACTGATTTAAGAGCCTCATGCTGTGTGAGCTTGGAGTCAACTTCAGTGTTACATGTTTATTTTTTTAATCAACTGTATTGAGCAGTTTTATATAGTTGAGATAAATGTACAGTAGCGCAACATGCAACTCTCAGAGCTTTTGTATTTGTTAGGAAATTGTATTGAGTGTAGGTTGAAAGATGCTTTTTGTTTTTAGTTTGTAATTGGGATCATGGATAGGAGGGTATTTACCAACCCAAACTTATTACCTCTACCTATCTTTCTACTGCTTTTATTTCTCTCACATAATAAGAATGTAGAACTCAATGCATTTTGTGTTATTTGTGTGTTGCAAGCTGGTATTAGGCATCAGCAGAAAACAATTACTCTTTTTTGTATTGCATCGGTGCGTAGGGAAGCTGCTTGGGGATTTCCTGAACAAACAACTTTTCATTAAGAAATCCTTTCCTTGAAAATGGGAGTGAGCCTGAGTGTTGATGTGTGGTGGATGAACCAGCAGAGCTCTAGAACCTGAAGCAACCCAGCAACATTTGCTTGGTGCAACACTTGCAGCCCCTTGGGGTAATCTGTTCTCCATGATCATAAATGGAAACAAGTGGTCTCCATCTCTAGATAAAAATAATGGGCTTATATTATAACCCAGGAGATTTTAGTTAGGCTTTAGTAAAACTTCACAGCAGTAACAGTAGTTAAAGAGGGGAACACTTTGCATGCAGAAGGTATAGTATCTCCATCACTGGAGTATTTTAAGACAGACATGTAGACCTGCTATTCATAGCATTGCTAGTACTGATCCTACCTCAGTGGCCATCCTGATGGTCTTCTAATTCTCTTCTCTCATTCCTTGATTCATCTGAATGCAGGTCTCTGGTAATGAAACCATGCTCCTCAGGGAACCTTAGCTAACAGCCCTGTGGCCATAGTGCCATAGAGATGTAAGAACTCCCTTTGGAGACAGCTGCCTGCTACCTTAGTAGAAATGCCATTGTTCAGTATAGCATTTCACTGAAGTATCATAGTTCCAGTTAAGTTTCCCAAAAGCACAGGTAGGATATCATTTAACACCAGCCAGCTAGTTGCTTTCTGGAAAACACTCGTTTCCCTGGCACATAGGATGTCAGTATTGGAGTGCCCTCATGACTCAAGATCCTGTAAGGTCTGGCAGAGGAGTGATTCACAGGGACTCAATTCTTTGCTCTATAGCAAGGAAAACATAGAAGCTCTGTGAACCCAAATCAGTTTAGAGCTCTGAGATCCTTTAAAAATCCCTTCAGGAGTACTGCAATGAATATTTACTTCAGCTGGCTTAATTTTTGTAGGGGCTCTACAGACTTCTCCCTATAGACAGGAGCATCCCAATGCACCCAGCAGAGTGAGGGGTAACACCAAGATTAGGAAGTTCAGTTCAGCTGAAACATTTTTCCTTCAAGTAAAAACGTATGAGAATGTCCTTTTTGTGGATTTTTTTTTTCAGTTTCAACCAGACCTTGGTCCTAGAAATTATTACTAGATTGATGCCTTATCACAACAAATAGTGTGCATGCACATAGGAGAAGTTAGTTTCAGCCCTACAGAATGTATGGTTCTATTACATGGAGTGTGGGAGAAAGGGAAAATTATTATCCCCACAGTGTCAAGGGAGAGGAGAGATTAAAGGGGAAATGGATGATTTTCCCACACTCAGGCTGGGACTTTGTGGCAGGACTGGGAATTTCAAGTCATATATATCTTGAGTCCCAGTCTCCACATCATAGCCACAAACCCATCCTTTGTCTTTTCTAAAGGATCGGTTAAGAATAAAACATCCAGATTATGAGTTATTTTTCCTGTTCACTTCATAAGGACAATTTTGGTTTTTTCTTCATTTCACTGGCTAGCATCAGTGTGTGTCCAGCTCTGACACAGAACTGGAATTTTACTTCAGGAACCACATTCTTTGATTTTGATCTATCTGATCAACACAGACTCTCATAATTTATTAGAGATGGAGAATACGTTGTGCTTTTTGTGGAGTGGTATAATGCTCATCTGAAGTCCTGTATACAATGTTGTTGATAGGCTTTTCACTTATCAAATGTGATGTGGGAAGTATAGTTATGGAATAAAAGCTGGCTTTTTTTAAGGAGAGATTACTTTTTTGATCCCAATTTTTGGTCCCAATTTCTGCCTCTGAACAAACTGTCTAGCTTCTTGGTAGCAGAATCTCTTGTATTTAGTGGATAATAAGGCCACTGATTACATATGACAACTGCTAATTTTTAAAACTGTGTTCATTCTGATCTAGGTCCACTGTCTTTTTTTCTCTAGTACACTAATTTTTTGAGTCGCATGCTTTTTCTTGCACTTGCATACAAGGCAGGCAAAGAGTAGTTCATTTAAAGCAGCTCTGTGTTTCACTTTGACCTGATTCACAGGATGTGGTCTTGGAGGAAGCCCATGCCTTAACAATAGCCTTTTGACAGTGAGGGTGTTTGGGGATTAAGCTGGATGAGGAGGAAGCATCTATCTATTCTCAAAATTACTAGTGGAATATTTTGTGTGAATCTTCACTTGCCCATGATGTTTTTAAGGTCACAAACCTTTTTTTTTTTGTTTTTACTGGCAAGAGGATGTTGGCTGAAAGATAGCATAACTTATTTAAAATTCAGAAAAGGAATGTAGAGTGTTTTGTCTGCTAAATGCAAAGGAATAATTCCCCTATGTAAGATGTGCAGATTTCTGATGGCTCTTGTGTATGTTCTGTATAAACCAAGTTGAGATAACTTGGAAAATAAGTGAATCAAAGGGAAGCATAATTTTAAAGTGGTTAGAACTGGATCATAGTATTTCTGGATATATAAACTGAGAAGGTGCCAGCCACTAAATGTCTGTACTAACTCTGCATAAAACATGAGAGAAGCTAACCAAATATAATATTAGTATTGTCCTAACCTACTTTCAGCATGGCATCTGGTCTGACTTATCTTTTTAGTTATATTTATTTTCCTGTAAATACTCCTTTACTGCTCTGCCCCTCAGATCTTAGTACAATGGAAAACATTTCATCTTTCTGTGTATCTTCCAACAGTAGTTAAAAATATTTTATTCAGGTGAAACTCCCCAACTAGTGAACTGCAGCAAATTTGAAAAGGTAAAGCAAAAATAGATGTTGAGCTCTCTCTTGTGTTTTCCATTTCAAAATATTTCCCTTTGACAATTTTAACACCTGGCTTTGTACCATGTTGATGCTGTGTTAAACTCCAAAAGATCTGGCAGTGAAAACTTCCTGTTGTGCATCAGGATTTGATTTACAGGGAATGTGCAAAACCATCACAGCTGAGTAATCAGAGTGGTCATGCACAGAAAGATGACTTCCTAGCAACTGTTGTAAAACATTTGACCACCTTCATTAATCAGGAAAGGCTGCATGGCTCATACAAGATTTAGGGTGAGTAAGACATAAGTCAGGGTGCAGGAGTTTTACTCACAACTACAACAATGGGATTTCCTGGAACCACATCTATGCAGTAAATGGGCTGTTTGCTTTCTTTTGGGGGTATTTTTGTGGGGCTTTTTGTTTGTTTGTTTGGGGGTTTTTTGGTTTTGTTTTGTTTTGTTTTTGTAAGCTGTCTCTTCAGTGGAAATAAATAGGCATTAAACAAGAATGTGAAATAACAAATAAAAGTTCAAAAGGAGTTTAGAAATTTCCTCAGCTGATCAGTCTGCCTGCTTTAGTCGTTGCTGGCCAGCTCACCAGCCAGAGACAGAGTGCTGGAAGGAAGAGCTGAAGGAATCTGTTTCTCATGAAGGGGCAGCACAAATCTGAAAGCTTGGGAGCTGCAGGTTCAGATTTACTTTTGAAATGCTTCTGAGAGGGAGTAGGGCCTAGCAACTAGCATGGGAAGCCACAATCTAGTTTTACTTCTGGTTTCTATCAAGTACCTCCTTGAACTCGACTCATATGAGAAATAATATGGGCATTATTTTTAAGAAAAGTTGTTTAATGCCTAAGTACTATTTCATTTTAATAATGAAATAATCTAATTAGCTCCTTTTTAAAATGTTACTGAAGTTACTTTGAATTATCTTAAAAAAATCAATTATTTTTTTAATAGCTTCCTGTCTGTCAATTTAATAATGCATCCATTCTTTGTTCTTGCTTGTAATAAGAAAACACAAGTAGAAGGCATTTTATACACAACATACATTTTTTCCTATGGAAATATGTGATCTTGACAAAGGTAAGAAGAGAATAACAGCACATTCTCTCTTTTCTTTACCTCACCGCTGTATCATGTTGAAGACTGGTATGGTTCTGTATTGTTAGCTCAAAACTAAGGAGCAGGTTGCTCCACAGTGGAAGTATGTGTAGTGATTGACAGCCAAAAAATCTGTCATGGGCGATGCCATCTCCAGATGTGGTTTTTTTGAATACAGTCTAACTTGCAAAACATTCAGATACTGACTGCTCTTGAGAAAGAACTAACTTTCTTCAGCTGCATGTCTGGAATGGGTTGGTGGTGTGCCACCAGTGCAGGAGGGCAAAGAAGCCCTCGCAATCTAGGACAGCTATGTCACTCACAGCCTTAAAGAGTTTTGGTTTATAAGATAAGTTATTAGCACAAGGGAGTGGGGAATAAAAGAAAAATGTGTGGAAATGAAAACAAGGCTTTCTTCCCAGGGCCCCACTGTGTCAGAGCAGGATTTTTCTGGGTTATGCTACCTCATTTGTGGACATGATGCAGAGAAGATATAGAGTCATGAGGGAAGCTGAAAAAGCAAGTAAAATGAAGTTTCAGAGAAAGGAGCACACAAGACTGAACATATTGGGAACTGATGTGTCGGACTAAATGCTGTCATTCAAAATAATTACTTAAAGGGAATTTGGCAACAAAAAAATAATTTAATACAAGAGATTCAGATCAGCAAAAGACATACTGGAGAGCACTGACTCTCTAAAAACAAGAGGATTAGGGACATATTTGCATCTATGGAAAATTTGATCCCTTTTCTTGTGAACATTGGATGTGATCTCATTTAATTTGAAAGAAGTTGTAAGATCTCATTGTGAAATGCTGATACAAATCCTAGCAAAGGCAGAGTGATAGTGGTCACATTTCAGTCTAAAGGGACAAAAGTTTCTTTCACTTCCCATTAAAAATTTCAGCTTGGATGACAATAAAGACAGGATTTTCAACAGCCGTTTTCACTGGGATGTATGTAGGTCTTTAAGGATCTCATCTGCCTTTGCACAGACTAACCTGAGATTCACAATGCAGTTATGACATAAACAAGTTATTTTGTCCTAATTGATTAGATAGAAATATTATGTGTCTTGATCAAGCCATAAGTCAGTGGCATATCCAAGAATTAGACTTTTGGAAGGTGAATATTGGTTCCTGCTGTCTTAACAAACCTATCTTTGTAGTTAAAAATGGTTCTTGCAAAATTCTGTGTGGGTGCAGTAGTTAATGTGAACTGAAGGCTGAGTGGAGGCTTATAATGTATGCGTATTGCCACTGTTTCAGAGCAAGGAGAGGTTTTGGATCTAGAAAAGTTTGGTAGTATTACATCATGTAGTTCCACTACGAGGCAAAGTGTAAGAAATTCCTAGTTCCTGAGATGATGGCTTTGTCTTGGTACGACTTGTGTGATTCTATCACTGACTGTGTGATTATAGAACTATTTTTTTAATGTGGAAACATTTTAACAGAAATATACAAGTAGACACTTTGTTACAAAATAAGAAAATCTAAG
This sequence comes from Aegotheles bennettii, assembly GCA_013398125.1. Taxonomy (NCBI): domain Eukaryota; kingdom Metazoa; phylum Chordata; class Aves; order Caprimulgiformes; family Aegothelidae; genus Aegotheles; species Aegotheles bennettii. The sequence goes on from VZRW01008532.1 coordinate 64,646, forward strand.
CACAACAGCTCTCTTCTACCAGTACCTTTAGTTGTCTTAATTAGGCTTTTAAGACTTACGATGTTTTAGCTAGTACTTGATACAATTCTAGGTGGTGATTTAAGGACTGTGTGAGACAACATTGCTTCGCAGTGCTTTTTCATTCATCAGATCAACCCAATGTCTTGATTTGAGTGTATTTTGTTGTTTTTTTTTCTCTTGACAGTTACTGAAACTCTTCAGAAGAGCTATTTAACTATTATCTTTTTTTGTGTTCATCTACTTAATTTCATTCTGCAGTTGCTTTTAGGATACTTTTAGATGTGCTAAAGTGTGCCAAGCATTGGTGTACCATAACATTTTCACAACAGGACACAGATTGGAGTGGAGATGTCTGAAAATGTTAAGACAGCAAATCATTAACTGAGTAGATTACTAAAGCGCCTCTAAAGCCACTGTGAAATTTCATTTTTATAGCACAGTGGTAATAAATGTAGGTTTAGCATTTTGGCACCAGTAGTGCATCCTATGTAGACTGAAATCACTATCCATACTTAGTTTATGGTGCATATTAAGGATAGAGATGGATATGCATGCTCATATTCAGGTACCTGTGTATTTACAAAAGTTTAAAGTATACTCAATACAATATTTTTTAAATGTTATGGAAGGCAATTTAGAGATGTATTTAAATGACCTACACACTTTTATAATTTTTTATTATACATATGTACCAAATGTCACATATGTTACATATCTGTATTAATACATATTATACATATGCACATATATATACACGTTTACATCTCACATATGTCATCTTGTGAAGACTTAGAAAAGGTAGATGTACAACACATCTCTTTGCTTTCCATTACTTGTAGAATTAATTGATACATTCAATACCAAAATGAAAAACCAGCAGCAGCAACAATCCCTGTGCTGTTTAAGACCATGCGTTTCCATCAGTGCATCGACAGTGCCCTAAGCAGCAGCTCAGCAGCCCAAATTCCCAGTGGCAGACAGGGGAGCAGTGGACAGGTGTGTGGTCTGTCTCTCCACTGTCCCTTTCCTGGGCTGCATTGCCTCCTCTGGTTCCTCTGGGGTGTGAAGCTGCCTCAGCAACACCAAGGACACTGATGCAGAGACAGTAAATAAAATATTTAAGTTATTGAAGAGTCAATTTCCAAACAGACTAGAATTTATTATCCTGTATTTTTCTGCTGTTGCAGCTCTCTGCTTTTATCATCTCCCCGATGTCTTTTAGGGAGATGTCCATTGTTCGCTTCATCACTTGAAATATTTCATTTTAGAAACAGGGCAAAATCATGCTTCCAAAATCTGAACTGGCTACATTCTCATGGAAATCAGTGGGAGTTTCTCTATTTACTCACTAGAGTAAGAATATCATCCCATTTCATTGTGACTAGATAATGCATAACCTCTTACATTATCACATGATAGATTTTCAAGCCAGACAGGCCATTACTTCTTCCACAAACTAGCACGGTGTTTTTTAAACAAACTGCATCCTGTTGTGGAGGTTATTGTGTCTGTAACTTATTCTCGTTACTCTGCTGTGTTAAAGTGTATCTAATGTCATGATTATGCACGTAAGTAAAACAAAACAAAACAAACAAACATCTTCTGTTATAAAAAATACAAAATATCTTGGTTTAAATTTTTACATTTGTTCATTTTTAAATGCTTCATAAATGCAAATTTGTTCTTGGAGTATTCCAGGCTCAATCAAACCCTAAAATCCAATAAGATACATATGATTAGAATCTCTGTACTTAGGTTTCTTCATAACTCAATAAAACCATTCAGTAGCTGGTTAGTAACAACAGGTATTGCCATAGGGTGAAGTTGATTTTTGAGAAACTTGATTAACTTCTCTGCCAGACCTTCTGTAAAAAAGTTTTATGGGTAAACTTGAACAGAAACTGCCACTGCTGGTGCTGCTACTTGGGGAAATCAGTTTATCTGTCAATACATGTATTGATGCACAAATGTTCCTATTTGCTTGGGTCATGCAGATTGTATACCCATTATTTGTGGGCACCTTGGTGGTTATGTGCTGAGCGGTGGTTACGGTCTGTGTCAGGGTCCTTAGAGCTGTATGGGGAAAGAGGTTTTTGAAATAAAATGCAGTGCATTGCAGGCCCAGTACAAAGGCCTCATTTTTGGGAATGTTAGGTTATATTGATATCCTGAGCTGTTTTACGCCAGATGACTGGTATTTTCTGATAATCAGGTAATCTAAGACGTTTATTCATGGAAATTATGAATTTAAAAGGGAAAAAAAAGAACTCCTTTGTGCACTGAAAACATTCAGAATTAATTGTTTTATGAAAGCCAAGCTTGTCATAGAAAAACTAAAACTCTTCCCCTCTCTATTTTTTCTTATATTCTGTCTGTTTAGATGACCTATGGAATTTAGCTAATTAAAAAGTTCCCAAATATTTAGGTTATGCTTGTTGCTGAAGTATTTGGAACTTCAGATTTTTATTATGAGTGATATCATACCGTGTTTAAAAAAATAAATAAATAACAACCATGGTTGGCATGTTACTGCCTTTAATTTCCTTGTATGGTACAATATGCCGTTCATGTCCATTTTATGCACCGTATAGCCAAACTTGAGTATACATAAACAGTATGAGAAAAGGGTAATCAATCTGACTGTGTGAAAACCCTCAGGAAATACTGAGAAGTAAAACAGCTCATAAATTCTGCGTAGAGAATTGTTCGCATTCATGGCTCCAAAGATTAAAATTGAGGCTCCTTCTGTCCCACTCGTAAATGACTTTTGGCAGTAGAAATGTGCTCAGTAAAAATCCACTCACAATCCTTATTGCCAATCCATATCTGCCTTCTCTGTCCTATTCTACATACCAAGATATTCCAGCCTGTATAGACCATTGTTCTGAAATGTTGTATTTCTTTAATGAGATTTTTCTTTTTGAGTTTATTAATATTATGTCCTGATAGCTGAATGCTGTTGTTAAGTTAGGATTAAGTGCATGTGATAAATCATCTACATGAATAGAAGACGTGGTGCACAGGGGACAGGCTGTTTGGGGCTGCTTTTCCTGTCTGCAAATAACTTGGGACCAATGAAAAATATCAGAAAAGTTCAAGAGAGTCTAGCTTTTTTCCCTGCATCAGAGATCAGTGAAGTCCAGTGTTAACATAGAGTGGGGAGCACAGAACAAAAAGTATTTGAGGACAAGTTGTTAATCCTGTTTTATAATTTTTGAATTTATTGAAAACTGAAGCAATATTAGTTGTCGCTGTCAGACTTGGAAAGGGCAGAGGACTGTGCTGGAAGTTGAGAATAGACAGCACACAGGTGAGAAATTAGTACCCAGATATTTTCAGAGACCATGTGGAGCCTCCAATCACAGTGCAATTCATCTTACTTCATCATGGCCACTTAAAAGATTGGTATCTAGTCTGAGCTAATTGCCTGGGCCTCTACTAGACCCAGATGGTAGAGATAAATCCTTCTTGAGGGCAGTGACAGTGGCCTTCCAGTACCTGAAGAGGGCCTACAAGAAAGCTGGGGAGGAACTTTTTACAGGAGCATGTAGCAACAGGACAAGGGGTAGTGGCTTTAAACTGGAAGAGGGTATGTTTAGGTTAGACATTAAGAAGAAATTCTTCACTAAGAGGGTGGCGAGACACTGGCACAGGTTGCCCAGAGGAGTTGTGGCTGCCCCCTCCCTGGCAGTGTTCAAGGCCAGGTTGGATGGGGCTTTGAGCAACCTGGTCTAGTGGGAGGTGTCCCTGCCTGTGACAGGGGGATTTGAGCTAAATGATCTTTAAGGTCCCTTCCAACTCAAACCATTCTGTGATTCTATGATAATTTCTTTAATTTTCCTCAGATATTTGTAAATGCAAAATGAGTCGCCCTCTGAAAGTATGTACATATATTCCTTAATTAAGAGAAGATGAACTACCTAGTTTAAGTTAAACATCTAATTTTCAGTGTCTAAAATTAGTTGAGATGAATCTTAGCTGTAGTACAGAACTTCTATGTGGGAAGATATTTTCTTTTCCAGTACTTTAGTAATGTTATTATTATTACAGATTGCACATCTGTGTTCCAAAGTACATTATTTAAATCTTTTGAGGCTACTTTGAAAGCTAATGCAGACATGGCCCTGATAAGGGTGATGGATCTGGGCATGCTTTTATCAGAAGGGCATCCTTTTTTTGATTCTTAGAATAGATTGGTGATAAATTTATGGAAAGTCTCTGAGAAGTGGTGAGGAGAAGTGATGGGCAAGCAAAGATAATACTAAAATGAGCCATTTGTATAGGAAATGGAGATATCTCTGTGAAGAAGATGTGTTTCACTTTGATATATTCTCACAGCTTTGTGCTTAGTGCTACAGAGATACTAGAGATAGTGACGTGGGTCATTACCCAGAACTACTATAACGAATTAGTTTACTGAATATAAGGCAGTGCCACTGTATATATACACACATAGGCCTTATATGTACATACAAGGAAAAATATTTACTGAGTTGCTGGGCAATCTGTGTACTTGCACACGTATTGAAAATTCTCTACTTTACCCTCTCAGCAGCATCTCACTGGAGATTTACCCAGCACTTGTTTTCAGTTTAGACTCCCTTCTCCTCAATTTGCTGTCATAGCATTTCTGAAGAGAAGGGTGACATTAATCTAGAAACTGCTGATATACTTAAAGAAACAAGATCTGAAAACAAGAAATTTGGCCAGTATAAAAATGGGATGTTCATGGAAGTGTTCTCGTACTTTTGCAGATATTACCTACATCGTTTTAGGAAAGTTTCTCTTGAGGGTTACAACATCCACCCCTTCACCCTACCCCCCACTTGTTATTTTTCTTCTTGTTAGGAGCTGAATGACATCGCTGTAACAGCTACAGATGTTTATGGGGAAGGACAGCATTAAGGAATTGTGGTTGGTGCTTAACAACTTGAAATAAGTAGGAAGGCTTATAGCAAGTGACAGGGCTACATGTAGTGTTAATCGAGTTGGATGAGTGCTCTGCAAAGGGTGCTGCTTGTTGGCTGTAGTCACTGTAATCTCTCTGGTAAATCCCTGCTTGAGCTATAAGCTACTTTGCTTGGCAAACTGTCTTGAAATAGAAATGTTTAGAAAGCGCTGGAACTGTCACCTGTCTAACCAGCCTGCTTATTTTCACTTTGGACATTGTGCTTGCTGTCTTAGCTAGCGGGGATCTGCAGAGTGTTCTGAATATGCCCTGCAGATGTGTCTTGCTGCTGAAAATTTGGTTGCTGCCCTTCATGTTTCAAACCAGGCAGCCCCAAGAATACAGATGTAGAGAGTTATACCACAGTAAGAAAGAGAAGGCTTCAGCCACATTAGAACAATAGCCTGCAAAATAGAGGGCAAATGCAGCTAAATGCCTGCCATCCAAAAAATATGAACAATTTGGTGGATTGGTGTTATAGGTGTATGGGAAATAGGCCTGTTAAAGGGGTGACTGATTTGTGTACCTGAGTGTTTAAGGTCTTTACAAAGGTATCACCTTTTTCACAGAAATTAATTTCCTTTCAAGACTTTCAAGTTGGACCACCTAAAACTTGGGGCTGTCAAGTTCACTAGATACATCTAAAAATCTAAATCCTAATAGTTTTTATATTTGTGTTGGTTTCTTTTAGAGGCTCTCTCTGTTGTTTTTTCCTTTCCATCCTTATAGCTTATTTATTACCTCTGTAACAGCAACTTTCTAGGTCTGACTATGGTGTAATAACTTGGTTTATCCCACCAAGGGGATGGACAAGACTTTTTCTGATAAACTTTATGCAATATCTATCACTTCAAGCTCTTCCACAGGCGGTAGAGAGAAACACCTATAAAGATGCCTCTAAGCTTGAATCACCCTCAGGAGGTGCTTTTCTCTCAATTTTGTGTTGAAAGAACCTGTGGTAATTTAGTTCCAAAGCTGGCACCTACAATTAGGTGCAATGAATATGGGACTTTGTTTTTAGCCATGGGATTTGCTTCTATCAGCTCACTCAGCTCACCTTATTAATCTCTGTTTTAAACATTATTTACACTTCCATCCAGTGCATTCAAACTATTGCTGAGGAGTCCAATCTGAAACGTCTTACAAAAATCAGTTAATTTGGGAGTAGTTTGTAGCCCAAAGAATTTGTGATAGTTCTGAGAAAAATCATCTATAAGACTTTTTAATAACAATAGTTCTAATAGCTCACCCAGCCTGTGGATCAGTTAGTCACAATTTGTACCTGACATGTTGTTCCTCTTATAGCTTCTTAACCACGCAAAACACTATGGATTATCCTAAAGAAAGTGCATAATACAGTGTAGATATTCTCTTGTCTCTCCCATTACATTAGGAATGAGAATAAAACAGTTTAACTCAGAGAAAAGCAAATCACCAAGCTGTTAATATTTTAGTGTTCTTTGGAATCAGTTTTAAACCACAGACTTCATTTGAATTGTAGCAGGCTGAACTCAGTCCTTTTTACAATTCCTCTGAAATTTGTTGGTTGCTCATGTGAAACCAGTGATGTTTTTCACTTCCTGTTCACTGCAGCAGCTATTGTACAGCACAGCTTATTCTTAAAGGACTCCTCGTCTTGCGTTACATGTTCTTGTGTTGTAGCTGTTTTCAGGGTTTTTCTTAATAGTTCTCCCAAACTAACTTTTGAAGACTAAAGAACCTCTGGTTTTTATCTTCATGATAATAAATTTGACAATGTCTCAGATAAAGATGCAGTGTACAGATAATTAAACTTACATGTTCTACCGTCTTCTGACTTACCAGCTCCTAAGTCCAAGTACTCAAATGAAGATCAGGGATGCTAGATGCTGTACAAGTGGGATAGTGATCTAAATTTCATTCTAAAACACTTGTAATGTAAACCCACAATTTTTTATCTATGTTTATGTTATCACATAAATGTTTAAATGTTGAACTTCTCTTGGCCTTGCTGTAGTATGTGAACTTATTTCTTGACAGATACCACAGCAGAAATTGCTTTTCATAAGGGGCAATGTAAACCTGGTAAACTTTCAGTGCCTTAAGGATAGGATGAAGAAAGTGTGTACATTGGAAGAGGAGTGGACGAGCAAGGAGTGAGGCCCCGCTGCTGCTCTGCAGACAGTGGAGCAGTGTTAGCAGTTGATAGATATGTAAGGGCTGTGTCTCTTTGAAAGAGCTTGAAGTTAAAGGCTAGAAAATTGAACTCAAGTGAATCAAAGGAAGGATGTTCAGAGAAGTGGACAAAAAATTCTTCACAGCTGTCTCTTCTACTTGGCATGCCCTAATTGCTGTGATTGTTTTTTATGTACTGCTTTGATGATTAGAGGAATCTTTTCTAAACAAAGTAGACATTGAGGCTGATATTGCAAAGTTATCTGGAACTGTTTGTATGAAAATGGCTGCAACACAAATGCCACAGTCACTGCATTCACTTGCTTGACCAGGCAGCCAGCGATTTTACTTTCTCATTGAAAAAGAGCTTTTCTTCCTAACTCCATGGGAGGGAAGTATCAGAGAAAGCAGAAAACTATCACAGATTCTCTTATCTTATTCTGTGCTCTGTCTGCGGATCTTTGTGCTTATAGCTAGCATGTCCCTCCCAAAGACTTCACTGACAACATGTAAGGCTCAAACTAAGGAAAGCAATATTAAGCAGGGGTGTGCAGGGATGAAGGATGGGGACCCTGAGGAGACAGGAGAGGATCACAGCTACAGAGGACAGGACTGTGCATCCCAGCACTAAACAGAAAAGGTTCCAACTTGCAGTCTGTGCCATGAGAGTGTGCATAGACACAGACCAGGAACTTTTCTAGTGACTCCAAGTGCATGTAAGATTTCACCCTTTCTATATTACTACTTATAGACCTGATGATGTTAATCCTGAAAAAATGCAGTGTAGACATTTGAAAAGGAAATTAGAGCTTGACTCTTATCTGAGTCTGTAACTAGTGGAGTCCCTCAGGGGTCGGTACTGGGACCGGTGTTGTTCAATATCTTTATCAGCGACCTGGATGAGGGTACAGAGTGTACCTTCAGCAAGTTTGCTGATGACACTAAACTGGGAGGAGTGGCTGACACACCAGAGGGTTGTGCTGCCATTCAGCAAGACCTTGATAGGCTGGAGAGTTGGGTGGGGAGAAACTTAATGAAATTCAACAAGGGCAAGTGCAGAGTTTTGCATCTGGGGAAGAACAACACCATGCACCAGTACAGGCTGGGGGCTGACCTGCTGGAGAGCAGTGTAGGAGAAAGGGACCTGGGGGTCCTGGTAGACAGGAGGATGACCATGAGCCAGCAATGTGCCCTTGTGGCCAAGAAGGCCAATGGCATCCTGGGGTGCATTAGAAGGGGGTTGGTTAGTAGGTCGAGAGAGGTTCTCCCCCCCCTCTATTCTGCCTTGGTGAGGCCA
>VZRW01008532.1:73203-93074 GCA_013398125.1 Aegotheles bennettii
GAGCACTGGAACAGGCTGCCCAGAGAGGTTGTGGAGTCTCCTTCCCTGGAGACATTCAAAACCCACCTGGATGCGTTCCTGTGTGATGTACTGTAGGTGAACCTGCTCTGGCAGGGGGGTTGGACTAGATGATCCTTCGAGGTCCCTTCCAACCCTAGAATTCTGTGATTCTGTGATTCTGTGTGATTCCATGTGACTATAAGGAGAAACTTTTTCACTGTGAGAGTGACAGAGCACTGGAACAGGCTGCCCAGAGAGGTTGTGGAGTCTCCTTCACTGGAGACATTCAAAACCCGCCTGGATGCGTTCCTGTGTGATGTACTCTAGGTGACCCTGCTCTGGCAGGGGGTTTGGACTAGATGATCTTTCGAGGTCCCTTCCAACCCTAGAATTCTGTGATTCTGCGATTCTGTGATGGTGTACCAAAGCAATTCCACTGATTTATTGGAGTGTTTTACACTTGTACAACTGACCTAATTAGAGTCAGGATCCAACTAAACAATGCAATAAATATAGTATCTCGTGTTGATTTTGCTTCTCCTGTATGTTCGTTAAAAAAACCCTTATCAAAGGCTGTCTCAGAAACATGCTGTGAACCATCTATCAAAATGTGCCACCAAAAGAAAGAAAAAATTATTTTTTTCTTTTACTTTTGCATTGGCTGTTTTTTATATGAAAAGCAGAAAACTTGATAATTTCTTGATGAGTTAAGGAAAGGGGCCTATAACATGCAGAGTAATGAAAATTTATCTCATGGTCTGCATAACAGCACTGGAACCAGCCACTCTATTCTTTGTAGGAGGATGTGCTTTCTGACTGCTCATTTATCCTTGCATGAAAGACCCAGATAGTGATCCCATCTCTTCCACTCTGGAAAAGCTAGATGGGGTGGTGTTCCTGAAGCAGTTCAGCAAGCTGTTGGTTTGGTTGGTGAGGATGATTTGGGAACAGCACCAGATGAGTCATCCTCCCTCCCTGCCTACAGGGGATGAACATTTTCCTTACCTTGCACTTCCAATCCTTGTCAGACTGCTCCTGACAAGTAGGGTGTGGGAAGTGTTGCTGGCATGGACTTCTCCAAGAGAGGCTCTGGCTTTGAACCTTCAGGAGGCCTAGGGATGTTCTCAGTTAGAGCAGATTTCTTTTCCTGAGGCTAGTGAAAAATTCTCCAGCACTATAATCTGTATCTGTGGGGTCCTTAACATTTGGTAAGGTGTCTGACTCCAGTCTTTGCAGTCTTGAGTCATACCTGACCCATACATAAGCACTCATTGGTGCTCTGCTAGATACTGCAGTAGCAGCCTCAGTGGTATGTTGGTTTCAAAACAGTAATAAGAGAATATAGTTTCTATGTATGTTTTTAAAAAACAGTTTTCAGCTAGGGACTTATCAGGGAGTAGTTAAACCAGTAGGAGTTTGAGGTTCTACAAAGTTCACAAAGTATGCATGGCGTTTATCCTCATTACTCATTCCTATTATTTCAAATTGTCATAGTCCCTCTAATAGTGATACATTTTTACAAAACATATTGTCCCTGAAAACGCTGGTTGAGTCTGGTTTCTTAGTACTTTGTGCCTTTTGGTGATCACTTGCTCAGGCTTAATGTCAGACCAGGGCTGAGCTCACACTGCAGTCTTCGTTGGGTCTCTTTTTGCCTGGCTGCCTATTTCCATTTATAAGAGGGAGGGGAAAAAAAAGAAGTGAGAATGTAAAATCTTTGAGAACTCTCAATTTCCTTCAGATTTTGTTCAAATTAACTTGTTCAAAAGCTGTTAGGTGTGTACATTAGTGGAATATAATACCATAATCCTGTTTGCATTAGGAAGTAAATTTAAAATCAAGTGTCAGAGTAGTATATGTGTAAGGAGAAAAACCCCACTGTATTTTCCCTCTCTTCTCAAGGCTGTCTTGTCTGTATGGAGTATCCACACTATATATGGAGATGTATATGTATTTGTATAACCATATGCTTATATATTATACATATATATAATCTCTACAGTTTTTACAGTTTAGATTTTTTTTTCTGTCTTCCTCTTAGCTGCTTAGCTGTTTATCAGTTTTCCTGAAAATGTCTTTCAAAGTCTTTGTGTATTTTCTAATTTTTGTGTTTGTCATAGGGTGATTTTTATTTTTGGTGTGAGTCTTGAAGATCTCAGGCTTTGTTGAGGGAAAGCTCACACTCTAAATTTAGCTAGAGTTCATTAAAGTTAAGAAAGTATCTGGCTTGTGGAAAGTCAAATATTTTCCAGAGCAGTAACAAGAGAAAACTTTTATCTGCAAAGTTTATATCACTAACCTACAAGCCTCATTCTTTCTGTTATATTTGTCCAAATCGATAGTACATTCCTTAGGCAGTCTCAAACTCAGACAGGACAAGTGAGACAAAAAAAGATTTAGTAAAATTCTTTGATTTTTCTGTTAGCAGGTTAAACCTTAAATACCAAACAGGCATTTCATTTTTTGCTTCTCAAACTTAGAGATATATTTTTTGAGTATTCATTATTTTGCCTATACGTGGTAAAAGTTGTACATAATGCCAACACGAACATTGCTTAGCTGAGTACGCAAAGAACAGCTTTTAGGGACAACTATTCAATTTTGGATCTAGAAATACAAGTTTTAGTTGTTCAGTCACACAGTTTCTGTGTTTGAATATGGTGGCATTATGCAAGAAGCCGAAAAAACAAAACAACATTAACCGTTTGACATACTTCATAGCAATTCAGTTGGGGAGAAAGAAGGGATTTAAACTGTCAAAATATTAGAAGCAGCTGTGGATACCTCAAACAGGTTTAAAACTTAAAGAGAAGTGCATATGGCTTTAAAAGCGTCCAGGGAGGAGTGCTGGAATTGGCTCATAGAATTTTTGAATGGCAAGGAACATAGTATTTTAGTAAGTCTTAGTCAAGCTGTTTTAATTAGCCTACAAAAGAAAAAAGATCTTATGAACTAAAAACATCTTGAACTGAGTGGGTAAACTTGATCAGTTTAGTCTGAATTATTTGGCTTCGGTCTACATGTCTCATTTGATGTTTGTTGGCCTTCGTACAATTGCAGAAGAGTCATGTAGGAGAGAGGGATTGGAAGCGCTGTAGACTGTTCTTTTCAGAGACATTTGTCCCTCAAATTTGTGTACTTGAGCCAGAGAGTTCAGGGTAACACTTTGAAAAATAGTGCTTCTTGAAGCATAGCCATATTTATCTGGCATGATTTCATATACAGTGGATACAACACTGGCACAATTACAAAAAAGGAACTGATTACAAAAGTGTATGGAGTGGTGGTTTTAATAGGGTCACAGTTTATTAAAATCATAACAAGAAGAAAAGGAGAACTCTTTAGAAAATGTATATTATTTCTCCTTCCCCCAACCTTCCTATTTATCTATTGACCTATCAATACCTATTTTTTTAATTTTAAATCCAAAGAGGAAAAAAGATAAGAGATCTTTAAATGTTTCACCTTTATCAGCCTCTTCAGCCATCAAAAAAGCAAATGTTCCCTTGGGCAAACAACTGTTCTTATTAGGGCCACAGTGGTGAAGGCAAATTCTGGATGATTAAAATTAATAGTTTGTGAAATTCTATCAGTTGTCCTTCCCCAGAATAGTGTACCTCAGACAGCATTCACTGCATATGAAAAATCTGGAGATACTCTGAAGGTTACCTACTAGATCCAGCTTGTCTAGCTTTTTAGGGCCTAATTTAAATTGCTGCTGAACTGAGGCCAAAACTCCGATATATTTACACACATACATATTTGTATCTCTGAGTTAGAATAGTGTTTGGATGCCTGCAAGTGCATTGAGACTGTCTGACTTGAACTCTTCCTACATTAGCCACCTGCTGCATAAGCTATAGGACTAGTAAAATACAGTTGCAGAAGCATCCTGTTCCTTTTACTTTCCAGGCAGAAAAGCACTGCAGCCAATTTTTGAAAACTTGAGCGGGAAACAGAAAAAACCTCTAGAGATTTGAAGTGGTTTTCCTCATAGTTGTTTACAGTACTATCAAAAGGTATAATTGCGCTCTTACAGAATTGAGTAGAACTACGTTTCTCCAAGCCATTAGGAAAATTGTTACTTGGTCCTGGTCCAAAAATCTATTGCAAATTACAGGTGGACCAGTTTTGTCAGCTGATCAAAGAAGCAACTGGGTCTGAAATTATTTTAATTTTTCGTACTCCAAAATCCTAAAGTAAATCACTCTTAATTCCAAAACGTATTTATATTGAAGGGTTTTTTTTTTCTTTTTATTTTCTTCCCCTCTTTTCCCTTCTTTCTGGTATTTTCTCAGTAGAAATTTGGTATTCTTGCAGATTTTTTTTAAACTTGGCTTTCTGTAACTCTTAAGGGGCTTCTCCAGATGTTGGATGCTCGTTAGAATGAATTCTGTTCCAGTTCAAAAGTCTTTGGAGAAGCACCGAGTAAGGCAACAGTCCATTGATTCCCTCATATTAGACTCAGTGTTGGGTTCATTTCATGGACTTAAGTTCAGCAAGTAAAAATGTGCAGCTGTTAGCTCATTTCTCAACAGTGCTTCTGGCCAAAGAAGACTTTTATGTACTATTGCAATTACTTAGGTTTTTTGTGCTAAAGGGCACTCTTTGCTTCATTCAATCATTGTTGTGTGAATGTGATGCACCAATGATGAATTGCTTTTAAATCCATACTGACAAAGTGGAGTTTTCTGCTGTTGGTGAGAGAGGTTCAAAACAACAACAACATGACCAGACTTCGCTGAGTCTGCTGAGTAATTTCAGCATGTTTAGATTGGCTTGTTTTTATGTTTGGGAGAAGGAAAAAAGAGAACAAGAGTTAACTTCAAAATTCATTTTAAGAGCAGGGTAATCCCACATAAAGTAAGAACATGTTACAATGGAAGGAAGTAAATTCAAGAACACAGAGGTTATATCCTACTTCCTTTGCTTTTCAAAACCAGCACATAGTAATTTAATAGACTGTACTAAAGAAGTGAATAGGGGAGATGTCTTTTTTTTCCTAGAGAAGACAAATTTTTCAGATTTGATTGCTAACTGCAACTGTATTTTTTACCTAATGCATGCATAGTTAGTCAGGTGTGTAATTTTGGCATTAGTAGATTGTTCACTCTAGTAAACTGCATTTTTTAAAGTGATTCCTATTATCTTGGTGAGACCATGATAATGCCAAGGGAACTGTCCCTTTTAAAACACTGCATGTTAAACAAGCTTCTAGAGTGTAGAGCTTAACCTGACAGATTTATAATTAATATTCAGATAGTTCTAATGGCAGTTTTAAGTAAGGCTCCTGCAAAAATTACAGGTTGTTGATTTGCATGGGAGTTTTATTTTAATCTTGCTGTTTTATGACCATCAAAAGAAAAACTCAGTTTGTGTTTGAACTATTTCCATCAAATGAAAGATGGCTTCATTTTTTCCTAATAGCCAAATTCTTCCAGGACTGCTCATGTGTCTTTGCTCACTAATGCATCCATTATTGTAACCACTGTAAGCTGGGTACTGCGATAATCAGCATATCTTATTTGTTAAGTCTTTTAGTATGCTAAATCTTTTTGCATTAGATATTCTTTACTTTTGGCCTGCTTCCATTGAAACAAGAACCTTTGGATTTTCTTATTGGGAAAGAATACAAATTCTCTTGACGTAAAATATACAAGATGCTTCTGGCTGGCTGACTACAGGCAGCATTTGAAGACACTTTTAAAGGCCTATTTGACATAAAGAAAGTTGGAATGTTACAGAAGGAAAAGAAGTTATTGAACTGAAAACACTTACACTTGAAACAACATACAAAGACAATACAACAAAGCCACCTAAAATAAAGACATTTAGCTTTAAGGTTGAAAATGTGGTTTGAAAATAGCTTTCCAGTAGCTTATTCCATTTTCATGGTTTATTGGGAAATGTATTTGATTGCTTAGTGAAATCTATGGCATATTCTTAAGGTATTCCTTCAAATGAGGCCAGTATTCATTAGCCCTGAAAGATGCTAAACATTCCTCTACATGAATATGCTCTACCTGAAATACTAAACATTTCTCTACTATTTACCACTAATCCAAGGGTTAACATTTATACTTCTTTACTATCTTGTGGTCACTCCATTCTAACATAAATGCTAGGAATGTTAACCACTGCCTTACTTCACAGTTACTAGTTCTTGTTCCCAACCTTAATTACAAATATTACTTTGGTTTTACCAGGGCGTAGAGTGGATGGGAACCACTGTTACTGTATGTAACTGTCACTGATATCAAAGGCATTTTTACAGTGGCTTCAGGGGTCCTGGTTTAAAGCAGATGTGAGATGGAGCAAAATTCACACCACACCTGGCATCATATTGGGCTGAGTATTTTATCTGTGAATACACCTGGGAGCCATGTGACTCCAAGGACAGAATCTAGTCCTTTAACTCTTTGCCAGAAGGTGAGGGTTTGAAAGTCTCAGTGGCCCCATGGTTGTTACTCATTCTAATGAAACTATCTTAGCACTTAGAGAATTTATTTATAACTTATATTAGGAGTTGTCTTTTTTCTTCAGAAGGCCTCACATGTGCACAGCAGCAGTCTTATGGGGGTTGGCAGGTATCCTTGCCTCACTCAAGCATCAAACTGTTGCTTTTTTTTTGCCTGAAATTCCTGCACAGGAAAAGAGTATACTCATGGTTGCCATCTGGTTGGCCACGTTCTTTTGTTTTCAGACAGCAGGGAAGATCTTTATCAACTGGGTAAGGAAAGTTTTTGAAACTTGATTTGACTGTAGTGCTTGTCATGTGTAGTTCTGTGTTTCAAATCATCATTATGTTTCTTAAAAAGCATGCTACTTGAAAAAGTTATCTTACTACTTGCGTTTCAAAATATGTAACATCTTAATAGACTCGAGCATGAGGATGCTTTTTGTAGATCTACTCGGAAGGTATAGCTTCCTTACAGCCTAATATTCTTGGAAAACTTTCTTCTCTGCTTTGGGCAAGGATTTTTTTTCCTGATATATATTAGGATATAATCTTCATATTGTTTATCTCTTGCACTGTCTTTTGGTGAAACGGTTTTTTTTTGTTGTTTCCCAGGTGTTCTTTGTCAACAGTAAGGGCATGATCTTTGAATTAGCACACAACTTTCGTTAGCCAAATGTGTATTCTTTATGGCATCTCTTATTCTTCAGCAAATACTATTGAAGAATGTAATTTCTTCTTCAAGTTTCTTTCTGTGATTTTACATATAAGATTGACTTCAATTTATCAAAAAGAAATTTTCATTTCTTTTCTTGTCAATGTATGACATCTAATTCAAGGATAGGTTATGATTCAACTTACTACTGTGCTGTGATTGTCTGTACGTCTCCATGACACTCTGCTTTCAATCTTATGGAGAGGGTGTTAGGACACGTCTTTGCATGCATTATGTCTGTGTGTACATCAGGATGCTGGGAAATGCAGATCTCCATGCATTGAATGGCGCTCTGTAAAAGCTGCTCAGGTCTGTGAGGCTCTGGTATGTATGGTCAGACTACTGCAAATTCTGTAAGCCTAATAACTCATAATCCTGCTTAAAAGACTTTGGAGCCAAGTATTTTTCCATTCCTCAACTGAAGAATAAAACTTTATTCCTAACAATTTCTGCATGCCTTCCTCCTGAACAGAAGGAAAAGCAAATTTCACAGAGATTGCCATTGCAGCAAATTAGAAGCACTGATGGACTTTGATCCCTGTAGTAGCCCTGGGGTGGAGCAGTAATACAGGTTCTCATTATTTCGGGCCAAGTTAAAGGATGGTCTACCTCACCTCGCTGCAGATGGGAAGATGGATGACCTTAGCAGGCATCAGCCCTTTCAGAGTTCCTGTGTGCTTTTGACATGATTCCCTCTTCTCTACCACCCACTCAGATCTGTTTAAAGATTTGGTGTAATTCCATCTATCAGCACGACTCCAGACACAGCTCAGGGCTTCCCTTCATGGTGTCTTGTGAGCTAGAAGGAGTTGCTTTGGCACCTCCTATACTCAACAGGAAATGAAAGAGGCCTCAATAAAGGTGTTGGCTGCTTTTCTAGTTTCTGTCTGTCCCCTGCTGAGAGCCTCTGGGGAAGCTGGCGTTGATCTTGGAGTGGAAGCTAGTTGTTTGGGTCACTAACCCTAATTTAGACTTTCTAAAACAGACTTCCTGAAAGGCAGAATGAGGCATCTTTATAAGCAGCATGGCAATGCTGTCTAAAACAAGCAAGCTGATATGCTTTGAGTTGAGCCTAGGTGTCTCTCTTTATATAAAGTATTTCCTTTTAGATCAATAAACTAGTGTTTCATGCATTTTTATTTTTTTTTTTACTTTTCATGGGAGAGGATATAATACTGACCCTTGCAGAAACTCACTACAAACACTCGTTGTTGATTTTTTTATGTCATTTAGCCAGATCATAATCCATTTAAAGTGTTACAGAGATGAAACACAGCTGAGATATTAAATGGGACAAAGAAAAGCATGATGATTAATTCTGGATTCTAAGGTCCCTTGTTCCAGTTTTCTTTTTTACCACAAATGACACTGAATTATGAACAGTCCTAGTCTTCTTGAACGATTATGGTCTTCATTCTTCTCAGTGGGCAGGTGAAAAGACAGCATACCAGGCACCAACTGGTTATGCTAAATCTTCCATTAGTATCTATCATTATAGTAGTTGTTCAGATGTAACAGCTGAGGAATGTATGGGTTTGACCATTTTGGTCAACTGGCATTTTCTGACTGATACGTACCGCTTCTCTCATGCTGCTGTTAGATATAGGAAATGATGCTTATAGACTGGCCTCATCTGTTCATTTGAGAACATTACTGCCAGTTCTAGTTATAGGGTTTTATGTAGAAAACCACTCAGGCATGATCTTATTTTTAAAAATGAAAGGCCTGTTTGATTTTAACAAGAGTGTGCTTATGCCCAAAAAATTTTATCAAGTAACCTCCCTAAACATTTTTTATCCACACAGGTGGTTTATACCTTACAAGTCTCAAGTGACGTTTCTTTCAAATGTACACATTGGCCAAATTGTTTCATGATCAGCCTATGAACCACACGGCTCTCAAAGACTACATAGCATTCACACATTACTTTGAATATTTGCTGAAGTCACATGCAATAAACAACACACTAGTGCTGTTCCACCTTCATTTTCTGGATAATGATTAGCCTCCAGTCCTGCTTTTGCAAACACCTAAGCATGGCTGTTACTCTGCTTTTGTCTCCTCTTACCCTGTCTTGAGCTAGCATTTGTATATACAAGTATTTGTACAGTCATGTAGATAAATAGATCTGAATTCACAGACTTATACAAGAAGCTAAATAAAAAATATGACTTAATCTGGATCTGTTCTCTGGTACTGTTCACAGACTCTTGTAACAGGAGATGAAGGGAGGAGTATGCAGTGGGTGTAGGAAATGGATGGGACTTTTGAACCAGTTGTCAGTTTATATCAATTTAAAACATTCCTTAGGCTAAGACTCAGTAGTCTCAGATTAAAAATAAAAACACCAAAGATAAACAAGGGAACTTTTTTATGACTGTATGTCTCTGATGGGTAGGAAACTACTTTTTGAAAGTACTGTGGGTAGGCTTTAAATCACTGTAGTGTTATTTCCTAAATTTATCTAGAATTAATAGAAAATCATCTGCTAATCAGACAGTCTGAAACTAAATGGACTTGATGATCTTGAAGGTCTTTTCCAACCAGTGTGATTTTAAATATCCTTGATTTTAAAATTAAACATTAGATTTATACAAAATACAGCCATGGGAGTGGGAAGTAATATACAAAACTTAAATGAGTTCTAGTGATGCTGGATACTGTACACTGCAAGTTTTTCATAAAATGACTGCCAGATGAAATTACAGCTCTAAAGGGTCAGGAGTTCATTCTACATGTGCTGATTTACCTATTGGCATAACTAGATGACCAGAGCCACCTTTCCATGTTTTTTTCTGAAATAGCATATGAATTTCTATATGCCAATATATGCACCCCACACATAATTATTACATATATATTAGTGACTGGTCTGATGATCTTTTAGGAAGTAGACTAACAGATAACTTTCTCCCACCTGCAGACCCTATGTAGTCAGCCCTATGAAAAGATGTAGCTGTTGCCACCAATAAATGCCAAAACTTGCCTAAGATTGTAAATGGGATGAGGTGTTTACACATGAAAGAAGAAAAACATGCAGATAAGAATTACACCAGTTAGGATTACCTCTGTAGCAGAACTACCATCCTCTGTTCATTTACACACACACTCATGGTCATTAAAGAACTTTGGCATCATTAATAATTGAATGGCTGAGATCGTCAATATACATCATAGTTGAAGTGCAGCATTTTTGCCTGTCTTCAAAACAATGCAGGTATTTTGTCTTTTTAATGCCTTTATAACTGCTATATGAGCATATCTAACACATATGAATGTGTCTGAAAAAAGTGCTGAAAGAGTAGGGTGGTATTATAAATGTCATTTACTGAATTCTCACCCTCTGCCAGTTACCCACAGAACTGTAATTCCTTTTGTTTGTTTAACCAAAGAGGCATCCTCTCTGATAACTAATTAATTCCTCTTCCAGCAGCTTCTAAGCTTGCTTTAAATGTCTTCTATCCTTCTACCCAGTTTCAAACCTACTTTTGTCTAAGGTTCAATGACACTAAAGACTGTTAAGACTGCATAACGTTAAAAGAATTTTTTTCACAAAATAGCCAAGAAAAAAAGATGGGGGAGATGCAGCTTCCTAAAGATTTTCTTCCCACAGCATGCAAATTGTTTAAGTGGTTGCAGAGTCAATCCATGAGAAGCAACTTAGTTAAGATCAGGACTTCAAAAAGTAACCATGAGAGCTAGAATAAGCAGAGCTGATGAACATGAGATTCATAGTGTCTCAAATATTAGGCATAAAGATTAAGAAGCAATTTATAGTATGCTAATACAGATGACTTATAATGTATGTTTAGGTTTATAATGAGTGAAAGCATATACAACAAACTAGAGTTGATCCTGTGCTAGGTCTCAGAAATTAAAGATAAATTTTCTTGTGGAGCTGACATATTTAAACTAGCAATATTAGATAAACTGGCAGTATTACATATTTGTACAGTTTTGTAGGAAGCTATGTAAAGAAAGGAGGAATGTTAAATACCACTTTAAATAAGAAGCATAATGATTCTTCAAAGGAAAAACAGACACTTATTTGGAAGAAAGGAAATATTTTAGTTGACTGACAATTTCTCTTTTAAATTAGTCTCACACAGAATGAAAAACAGGTATGTGCTTTTGTTTGGGCAACATGAAGGGAATTGTTTCTGATCATTAAGAACAGGTCAGAAATTTCCTTGGCTAATCAAATTTATCTCTATTATTATTATTAATTTTATGAGAACTATTAAGCAGATTTATGAAATAAATAATCCTTTTGAACTTTCATTGGTAAATCAAGTTGAGATATCTCCAAAGACAACAGAATTATTAATATTAGTTTTTAGTAGCATCTGACCAGAGGTCAGCTCATTTTCTTCTACTCTACCCCAGATTTTTTTTATAGTCCATATGATGATTTGCTCAAGAAACTTTTACCTTTTTTAGTTCATTTGATTTTTCATTCACTCCCTACCTCTTTTTTTTCCCTGTTGAGATCCTCTGTTGCTTCTGAAACATTCTCTGGCTATATTCTCCTCAACCTCCACATCTCCTCAACCATTTACAATGTTCCTTTTGTTTTCTCCTCTCACACCTCTCACCTTCTCCCCCACCTTCATGGTGCACCCGAGTAAGGAAGAAAGATGGAGGGGCATTTACAGACTTGTGCTTTTGAGGGGAAAAAGGTATTTCTGATTCTGTAAGAGCTTTAATATCGCCCTAGTGTGTCAGTCATCAGGGGAGAATTATACAGTCTTGGAAATAGTTTTAAAAATACAAGAGAGGAAGAGAGGGAAAATTGCGGACTTTGGCTTGTCCATATTTTTCCCCATTGAGTTTGTTTGGAGGCTCCTGAACTTGTCTGTTGGCATGTGCTACTTTTTTGTGCAACTAATTGAAAAACTCTATTCCGCTCTTCATCACAGAAAGTGCATGACAAATACCTTATACGACAGAACAGTTTTCACTTGAGTGCAACTCTTATGACCATGAAAGGGTTTTGAACTGCCAAATAACTTCTATGGTCTCTCACGTTCATACAAGTATCAAGAATATGCACTGTAAAGAGGAAATATCATTTAATTATGTATCAACATAATTTTTTTGAATGCATGTATTTGTTTAGAATGTGGTGAAAATAATGCAAAAGGTCTGTGTGAGGTTTGGGCACAGAATATAGTTATTTTGTTAGAGGTATGATTAGAAATCATGGAAGGGGAGAGGAGAAAAGGCTTGAAGAGGAACTGAGTAAATTAGAAAGTCAGTCAAATGCAGAAGTTCTTTTCCAGGAGGTGGAGGAGCCAGTATGGAAGGGGAATTAATTCCATTTAGTGGCAAGACAAAGAGAGGTATTGGAAAAAGAATACATCTGTTGGTTAAGGAGAACATAGATTGGCAAGAGATGAAGTAGGACAACTGAAGGAAAACTTATTTAACATCTCAGAGGAACATATTTTAAATAATATTTTGGAATGGAACAGATTGAGGATTGCAATGCATTTTGTTCTGAATACGTCAAGGTGATGCCAAATTAGGAAAAAATTAACTTTCTGGGATGGAATTTAATATTAAGGAATGCATATATTCTAGATGAAGAGTGGAAAAGGGTATTCAGAGCTAGGCACATGGCTGTGAAAGTGAAAACTGAGCAAGATTCTGGATTTAAGATAAAGATCCATGTTCTGAGCTTCAGGTATAGAAGTTAGATGTGACTCAAGGAATCTTCTTGATTAATTAACAGTGTTGATTAACAATGGCCTGATTTCTACCTGGTGGGAAAATGATTTTTGATACATCAAGAGAATGTGAGTTGATCCATCTTGATATGACGGAAGTGGAAACACTCATAAGGTAAAGGAGTGTGTTTACTACCCGTTTCAGATGATAATCCTTTAAATTGAGAAGTTCAACTAAAGGTAGAAGCAAAGAGCAAAGTAAAGCTGAAAGACATATTAACAGGGAGATCACAAATGGGGTTACTCCCCCCAGGGATTTAAGAAAACAATCCAAACAATTTTACCTCACTTTTTAGCCAGATACAGGCATATTTAAGTTTTTCCTCAAAGATTTACTTAAGTGAAAAATTCTGTATCTGTGGATGCCTCAAAGTGGTTCCCTCCTTGTTGAACTGAATAGCTATGTCCCTATTTTCTCTTGGGGGCTTTCAGGGATTTGTCTTAGTCTCCAGAAGATTTTAGTTCTTTGACTAGGCTCCAAACATATCTCACAGCACACTGACCACAGTGACTTCAACGTGTAAGCATATTTTCTCTCTTCTTCAAACTATGACAGAAGGAGGACATGTCTACTTTTTGCTTAATAGTTGAATATTGTGCTTATATTGTTTTTACACCAAGAAACAGCAGACGTGAGTTTTAGGCTTTTCTCAGTCTGAATGCACAGGCCCCTATTTCCTTGAAGGGTGCCCTAGCTGTGCTGCTTTGAATGGGCATATCCAATCAGTCTCTATGTTGAAGTGCAGTGGAGCCAGGAACAGAGGGTACTGGGAATATCCTTCTGACAACATTCAGAAGAAAAATCCTTGTTTCTATTCTGTGACTGAAAGAGAATAACATTTTTTTGGTAGGAGCAACCTATAGGAAAATGTGAAAGGTAAATTGGGTTTTCTTAGATTTCTGGGTGAGGAATGAGGCAAGTCTCCCACCAGGCTGCATCTGCGGGCCTGAGCAAGGAGTGTGAGATGGCTGCTGCAATTTGCAGAGCATACACCATGCAGCATGTAGCTCCTTCTCATCATGTGGAAGCACTCAACACACAGCTTAGGTGGAGAGGGGTTTGGTGACTAATTAAAAGGTAAAGAAAACTCATTCCCTTTGTATAAGCTCCCTACAATATGGAGAGGGGAAATCAGCTGTTTCGAATTTAATCATAAGTGATATGATCCCAAAGTTCCTATACACTTTTAATAGATGCTTGTACAGAGGATGAAACATGTTGCTATTGACTGAATATTTTTAAAAAGTCCCCAGGATAACAAGTGTGTCTGTGGAGGAATAGGTGCCTGGAAGCCAGATATACGAAATAACAGGATAAGGGCCCTTAAATGTTGCTCCTTGTGAAAGTTGGCTTTGCACAGTACAAGTGAAGGAGTAGACCACCAATGAACAACTTGTCAAGATTTACAGCAAACATTACTTCTGCGGGATTAGATGACGAGATAGTTTTTGTAATACTCTGAACTTTGTAAGAAAGAATAGAAAGGGACAGCTTTCTTTGTGAGAACAGAAATTTCCACAACCAATCCCTCAGTTTTCTGTTTTTCAATAGGGCAAAATGGATTTAATATTAGAAATATGTTCTCTCTGGATCCAATTTCAATCCCAGCCACACTCTTTAAATAAGAATCTATAATTCAACTGACCGCTCTTGCAAAGTTCCCTCTAATATATCTGTAAACCAAAATATGTGTGCGAGCACAGATTGCATGAGTTTAACTAAATTGGCTTGAAACACACATATTTTAGCTAAGCGATTGCAGGATTTTTTGCAGACAATGTCTATATCACCTGCCTTATATGTTCTGTTTTAGTTAGGAAATATCAAAATGGAATGTCTGTGAAGGGAGGAGAAAATTTAGTTATAATCAGTTATTAGAGGGTTTTTAATTCAAA
This sequence comes from Aegotheles bennettii, assembly GCA_013398125.1. Taxonomy (NCBI): domain Eukaryota; kingdom Metazoa; phylum Chordata; class Aves; order Caprimulgiformes; family Aegothelidae; genus Aegotheles; species Aegotheles bennettii. The sequence goes on from VZRW01008532.1 coordinate 88,001, forward strand.
GCACATTATGAAAGGAATAAGTACCATTCTTCAAATGGTTAGTATGAAGACTACTAAAAATCTGGGACTTTTGGAAAAACAACAAAACCCTTTCTTGCTGGGGAATATTTTTCCATTTTAATAGGGGAAAAATAAGAAATATCCATAGAGATAAAGAGAGAATAATATTTGAATGTTGAATTCTATAATTTAAAGCATTTCAAGAAAAAAGAACCAAATCTGCTCTTGATTATACATGGCTTTCAATGAGTAAAAAAGGGGGTAGCACATGCACATCCAAAGGATAGAATTTGGCTCATGGGCATAAGGAAAAGTGGAGACTTAAGAAATGCAAACTCCATATAGCCATCATCATCATTATTGCAATAACACATGTGGTTGAATTTTAGAAAGTAATTTCAAATGTGGTGACAAATGATAAATAAATTAGAACAAGTGATGGAAAATGCAACTGAAGATTATTGCTGTTCAGTAACAGATACAGTGCAAGGTCACCTACAATTTTACATAAGGCATATATTTTGAGTGTAATTCTTCCAAGATATGTGCCATTTGCTCTTAAGGTATTGATGGAGTTTTTATAAATTACTTCTTACAAGTATATTTAGCTTATAAGGTTTGCAATAAAATCTTATTTAAATTTTCAAACTTTAAAATCACTTAAAAGTGTGAATTTGTACATGAAGAGCTGTCCTTGTATAGTCAAAAGAACTGTGATATCCTTTAAATATCGTATCTTTTAATTCATATTGCACCTATGTAATTTCTGATTGAGAAAACACTGCTGTGTCTGTGTCTAGTTGTGCTTATAACTCCTCAAATGACCAAGTGTCCATGCTAATAATTACCAAGCTGTAGTGAACTGGCCTAAGAGCTGTTGGCAGAACTGTTCTGCTTCCTCCCACCACCTGCAAATGCAGAACACAAGAGAGAGCTAAAATGAAATAAATAGCAGCTGTTCTTTTTCTTGCTTGATAAATTGGTCTTATACCAGAAATCTCCATGAGAGTTCAAAGTATTGGAGACAGGAAGGTAGGAAGGCGTCATGAGCTGTGTTAACTTGAAATAGTTTCATAGAAAGGGTCATGTGAACAGAAGGGCTGTTGATGACTGAAATCTTGCAATCTGTTTTTGTGGCCCTAAGGGGAAATTATGGTAGTTCATCCTCCTAGAATAAGGCTGGATACTTTATAGTAATGCCTGGTAACTAAATGCAGTGTGTAGCTGTTACTAACTTCCAGACAACAACAACAACAAAAAAATCAGATAGATAATAAAAAAATATATTCTACAATTTCTATGAAAAGCAATACTGTCTTGCTTTAAAAACACAGATACATCTGTTTAAATGGGCTTCCCATAGAAAAGCAAAGCTGGACTGTTCCATGGATCTAGCATGAAGATTTATAATATTTTAGTTTTCCCACTGTAATGCAAAAGTTAGTCCTGCTCTTCAATAAATCCTGGATTTCTTTTTTAATGTAAATATATGTGGAAATTGCCTACATAGGCATATTTAGAATTTCAGACTTGTCAAGCAATATTAAAATCATCTCATTCTGAAAAAAACAGAAAGTGAAATTAATATTTAAAAGACGTTATCAAGATTCACTGGCCACAAATAAATAACATATCTTCCAGCACACTGTGTTTTATGCTACTCAGATTATGCACTTTATCAAACAAAGACAAGATCTGAATTATAAATATTCTATAGTCCTCCTGTGAATGTATGATAATTGCTTCTGAGGGTTATAACCTAGATATTGGACTAAGTTCTTACTGGGAAAAAAAAATACTGGAGAGAGAGCTTCTCAGAGGCTGTTTGTCTGTCCATCTCAGCACCCAATAAATCCCAAAATTAATCCTCATCTGTGATGGTGCAGACGCCCCCCGCCTCGGGCCACATTGCAATGTCAGCACCAGCCAACACTGTTCTTGCATTAATTACAAGTGCAGCGGGCCCAACATTGTTCTTGTTTTAATTGCAAGTGCAGTGGGCCAGGGTAATCTGTCACTTTCTGATCTTGCCTACTGGGGCAGTGAATTGAGACAACCTGGTACCTTCTTGTCCTGGTACAAGTGCAGTGAGATGGGATGATTAGGCACTCCCTAACCACACCCAGCACTGCTGGTGCTCAGAAACATACCCGAGACCCCTCATGCCCAGACCACAGCCCACTCTGAAAGTTACCAAGACCACCTGACAAGAATTGTGGCCAAAATGGAAAAATACCGACTGAAGTCATCTTGTGTCCCTGTAAATATCAATTCTACATTGAGGTCCTTTAGAGCTCTCTGGGATCGCAACAGACTGCTACCTCGTATTTCACAGCATAAACTCGATGCAAATGAAGGAAAAGAGCAAGTAGTTCACTATAATTTAATCTCATTACATCAGAGATCATTTGGTAGCAAAATTTACTGTAATCTGCAGAGAAAGAAACATCTTAATCATAGGTTAACCACTGTATCTGTCTCTGTGTGTGCACGTATGCAATTTGATTTAGGAAATTTTGTAAAATCTTTAACTAAATCACTGTGTCTGATTATAACATTGTTGATTATTGACTAATGAAGTGTTGCTAGAAAATTAGATAATCTGTTTTTATGATTTGTTATAACAGTGTTAATGAACCTCAAATTGCTGCTATCCTAAAGTTACACAAGACCCATAATCTCATGTTGAAGCACTACACAGAAATCTTTACACCTAATCCCTTCAGACATAAGCCATTGACCAAGTCTGGGACTAAGAGTGGATCCAGCCACATCCAGACTCTTCACTGAGTAGGACTTCAGAAAGCAATGGGGTCCATTCTGAACCTCGTGACTCAACGGGAGAGCCTCCCTTATGCTTTTTCCCTGATCCCTGTGTAAATCACTCCAACCCGATTCTAGCCTTTGTATATTCCTTCCACGTAGTAATACAGTGAACCTTGCAATTGAACTCTGTTAAATTGTGCTTTTACAAATTTATATTTAAACCATTTTTTTTAGTATCTTTGGTGGTGATTCTGTAAGCAACGTCCTTCTCTCCCTCCATGACATTGTCTCAGCTGCGTACACAACACACTCTTATTCTAGAAGTCAGAAACATAGAACTGGCAAAACCTAGCATTTCTTTCTTTAATTTATTCTCATGCAGTTATAGTACTATAATCCCATTCATCAGATTAACCTTTATTTATTTTCTGAGACTCAAGTCATGCTTCTTCCTTCACATTTTAAGTCAAAGCTGATAGAGCCTTTTGGAAAGGAAAAGGGAGCAGGTTTCTGCTGATGATTCAGAACTTTAAAAAAAATAAATTGCTGAGCCAGTGGATAATCCTACATGATTTTAAATGTTCTTTCAGGATTTTATGAGTTCTTGCTATACCTGAAAGGAAGATCAGTGGCTTGGAATGAAAAAGACTTTGAATATTCATTTAAAACATACTGGAATACAGATAGCAAATAATAAACATACTATCCTTAACTGCAGTCTTCATTTCACAGAGCTCTCTAGTTGCTAATAACCCTGTATTTTTAAAATGTGTTTGGTCTTTGGGTGCAGAATGGAATGCTCCCACTTAGATCATGTCTGTTATTACTGTTTTGCTTGAAATAGACAACACCGATGAGAAATTAATGTCTAAACTGAAAACATATATATATTCTTCAAGAATACCAGACTCATTTACAAGGTGTTCAAAGAATAAGTCTCCTGCTCATCATGCCTACTCTTTCCTTATCAGTGCCAGGGATAAATGTTGGCTAACTGTGCTGGTACGATTGCAGAAAACACAGACCCCAGCACAAACAACAATGTACATCAGTGCTATTTCTCCCTTTTTTGAGTCTGAGCTACGTGTGCTATTTCATGTGTCATTCACCAAGGCCAAGGTTTGCACTGTTGCATGGTTGTACCATGCCTGCTTGAAATGCCCATTATAGCTGGGGATGTAGTTTTACACTTTGGTTGTTTGTTTGTACAGTAAAATTGCATTGGTTTAGCCTTGTCAGAGTCAAGCTTACTTCTTCCATTCATACAACAGCACAGTGTTGTAAATAAGGTAGTTAAAAATAATCGATTCAATAGAATTAAGAACAAGAATTCTGGAGAATGCTTCTATTGTTAATAAACTTTGCAAAACATCTTTATTTAAGGAAATAGAAATGTTGAGTCCAAGCCAAAATATCTGGCATTATCCTTATGTAGATATATATATATATATACATTCTATATACATATCTACATACATATATATATACACACATCTATATTTTTTGCCCAAAATAATAATTAAATTTATTGTCATAAATTCTTAACATGTAAGGAATTTGAAAACCTATTTGCCATTTGCTGGCTCTTTGCAGTTTCAGCTGTACTTCATTCTCATGCAAAGGATATGACAAGAGATAATCCCTAGCAAGGCATTGTAAGGATAGTTCATAAAATGTTGGCTGGGCCACTGCACAGAGCTGAAGTTGAATCCTATGCAAAATTTATAGGTCTTACTCACACTGAAAATTGCTTGATTATTTGTAGAATCCTGCTAGATAATGATTCAAATGAGCCAACATTCATAAGTGCTAACAGCTGAGAAAAATAAATCTGCAGTTTGAACAGCAGTTACGACTGCTCTGTCATAATCAGGAAGTAATGCTGAAGTTCCTTTCAGTTTACTGAGTAGGTTTTCATTTGCTTTCCTGAGAAGACAGGCGAATACCTTATTTGCACACACAGACACATACATGTACACTATTGTAATTTAAAATAATTAATTGCAAGTAAAATTAGACTTCTAGTAGTGCTGCTGATAATTCTATTGGTCTGTAAAGCCAACAGATGGTCAAGATATAAAAGAAGTGTTCAGAGAATCACAGAATCACAGAATCCTAGGGGCTGGAAGGGACCTCGAAAGATCATCTAGTCCAACCTTCCTGCCAGAGCAGGGTCACCTACAGTACATCACACAGGAACGCATCAGGCGGGTTTTGAATGTCTCCAGCCAAGGAGACACTGGAACAAGCTGCCCAGAGAGGTTGTGGAGTCTCCTTCCCTGGAGACATTCAAAACCCGCCTGGATGC
>VZRW01008532.1:93931-203659 GCA_013398125.1 Aegotheles bennettii
TCCTCCCAAGTGACCAGCCCCTCCTTCCATGATCCATAGATTCTTTTTTTCCACCTGAGTTTGCCCAGCAGTTCCTTGTTTAACCATGCTGGTCTCCTAGCTCCCTTACTTGATTTTGTACCCATTGGGTCGCTCTGATCCTGAGCTTGCAAGAAGTGGTCCTTGAATGCTGACCAACTATCTTGAGCCCCTTTACCATCTAGCACCCTGTCCCATGGGACTTCCCTTAACAATTGATTGAGGAGGCCAAAGTTGGCCCTGCGGAAGTCCAGGGTTCTGGTCTTGCTAGGTACTCTATTCCTCCCACCCAGGATCCTGAACTCCACCATCTCATGATCACTGCAGCCAAGGCTGCCATTGACCATCACTGCTTCAACAAGACCCTCCTTGTTGGTGAGTACAAGATCCAGCAGCGCTCCTCTCCTGGTCAGCTTGTCCACCATTTGCATTAAGAAGTTATCATCAATTCACTGGAGGAACCTCCTAGACTGAAGATAATATAGCAGAAAACCTACACTGATTTTTTTCATCTTCTGTGTAATGTGGAAAATGCTAGTAGATACTTTTGCCAGAGCTCTTCTCTATGAGGAACTCATAAAGACTTTTGTATGAACCTTACTTCCATATGAAATTAGGGGACTGCGTAACACCAAGTATGATATCAGTTTCTAAACAAGTTTGCGGGAAGAGCTGAGGCTCCAGCATTGGTACTGGGAAGATTAGCAGAAACATGATGCATTTGGGCTGACTCAGCAGGAAGACCAGCCCCCCACACCTTCTGGAGTTCTTTGAAGGGGTCCGAAAGTATAAGGAGAAGGTAGATTTACCTGATACAGTCCACCTCTGTTTTCAGAAGGTTTCCAACATGCTTCCTAACAAAACTTTAGAAAAAACTAAGCAACCATAGCATGAAAGCTAAGAACTCTTACATTTTTTTGACATGCAGTTGGTTAAAAAAAGGATTAGCAATATATGGTCATCTCCTGTGGTGAACAGGCATGGGCATTAACAGTAAAATTCTGTAGGGATAGGTGCTAGAACCATGTGCATAAAAGACCCAAAGAAGGGATGAGAAGTTACCTGATAAAGTTATACATGTTGTGAAGTTATTCAGGCTAGGGATGGCTGAAGAAATTGGAGAACATTATGAGACTGAACAGCTGAGCAAAGAAATAGCAGATAAAATTCTTAACAGATTTTTTTTGTTTTTTTAAAAAGACGCATGTGAAGAATCACCCTAACTTCACACACTAAATGATAGAGTCTGTCATTACTGCTCAGGAATAAGATCTTCAGGTTATGATCAATAATACTATGGAACTGTCAGCTCAGTGTTCAATATAGTAAGAAAGGCAAGCTATATATTAGGAATTATTTGGAAAGTAATAGAGAAGGAAGTAGCAAATGTAATTTCACCGTCCATGCCACTATGCCAATTCATGTTGTCTTAAATACACATCTTGAATATTTTTTGCACATCTGGTCTTTCCATCTAACAAAGGATAAAGTAGAAATGGCAAAGTTGTTGAGAGCAGAACAAGAATGATCAAAGATGTGGAATGATTGCTGTAGAAGGAAGGAATAAGTGAACTTCAGTCTGCAAAATACATGACTGAAAAGTCTGTGAAATCAAGGATGGCATGGGGAGAATGCTGGTGGCTTAGGGAGAGGGAACAGCCAACCTCTTCCTCTTCTGACAGAGTAACTAGAAGGCCACAAGTGAAGCTATAGAAGCTGAGCTCAGAACAAACAAGGTAATTCTTCACGCAACCGATATTTGAGCTGTTGAACCACCTGCCACAGGATGTTGTGGATGCTGAAAGTTTACATGAACAAGCTCATAAAAGATAAATTCACTGAAGTTTACTGACAACCTAAAAACTACATCTGGCTGAAGATCTTCAGCTGAGAAAGCTTGACAACTGCAGATATAAGGAAAGCATATTCTGTATATTTGCTTTTTTTTCCACATAATTTATTGAGCATCCTCTTTTTAGCTTATATTAGGGACTAGTTAGTGGACTAGACGGTCTTTTCCTCTTACCAAATATGGCCATTCCTATATTCGTAACAAATTTAGAACTTCTTATTTTTTGGGGAAAAAAGATATTTTAAGTGCAAGGATAGTTTATTTCACTCTCATTTTTTTTATACAAGTTTTCTGTCTAACAGTCTGTCTAGGCATCTCTTGTGTAGTTTAGTGAACCTGATTAAAATAAATATTAGTTTTAGCTTAAGTAAGTCAAATTTTGGATGTGCTTTTGAGTCACGTTCCCAGACACTGGGGGAAAACTGACCAAAGTTCCTGTATTAAACCAAAAACCAAAGAGACTTATTTGCCTTTACAGTCAGTAGCTTAGATAAAGATGAACTTTCTGAAGTCTGATTTACAGATTCATCTCTAAAAGTGATGAGAAATGTTCATGGTGTTCTACAAAAGAAATTAGAATTACTAATAGGGTAAGATTTTTTATTTTTTTTTTTATTCCATTTGAGAAAAATTTTGCTTTAATTAAAAGGCTAAGTGGAATTGGAGTAAAGTAAAGGAAGTCTGTTGATTAATTCTGTGTCATTCTCAGTGCATTGTGGATTACAGATGAGAATGAAAACGTTCCTGAGAATTGTTTTTTATAAATGAAAAAATATGGGTTGGCAGAGTTCAACATTGAAATATTGTCTTAATCTCTCCTCTAGTGAAGTAAAACATTAATTCCTTGCTGAAATTGAACATAGAATCAAGACTTATAAGTGTCTCCCTAGGTTGAATTGGCTTGAAAAATTAACTGACAGAATTGAAAGTGTGCACACAAACAAGCAATAAAGTGAACACAAACAAACAGCTTTTAGTTTGTTCTTAGTAAAACATCATAAGTGGATTTTATCAGGCAAGGATTTTTTTCCACAGAAAATGGAAAGACATGCCAGGCTAGATTAAATAAAGAGTGTAAATGGATACAGCAGGCTGATTGAAGTATTTCAGCCCAACATCTCCTGGCACCTTTGCTTTCAGTACCTTACATTTACCAGATGTCTCTCAGTATAACTTTAGAGCCCACTAGGAACATGGCTTTTGGCTCTGGAACATGCCCGAACTGTCCTATTCTTCTGAGACTGGTCAGAGATTAGAACCGGGCAGAAGAGCCTGTGTGCTTTCTGGTGGACCATAAGGTATTCCCACAAATCAGAAGCTCTTAAAAATTGACCCCCCTATGGGGGGATGGGAAATTGTTTTAAATAAAAAAGTGTGAAGATTGACATTCATCCTTTTATAATAATTACAGCCACCTAAGAGGAAATCTGAATTTCTAACTAGTACTTAGGGAGTCAAACTTACCTTTCCTACTTCATGCAGGAGAGCTGAAATCACCAGGCTATGGCCAAATGTAGAGTAAGGCTACTGTTTTTTTGTTGGTTTTGAATCACTTCACTGTCAATAATGGAAGATTTGGAGAAGAACATAGGTTAGTACATCTCATTGAGCCCATCCCTTATTTGAGAAAGGTGGGCCCTGACTTCTAGTCTTGCTTTAAGGCCAGTTTACTTAGTGTCTGTTTAATGTACAAGTTCAAAGAAATACTGGGAAAAGGAACATGAAAGTCCTTTCAACATAGTGAGTACAGAGGTAGGCACCATCTTTTCTTTGCCACCTCATCTGTGACAAGAAAGCGTAAGCCTTACTTAGCTTGTGAATCCTATGAGGATCTCAAGAAATCAGAGGCTTCTCTGAGCCATTTACCCGAGTCTCAGTCTTTGGACATGGTCCTCTCTGAAGCATTTCTTTAGGCAAGCCCTACACAGTTGTAAGTCTGATATGTGGATCACTTAGACTGCTTTTTGGTGATGCCCACTTTTTCACAAGGACTATGCAAGTAGCCTAGATGCCTCAGAAAGACTTATGAATTATACTTTGTAGGAAAAGGCTCAGAGTTAGGCAATTTAGTAACTGATTTCATATCTCTTTGTCATTTATTGAAACTGCTCTGTTCCCGTGCTTTGTTGGGACTCTCTCTCAGCCTGATAATTTCAAATACGCTCTTTTAAAAGAATTATGTGAGATTGCATTGACTGATGTGTTCACCCCTGTACATAGGATTATAGGTAACGTTCAACAAAAGTTACATTGGAAAATGCAGCAACTAGCATAGTAATTTATTTTTTTTTGTATACCCTGCCCAGAATTTGTTTGTAGATACCAGGTTTCCTTGATATTCTCCATAGATGGCAAATAATTAAATGTCCTTGTACAAATGTACAGTGTATGTTGCCTACTCTGTGATAATTACTTAGGAGACAAGGAGACATGATGCCACAGCTTAATACAGGAAACTGGATCATTGAGGGACATAAAATATTTCTGGTTGGATATGGTGTGGAAAGAGAGGTACAACAGATGTCTGTAGTGGGACATGATGTGGAAAAAGAGGTGCAGCAGATTTCCACTTTATAACTCTTATGGTGGTTCCTGGAAACTCTGCATCAGTTTCAGCTAGAGGCCACCCAACTGCCATAATGAGTCAAAATCCTGTGATCTGAACAGCCCTGGCTGTTCTAATAGGACATTTTATTTCCTAATGAGTTTTTGCTATCACGTTCTCTTTTCTCCTCACTCAAATTTATCAGTGTTGAATTTAATTGCTGTGATCACTAGAGGGGAAGAAAAAGATAATTTGATGCAGGGAGTTCTAGGTTATATCAGCTAATGCATATTAATTACTTCATGCTTTGTAATCAAGCTAATAGTGACCTCAAATCCTGCTAAATATGGTAAAAGCCAACTAAAACAGAGTTATAATAATTTTGCAAGCAAAGTGGAGATTTTCACATAATATGGGAATTCCATTTCGGGCCGATTCATTTTGGTGAATTGTGCTGAATTATGAGGAAGAACACAGCATTTATATTAAATGAAAATTTATTTTTCTTGCAACTTCATCTTTTTTAAAAATTTCAGTGATCCTTACATGCTTTAAAGAGAATTATAAGCTCTTGAAAAATATGATCTTCATAATTCTGACAGCCTCAAACAAAGAAAAAGCAGATCATGCTTAGATTCTAGTTTATCACATAATTTAACTCATCATTTCAAGTTATATCCTTTGTACCAGTGAAACTTAATTTTGTGTTTTTTGGAATGAAATTGGGTTCTCCCTAAAGACTGTTATTAGACCATAACCTATTGAAAACTTCCAGTGAACCAGGATTTGCAAGAGAATTTAGTGGGAGGAGTCCACTTATTCCTAACTCAGGAGGTCTGTGGCCCTGCAGAAGCTTCCAAACCACGCCTTCAGGAACATCTCTGCTACTGGGTCCTTATAATGGTATTTCTGAAGATAATGTTCATTTGTACATCTATGGTACATACATCCACTCATTTCTGTCTGAAGATCAAAGCATTTAAACAGCGCAAAAGGGCATATAGTTGGATTTCTACAGCCTCTTAGTTCCTAAACAAAATGCTCTTAAGAAATACTGTCTTACACTTTATATTAGTATCCAAATAAAGTTTAAAATCACATGTTACTTGTCAGTGACAATTACATTGTTTTTTGGACATTCCTGACTTAGCTCAGTTTAATGTTTTTTTATTTGTCTGTTGCTTTAATTATCTTCCTAACTGTCTTTAAAGACAGTCTCAGAGAATGTGTTAAGAAAAATCTCTCCAAAAACACATCTCAAGAAAAAAAAAACACAAAAAAAGTTTAAATAAAGAAAATTAGAAATTATAAGTACAAATTTAAATGGCGTTAATGGGAAACAGTAATTAATGGAAAGTCAAACTAAGAAGAACTGCATAAAGCCTTTTACTTCTAGAAGGCTGTGATTCAGTTTAAGTCCAGCCCAGTTATAACTAGCTGTGAGATGGCCTATGTAGGATAAGTGTGTGGTCTTGCATGTGAACAGATGTTGGTATTTCAGAAGTCCACACTACAACTGGAACCAATTAATACCATGCTGGAGATCACAGCAAGGAGGCCAGTGACTGAGATAAGCTTGGAGAATAAACTGTCCTCTGACCCAAGAGATGGCTTTGCCAGTGGCAGCTGACGTAGTCATCATTAAGGAACTTGCTATCCTGCATATCACATGCGTGCTTTGGGTAGACAGAGAAATTCCACATTTTCAGATTTTAGAGGCCTTTGATGACTGTTAGTAGTTTAAAAAGAGGATATGTAGAAATGGTAAACTCCAGTGTCCTTGCCTTGTTTTCATGAAGCAGCACTGAGGTTAATGATTTGTATCTCTATCATAGTGTTGCCAGATCTTGCCAACCCAATTACTTATAAATGCTTATTTGTAATGATAGTGATAAAAGTACCATGGATATTTTACCTGTCTTTAAATGTATGTTACTTTTTCAAACCCCGTATCTGTGTGGAGAGGTGTAATAGACATCTCTTAATAGAGATCCCTTTGTACCCAGACACATGAAAAGCTGAAGTTATATGGCTGGAATACCTGCTCTTTTATGGAAAAGCTTACAGTCTTCTGAAAGATTTCAATGTGAAGAAAGTAAGGTGCTTGACTGAATCTTTTGTATACAGTTCTGTACAGTGACTTCCAAATTTTGGACCTACTTCAAAAAGCAATAGGTGTATAGGCTGCCACACAAGATAGCAGTTCATCATTCTTACCCACGTGTTACATTCTAGGTTGCTCGCTGGAACCTGAGGTAATTTGTAACATTTTCAGGATGGTGAAGAGGTCTTCACCTGTCTCAATTTTATATTTGTGAAATGAGATGCAGTCTTCTAGTGGAAAGCAGATGTATGATAGAAGAGGGGCTGATTTTCTGTGTTACATTAGGAGTTAGAGGCTTCTTTCCACTATCTTAAGTGAAGGTAATTACTAATTGCCTGTCTCAGAGCTGCAATATTCCAGAGGCAGGGGATGACAACTGGATACACCTGCACAGATTGTCAGAATAAGGTGTGCAGTTCTAAACACTGTGAGGCAGGGAATGTACACATATATAAACTAAATGTGGAAGATTTTTAAAAGTAGTTAGGAATATGTAGAAGTGACGTTCTGAAATCTCCTTGAACAATCTAGGTTTTAAGAATGGGATCCTCAAACCAGTTTGGAAAATACTGGTCGTTGCATGTAAATTATGCTAAAAATTATAAAATTACTATCTGGCATTATTCAATTTCATATATAAACCTGCAAAACCTTATTTACTTCTACTCTGAAATGTTTCTTCAGTCATGAGATTCATCACAAAGTTATAGCTGTATGAGACACATTATGTCCCCAAGCTCCTCTTTTTGCCCATGGAAGTGTGTTCCTTAGTGTCTACTTTATCTTGGACAATTGGGGGGACTTTAATTACCTGTGTGTGAACATTCTTTGGCCTTTCACATAGATAGTGACTAAAGAGGCATGTAAACACTGAAATGCAAGAGGTTTATAGTGCTAATATTAAGGTATGAATACAGCACTTCCCTTTATGAACAACCCCCCAGGTCCTTGTGTTAAGCCCTGATGATTTGTGCCTCACTGGCTGATTGTCAGCAGTGCTTTTGGTTTCTGTGCCAAAATTCTTCAAAAAATAGTGAAACTGTTATACTTGTAACCTTTTTAATGCTCTGTAAATGATAAAAGAAAGTTCTTAGGCAATTAATTTCTGTTTTAAGACATGGACCACATTTACTCTGCAGGTCCCTTTTGAAATACTGGTGGGATTACTCTTCTCTTTATTGCCAAACATTTGTCCTCTTTAGAAGGAACTGGGACAGCCACTAATGGACAATCTTATATTTAAACCTTGCTTTCCCTGCACCATTTCTTTGTCCATTTGAGTTTTCAGACAGAGCAGGGAACCATAACCACAGGAATCCTCAAGCAATTCTTGGATGTAAATCATGACAGTACAACCATTTTAAGAATTAATAGGCAATAAAGCTTTACCTTTTTGTGTTGAAAGGTTCAATCAAATTTAAAAAAATATTTAGATATCCAGTGCAGGTGGGTGCTTTCAGTTATTTCTATTGTAAACTACCAGGAAGTCTCACAGAATCTCCTTTTTATGAATGTGTGTACAAAGATGAAATAAAGGTTGGTAGATCTGTGACTCTGAAGACTCATCAAATTATAAACGGTGGGTGAAATCAGTGCTATAAGAAGCATACAGTCAGAATACGGTATCATATATAACAGTGCAAAAATAATAGTTCATTTCACATAGCAGTGGTGTGCTTTACCAAAACTGGTAGCAATGGACATAATAGTACAAGAATGCTGTTTTTATGGTAGGTCCATCTTTAAAACCATCTAATGGAAAATATTATTAATTTCAAACCCCTGCAAAATACATTTTAGATATTGAAGATTGCCATTACCGCTTCTCATACCAAATTTTATAACCTTGTTATAAAATACATGCAGGGTTGTTTTACTGAAGTTAGATCTGACACTGTAAGTCTGGGTAAGTGCCATACACCTGGCTTTTGCATTGTTATAAACTTCTGAGCTTTGAGATGGAAACCAGCTGAGTATTGTGTTTTAGGGTACATCACTGTTTACATGGTATATGATTATTAAGTAACTTTTAGTATTTCTTTCTGGGTATCAAGTGAAGCCTATGGAGCAATAGAAGTCAGTAACCTAAAACAGTTGTGTCTTACTCAAAGGTCATTAAAATCCTTGGAAAAAATTCTCATTGACTTCAGCATGCTTTGAATGAGTGACTTTTAACTAAACATTGAACAAAACTCTACTATTATGTTTAGAAGACATTCAGGTTGTTGCAGATAGTTATATATCAAAGGTGGTCTTTACTCCATCTTCCACTGCAAACTGTTGGTTGGCTTAAGGAAAGAATGGAGAAAGATATTTTTTTTTAATACTCTGAGTCACTGCAGCAAGACAGCTAAAGACAAGGGCCCTTAAGATTCAGAAATAACATATGGCAGTTGCTGGGGTTAAGCAACAAAATGAGTTTGATTGTACACAGTTAGTCATATGTTGGGTTACATCCCATCCTTTCTAACAGATGAGCCAGAGAGAGAACAATTGGGTGGAAAAGATATAAACAAAGGACTTAGAGATGGCCCTGAGGCTTCTTCATTTCATTGGTGTGTGCATTTTGGAAACACATAGATGCTGTTCCCTCTTGCTTGCGTGCACTGATTGTGCTGTGCTTCACAACATTTACTCAACCGTGTTGACGACATGTTATGGTGCAAGGATCAGAACGGGAAAGGTAACATTTTTTGTCACTTCCAGATGCTAATCTGTCTACAGAAGTTATATTAACTGCTACTGTTTGCTGTTTTCAATTAGATTTTTCTCTCATTTAAAAAAAACAACATAGAAGATCTAAGCAAAGTGAGTTTTGTGTATCTTCACTCAGTTCAACTGGAAAAGTGTGAGCATAAAGCTTATACATAAGTCATACTGTATCCTGAAAGCCTGTATTTAAATACATGGTAGTGAAGAAGAGAGACCATATATGTGAGTCCAACAATTTAAATCTTATTCACAGGATTCTTTCCTGTTACCATGTTTTAGGCTGTTTACTGTGTTCTCATTTTGCATGTGAATATATTCTTCACTGATGCTTTTCTGAAAATTCTTCAAGGACATGAGCTTTTAATTACCAGTACTTTGTACTCTCGTCTTGATCATTAACCTTGCTTCAGAGGTGGTCTGAAGCTAGGAAGAACAGCAAATACAGAATATTATCCCAAAGTAGTGGTTGATGATAAAGCTAAGCAGAAATAATGCTTCTGCATGGAGAAGATGTTTTCCTGCTCCCTCCTCACCTGCTCCCTCCATTCCTGCTCCAGGCCACGTGTTCTCTTCTCCTGCCTGGGGCCAGCACTGGTGCTTGCCAGGCTCTTTGCTTGAATTGATTCAACATGTCCACTTTTTCAGTAATTATTTCCCTCTGGATGTCAGGCTATTTTCCACTGTATTGAATTGCATTTGTCCAGCAAGGTGGGCGATGCTTTGGGGGAAGGCAGGAGGTGGCAAACATAGTTGTAGGAGATGACAGGGGGTGAATAGAACAAGACATCATTTTGTGCCATCTAATGTAGTTTAAGTCTTGATGTTTTCTCATGCACACAGGTGCCTTGGCTCCCAAGCTTTGTGTTTCTGTACAAATGACATTTTTTTCTTCCTAAAGGGATTTTAGCTGTGACCACTAGTCAAAGTCTTCTTACAGAAATTTTTTTCACAAAACTGAGACCAGAAATATCTTGAAAATGAGGTCGTATACAGTGGCTTTTGTCAAAGTTGCTACAAGAAGTGAGGATCTAGTAGCTACCCAGCATGTGCTCATATAGGTAGCTTATCGTACTGAGTGTGCTGTAGTATTCTTTCCCAGGTAGTGTTTGATGACTGATGAAATATTAATGTATAGTAAAATGGTGTTTCTAGGATCCAGCTGAGAAGCAACTATGGTAAGAATATCTGTGAGTAGAGCATTTTCTGATGGAGTGGATTTAGGTCTGGGAGGTGATACAAAGGAAAATCATGGCTGGAACTTTAGGTATTTCTGAAAGCTTAATGTTAGCAAGGAGACCAGCAGTGTTCCTAAATTAGGAACACTGTTTCACCATGGCTGTACATCCTACCAAATGTGTTTACTTCTTACAGCAATATCTCCTCTGGCTTGCTCAGCTGATCTTCCCATGCAATGGAGCTTTTTTGAAACAATGGTGTGACTCATAGTTAATATAATTATGTGTCCTATTGCTGGTACTTCAGTTCCTACTATGTGACCAGTGCACCTCAGTATATGCTTTAACATAAAACCTTGAAGTTGGCAAGTGGTTCACTTTGGATTTTTGTTTATTTTAAAACTAAAAATTAAAACTGCACATCAAAACTTCCAGGCTACCTCCTCTTCTTTCCTTCTGTGATTTCATTGGGACAAACATTTGCCATTCTTCTTTTTCTCCTGGATACATATTATAGACAATAAAATATAATTACAGTATATATTGCACTTTCTGAGGTATACATTAACTTGTGAGAGAACTTTCTAATGAACATCAAGGCATCAGTAGGTATTATTTTTAAAGCAATTAAGAATGTACTACATGACTGCATGTAAAATTTTATTGTTTGAGTCCCAAAGGACTAATAGCAGCTGAAAGTCTAAAGGTTAAGAAAAGACAATGCTAAAGCAATAGAGTGATTATGGTGACTAATTTCTTTCTTAAATCACCTTAAAATTGAAGATACTTAATATGTAATACAACCCTGCATGTCTAGCATCCAGTGAACAAAAATTAGAGGAAAGAACTAGTAGTGCATTGAGATTTGCGCAATTTTGGTAACAGTATCACCTGCAATCTCCAATAATGGATCAGACTGTTTCCTTGACAGATTTTCTTCATCAAGGCCCTATACCTAATGCTGTCCCAAACTGTCAACTTATGCATACTGCATTTGTGGATATTAAAAAAAAAAATTAAGAAGTTTAAAAACCAATAATTACCTTTTCCCTTAAGGATTTGTTTTCAGTTACTAACATAAATTACACACTTTTTATTATACAACTATTGAGAAATATGTAGGGGCTGCATTGTGAAAATTGTAACAGGACATTGTCTGCTTCCAGTTACATCACTATAAACATGAAGGAAAGTTTTAAGGAGTTAACCTCAACAGTAAAACCATGTACCTGTGGAATACAGTCTCTTATTTTGAAAAGTCATGAATGAGGACTGACGTTGTATATGATCTCCCTAAAGCAGTGACCCACAAAAGGACAATGAAAACAAATTTAATTCAGGAAATACACAGTCCCTTTTTTAGCTGAACAAATAAATCATTTAATTGACTTCCATATGGTTTTGTGGTCCTCCCTCCCCCCTTACTTTCGTATAAAAGAAGACGGCTTTTATGGAATTTCCGTTTTTATTGCTGTATTTTTAAAAAATGAAAAGCAGTTATTATGAAGGAAAAGCGTAACAGGAAAACAGATCCGATACTCTGAGCCCAAGTGCTGCTGCCTCTATTTGAATAAATACAAACCCCAAACCTTCCTGTGCCTGCAATCTCAAGCCTGCTTTTGCTTGAGCATTGTTTAAACTCTGAGGTTACTGTGAGTACTGTAAAACAAACGATGCCAATGAAATGACAGCATATTTTTCTCTGAAAAAAAAATTGCTCACCCGCTGTTGTCAGGATCTCCCAATCCCTTGTAAGTCAGTTAATGGCACAAAGTAGCTAATGGTGCATTAGTATCCTAGCAGGCTTCATGTCAGCTGACAAGTGACTTCAGTGACTTCTCCAGTAATAAGCAAATTCCTCTAATGTATTCCTTGGGCTTTTGCTAACTGTTATTTTTCCCTACTTGTGCTTTCAAAAGAGTTCAAAGTCTGTGCTTGGCCATCTCTGCTTCCATTTCCAATCTTCATTCATTTTCCTTAAGGGTGACTTTTTTTCCCTCACACCAATTTGTTCATCCGAAGTTCCCACAGAGCCATTCCAACAGTTTACTTACCTACAACATGGATTTTGACTCCAGGTAGTTTTTGATGCTGCAGGTAACCTATAATCACAGAAAAACTAGAACTTGTGGTGCCTTTCATATCCCAGTACAGGACTGGAGAACACCCTCTTGGGGCATGTTTTCTTAATTAATAGATACACAAGTAATACTTTCAGGAAAGGAGCCTTTCTGATAAGGCTACTTTACTTAGGCAATCATTTCATTTATAGACCTATTTTATAGTTATTTCAGAAACTTGAAGAAGCCCTGTTTTTAGAATGTGGGTTGTGGTCTGCTGGGACTGAGAGAAAATTATAACTTGTATTTTAGGTGGAAAGAAACAACCTACCCTACATGCTGTATGCTTAAAACATAATTAATAAAATAGTCTTGCTGAACTATGGGTTACACTTTGGGACCATATAATTCCATTTCTGAAATCCACGGTGTCCATGCCGGAGAGCCCATAGCAAAGGGAGGTGCAGTTACCCCCTGCTCAGGGGCCTGGGATGGAGCCTCCCCTGAGCCTGCCCAGAAGCTGCAGGGTGCTTCTGCCACATCTGGCTTCCAATTCAAGGGCTTATTTATTATTGTTCCTGCTTCCAGCCAGCTAATTAGCACGCTGAACCGTTAGTATGTTGTGGATTTTAGTCACGATTCTATTTCTTTTTCAGGCAGAGGTTTTATAACTGCAGACAGATGATGCATACACTGCAGTTAATAGTCAGATCCTGAAGGTGAGACATCTGATCATGTATGCTCCCTGAGGATTCATGCACAACTGTCCTAGGGTGGGATGAGGGGTCTCTGAGAGTGTCTCTCACTGACTTTACAGTTTAGATATACCCGCTCCTTAAAGTAAACTGCAGAAAATAAACAAGAACCCCATAATTGGTCTCTCCATTTCCAGCAAGAAGATAGTCACATCACCCATACATGCCATGAGATTTCCAAGGAGTAATAAAGCTCAGGTGAAGCTTGTGAGCAAATTTTGAAAGTGATTTAGGGACCTAGCATCTAGGACTCAATGCAAGTCAGTGCCAATCTCCCAGATACAGTGAAAGATGTAAGGATGGCACATCATCTTTGTCGATTACAAGGCCTTGTTTTCAGCTGTTTGTATGTTTGTCAACTTTAAATATATGGGCTAATACTTTTAAGGCAAGTGCTGTCTTTAAGCAGAAGTTTTAGAAGAATATCAATAAAATTGTGTTTAATTTATTTCTAAGAATGAAGACGAAATGGAGACAGGCACTACTGTGTTGGGTAAAATGAAAAGAGTCTTTTGACTGTTTCACTAAGAAACTAAAACAACTCTATTTTGGAGCAAAGTCTTCAAATTTGGCAAAGGAACACTGGAGGGTCAGGAAAGTGCTTTTCACTCCTTCCCTGTGAAAAATCTTCTGAAATTTGAACAGGATGTGAGCGTTGGAAAGCCTCAGTTCACACAAGCTTAACACAGACTCAGAGTTTAGAAAATAAACCACCCATAATTATACTTGTACTGAACATGGTCCAGTCCCCGGACTTGCTTTTCCCATCAATCAGAAGTTGCTGTGATACTGGACAAAGGCACTGAGAAGATGAAAGCTCTGCCCTAAGCAACAGGATTTATCTTCCTCAGACCTGAGCGGCTTATGGGGGAAACAGCATTATGAAGGGGTTGTAGTTTAGAGCTGTGGTGAGGAGAGAAACCGGAGGGAAACTGAGGTTAGGGGAAAGCTGGGGATAAAGAAACAGGTAGATGAGAAAAGGAACAGGTGGAGTCTGAAAACTTGGATGAGAAGACAGAGGAAGTGTCACAGGTGAGAATTAGGATATAATGTTGATCTTTATGGTAGAGCTACACCAGGGTTGGAAAAGAAAGCTGTCAAAACTAAGCTTTGCGAATCCTGATTTGATAGAATAAACATCCTCTGAGCCCATATTTGGTTAAGACATTGCTGAGTGTCCTTGTTATTGAACTAGAGACTGAACTCTAGAAGACAAGAAGGCTGAGTGAGATGTGAAAGTTTGGGGTGGCATTACCTATGGCTCCCTTTAGTGTCTGGCCACTGTCACCATAGCTCCAAATCCTCTTGGCACCTACAGGATTCGAATTAAGTCCTTGCTAGTCTTTGTAGAATTCTTCTCAGTCACATCGCTTTTAAAGTTCGTGAGGGAAAAGTCTGGAAATTGTAGTGCAATTTAAACAAAATTCATTGTACAGATAATTTTTCAGACGCTTCAATCAGAGACTTGACATGGTTTCCTAATTAAATATGAATCTGGTTCACCCAGCTGCTTCTCTATTAACACACTAAATCCAGTGCTTCATTAAATTTGGTCACACATCCGTAGAGCTCAAAACATCATAAAACTTTCTCCCTTTGTATAATAATTGCCTTCACTTGTGAGTGGTCAGCACATCCGGCTATAGAGACCAACCTCTAATGCCAGATATTGAGAGCAGAGCACATTCACATTTTCTCCAATACTTGCTGTATTATAGAGGTTTTTTATTTTCCATAGAAAAGCTATGTATTGATTTTGCACAGCAGTGTATTTTGACTTTGCATTTGATTCTGTGACTGAGTTATGAATAACTTGCCTTTCAGTTAACCTCATTCACTGTGTGAGTATTGCAAACATTTTCTTTTGTGAACTGTGCATTTGCAAGAGGATCTTGAGGCCCCTATTGGGATTCATCTGGATCTACATGTAGAGACTAGTGATTCAGAAGAGTGTAAAAATGGGGTAGCTCAAAGAGCTCTCTGCATGAAACACCACTGGGATTTTATCTTGTAAGCAAAGGGGAGGAGTTGCAGAAATATAAAAGGTCCCTTATGGCTATTTAAATCACAGTGTTTTGCGCTATTCTTATTTTGTTCCCTGAATGCCCTTTTCTACTGTCTGGTGCCTAACGCTTGCTGAAGAGTGAGTGGGATTCATTTTTCTCATTGTTTTGCATTTTTTTTTTTTACTCCTCTGCTCTTTGCACACATACCACTTGGTTGCCCAGAGGCCTCACCTCTACTTCTGGGCTCAGTAGAACTCCTCTACCTGCTGGAGGAAAAGAGCACCAGGAGAAGGGAGAACATAGAGGAAATCCAGCTCCTTGCTATCTCACAGTTTTCTGGCTATTGGCAGAAAGTCAAAATAACAGTCACAGTGTGTCTCTGCTTAATTCAGAAATATGGAAGAGCTACAGGGATGAACAGCTGCGTTGGAGGGAGGGGAGAGACATGCTTTAAAGGACAAACTGGTGGAAGAATTTAGCTCTTTCTGAAGCAGTTCATTTCACAGACAGCCATTCTCCAGGCAGTTTGAGCTTTCTCCTTCGCAAAAAAAAAAAAAATAATAAAAATCATCTTAATAGTCAATTTGAGAAAGTTTATGGGCTTTTTTTTTTTTTGCCTCATGTTGTTGATAAACATCTTCAGTGGTTATTTCTCAGATAGTGTATCAGCTAGCATTTAAGATGTAGGATAAGGAGCTGCTGCTCTGGAAGGGAAGATTTCCTCAGAGTGCAGCACCTTCAGAAATTTCATTTTCAGGAAGCTCACTGTTTAAGAAGGAGTGCAGTTGCTTTCCTCATGCCTTTTCCCCTTTGCCTTTGTGGCATTGGCTCAGCAGTGTTCAGCAGAATTCCAGTATGTTAATTTTTGGTGACATTATAAAAATAGGATATATTTTTAATTAGATGACATACTGATGTTAGTCAATTCCCTTTCTGGCTTTGATTGCCAATATATTAAAATAATAATTAAACCATGTTCAGTGCCAAGTTGCTCATGATGGGAAAGTTTGAATGAGTGAAATTTCAAAAGATTTTGAGCATGGTTGGAAAAACTCTAAACTGTTTTTCTTAAGAGGGAGAAATAGCACTTAAATATAGTAGAAAAATAATCCAAAAGAAGTGAGACAAAGCCTGAATGAGATTTGGCAGATCAATGTGCTGAAAGATACATGGTAATTATTCCTGTGAGAAATAGAAAAAAAATTAACTAGAGGACTCTTAGCTAAAAATATATGTAGCATTTAAGTCCACCAAAGTAAGTATGATCTAGCTTCCTTCCAGTCTCAACCTGGAGCAAGAGGAGGACTTTTTGGAGTATGTAGGAAACAAGATGCAAATCATTTAGAGTTTTCTCAGATCTATCATATTATCCCTGAAAACTGCCTTCTAAGCAGGACAAATAAGCTATAGAGTCTTGATTAAGCCCATATGACTTGAGTGTTAAAACATTTGGAGTATGATACCTGATGTTCACTGTGCTGGTGACATGCGGTGAGTGTTGTCTACTATAGTGACCTATATTATTGCCCCGTGCATGGCCAAACAGTGCTGCCCTCAGCGAGGCAGAAACCCCATTCCAGTGACCTGACCCGGTACTCCCACATCATGCTGTACTTTGCCATACAGACTAGTAGTTAAACACCAGGCAAGCATGCAAACACCACAGCTGGAGACTAGGGTTCGTTCCCTGAGGTACTTATACCACTCAAGAATATTTCCAGGGAAATACGGTTTATTTGAGTGTACCAGTGTAGACGTGTCTGGCATTCTCCTAAATACATCTTTTTCTATCCATCTGCAATGTTCTCTCTTGTAGCTATACTATACTATCTAAAGCAAAAAAGACCTTTTATTCCCTATTTATATAGCTTCATGGAGAATCCTGGCAGATACTAGGGCTCCTTGATGCTTTAGTACTGTAATTAGTAACATACATGGTACTTTGATTAGCTGCTTCTAGGATATTCTGGGATCTCTGGGATGGGGAATGCTGTAATTTAAATTGTTACAGCTGCTGTTGTTTCTGAAATGCATTTCAGAGGCAGCGTGGAAGTTGAAATCCTCTAGTTGTTTCTCCTCATTAGTGGTGCTGCACTAGCTCTAAGGACCGTTTGGGGAACATAACAGGTGTCAAAAAGAAAGGACTTACTGGTGTAATTGCAGAGATTGGGCAGGTCACTGGGAGGCAAAGGTAATTTTTTGTGTAAATTCCGTATGTCGGAAGAGCATTAAGCTTCATGAACCATTTTCCTTTTCCTTGCTAAGCTAAGATGTTTTGGACTGTCCTTTGTTCTTCTTTCAGAAGACAGAATACTGAGCTTTTACTTCTGCCAGCATTTTAGAAATCTTGATTTGTCCTACAGTATGTTGAGAAAAGAATTTGAAGATCATGTGAGACTGTATAAACTGGCAGATTAGAAATGTAATTACCATGAATTGGGGTTTCTGCCACTTTATTTATTTTTATAGTGTTTCTAATATAGTTTATTGAAATTTTACATCAGAAATGGGATGCTACAATTACCTGAATGCTCTGAGCTTTCCGCAGATGTTGTTTTCCATGTAGGCTCCCTCCCCAGCACCTCTCCTTACTCCATCAGCCTTGCCTCAATGCATCTGATGGGCATTGTCCAAGAGCTTGCAAGCTCCTCACATTAGAGCTCATGCTTTCTCTTACCTTCAACTTCTATGCAATTAAAATGAATTATACACTTTGATGATAAAAAGGTGCAGGCTGTTCTTGGGAAAGCATGGATGAGCTGAGTACATTTAGATGGTTCCATGGGCAGAGGACACAGGTCCTGGCCTTAAATTCAAGCTGTTGTGCTGCCAATGCAAAATGCTGCTGATGATGAGAAGGGCTCAGATGCTTTTGTAGTGGCAGCGGGTGCTTAAGGAGCTGTGTCGTTTGGCTGTGCAAGGAACCTCTTCCAGTCAGGAGCTGACTGATGCAGTGTGGAGGCTTTAGGAGAAAGTAGCCAATATGATGAGAGGCAGTGTATACAGTGTGTTGTTAGTTTGCTCCAGACAACATCTGGCCTCCTTTGAGAGGTGTTTGAGCATTGCCATTGGATAAAACAGCACTATTTTTTTCATCAGAACCACATTCCTGGCATAATATCCTAGTTTTCTCCCCTTCTGATTTTTTTTATTACTGAATTATGAAGCTGCTGGCTTTGGGTGGGACAAGATTCATGGTCTTACTTTTCCCTGGTTCACCTCTGTCTAGCTGTTGCTTTTCTTACCTGTGTACCATGCTATTTTTTATTTTTTTCACTTTTGGTTAATATATTTTGTAAAGGTTTTTTTCCCCTAAATCAATGAGTATTTTGATGATGTCACAGTTTCATGAGTATAAGGTAATTAGGTCTTAAGAGTATAACATATTCTTGGTATTTCTAGAGCAGGATTTTCAGTTCAGCCTTTGCTGCAGTTCTTTGGATTTCCATCATATTTTTAGCAAACAAAAGCAACATCTTCACCTGTTATTATTTGTGCAGCAGATATTTCCTCACACCCAACAAAAATAAAATTATTGGTTTTCTGTATTTGAATATGCTATGATACCTGGGCCTGTCAAGCACTATGCCCTGCCTACTTCAGTAGCAAGTTAAACAGGCAGAGCTGTGACCAGATTCAAAGGTTGAGGAGTGTTTTTTAGGTTATAAACCAACTAGCCAGTCATTTGGTCTTCCTCCCCTTTTTTTGCCAGAATTTTTCCTTTGAAAATATTTCATACTGCTTGTGCCACTTCCTCACTCTTTCTGTAAGTATATTTCACTTATTTGTTTCATTGTTGGTGTTAATTTTTTTGTTTGTTTTCATTTTCATCTCCCTGTCTGCAACACTTCCCTTTAGGAGTTGGAAATCATTTCCTAATATTGTAGCACCTGCATAACCAGTTTAAAAGCCCCTGTACGGAGTATTCAATATGTAGGAATACAGAACTGAATTTCAGTTCTCTATATAATTGTCAGTGGATTATGCATTCCAATGTGTTAAACGCTAAGTTTCAGTCTACCATTAAGGATGATTTCTGGCACAGGGCAAGATTAATTTAAAATTAATTTGTAAAAGATCACTGGCTGGCAGAACAGTATCCTACACATCTGCAGGGATTTGCTGATTTTCATATTACCAAATGGAATTGCATCACAGTAGCAAGGAATATAGAAAAGACAAAGTAGATTGGAGTCTGCTTCTGCCTAATGGCAAAACATCATTCCCTGTTTGCTGAGTAGGTTGAGAGAAACTACAAATCTACTGTAAGCCAATAACATTTTGAAACAGAAAACTTTAAAAAGATTAACTTGTACTGGTTATCATACTGTATTTACTTGTTTTGCTGTTAAAGATGTAACAAGGCAAGACTTAAATGCCTATTATCAATGTGCAAATGTGAAATGTGTATTATATACACTCTATATGATACTTCAGAATCTGAGATAAATATTCTACAGTGGTCTTTTAAAGTTTCAAGACTGATTTCTTGCTTCACGTTCAAAAGGCAGGAGCTAAGAAAGCAATTCTGTCCTGGTTTGGTGCAGTTTTTCCTTCCTTCGGCTGCTCTGCATTCATATCGACTTTTTCCAAGCAGAAAAGCAGGTGCTCTGCTAAATTTTAACATCATCTTTAATGAGATTCTAGTTTACGTATCATGTGTCCTGGTAGGTTTGTCAATAGATATATTCATATGCCACTTACGTACTTTCATTAATCCTTTTAGCCTTGTGGAACAGAGTTGATTATCTCATTTTATACATGATTTTGGTCTGATGCAAAAAGGGATGTTATGTATTGAAAATAAAATAGAAGTTTTAATAGGATGTCACGGGTTTTACTCTGCATTGTTCAAGTTGCAATGGCAAATATATTCTATTGGTTAAAGGCACCTATTTAGAATATGTTATGGCTCCGAGATGCTTATGGATACCACACATTTTGTTTACATAAAGCTTCTCTTGAAAGTGTATCTTTAGATTTAATAAAGTTTTATAACCATCTTTGGCTTTGAAGTGCAAAATGACTCAACCAAAAGTGCTCTTGAAGCAATAGTGAATGGGGGTGTGGGGACAGTCACGAGAACGAGTCCAGCAGCAAGTGGAATTGCTGCTGTTCAGACGATGCCACTGTTTTGAAAAGGAAATTGAGGGTAGCAAAAGGGTCACGTCAGCTGCACGTCAACAAAAGTTGGCCTGTCAGTAAGCTACCTCTTCGGTATGTCTATGGATAATAGTGCCATTCTTACCCGCAACTTCAGATGTCAGTGTAAGTGGATGCCGACATAGTGTACATCTCCTTGGCTGTGAGCAGTCTGATGTAGTTCCTACCCCATGTGAAACACTCTGCAATTGGAAATATATGTGGAGTCCAGATTTTACTAAATAAACCTTTCCAGATTCTTTCTGCCAAAAATCCAAGCCAAGAAAACATACCACTCCCATAATACTCTTAAGATGCCACTTAATAGTGTCTTTTATCACACTCCTTCCAGTTTTCGCTTGCTTTTAGGCATTTGAGTGACTCTTTCAAGAAGCAACCACAAATTGTACAGTTTCCTTGTAAACAGTATAACAAACAAACTCACAGCAAGAACCTTGCAGTTCCTGTTTGTCTGCAAAGGTAGTAATTTCTACATGCTCGTAGAAGTTTTCCCTTGTGTAAATAAAATTTGTGCCTAGAAACAAATGTCCTAGGAAACCAGGCTAGGAACATTTCTTTCAGTAAATCACAGATTTTTACCAAAAAGCTGGCATTGATATTTGGATGGATCATAGCTAACTGCACTGATAAGTCCCTTCCCTTTTTCTCACCAAGGATTTACATTAAAATAAAGCTTACCAGCAGCTTCAGTTATGTATGTATGCACTGTTTAAATGGAGCTGAAAACACTACATCAGAATATGACCCTTCCCCTGCATATGTTCCTCCAGCACCAGACTCTGAAAGTTGCATTGTACAGTCAGATGAGTAACGATATATACAGTTTAGGTCAGACTTGGCAGGACCTATAGCAGCACTACCACCAGATATGATGGTTATCACTTGGTGAGGGCCCTGGGGAGGACAGCCAGTCTAGTGGGCCTTTGACCATGGAGCACCATGACTGCTGGTAGGCGAGGCAGAGCCAGGACTGCTTGCAGCCCTGTTATTCGTGAGAACTACAGGACGCTTTAGGCAGCTGGCACAAGGTGGAGCAGTTTTAAAGCTACATTAATTAGTGCCAAAATATTGGCCTGATACAGAACTGGCTTAGGATCAGAGAAGAATGAAAGCAATTTATTGTATTCATCTGTATGTGCTCCATGTATGTCATATAAATGTATTAATACTGTATGACATGTTTATGTTTTTATATTGAAAGGGTGGATAGCTCTAGAGTAATTTACTGCTGTTACTTTATTTCTCATATGTAGTTTTTTATTTCCATAGATGGAATAAACCAATGTTGATAAAAGCATTTTACTGCATTTCTGTGCTTTATCAGGTTGACACTGTTGACAGTGTGCTATTTGACTTTTGCTGCAGTGTTCTGGTGTTTTAGCTGTAAGATTTACTTCCAGTTTTCACAGAAGGTGGTCGAAGTTTAATGCATGCCTATAATAAATAATATATAGGATAGGAATAGCTTGGTTATGTTTGCCCAAAAGCCATGGCAAGCTGGGCCTTAACAGCAAAATCTAAAAAATTGAATAGATATTTTAGCTTCCGTAGTATGTGTAGAGACGTATTCAACATCTCAGAATGGGACCTAGACCACAAAAAGCACCTTATGTTGTGTCTTATTATGAAGAAGGTGGTTTTATGTCTGTCTTCAGAACAGTAAGGTTTTTTTATCCTAAACTTTTCATGTTACATTATATTGATGTTTTTCAAATTCTATTCCAGTGCCTTTGCTAATCTTATTAAAAAAAAAAAAGTTGTTTAAAAAAAGAGCTGAATTGGCACATAGATGAATTGGTAACTCTCAGGTATTTAGTATAAGTGAGTTCATGTGTTGTATCTTCATTATCTTGCATTTCTGATGACATACAGTAATAGCTAATGGGGTTAGGTAGCTAGCAAGGAAGATATTGTAAGCAGAAATGTACTTGAGACCAGAGTGCTGGGATGCCAGAATAACAAGAAGTGACTGCCATCTGGGAGGGAGGAGATTATTTAAGCTTTGAATTATTAGGCATCTAAGTTAGATGTGTATACATTCTCACTTCACTAACCTGCATATCACCTCTTTAAGTGTGATAAGCCCCCAGACAGAGATCTTGCCACATTAAGAAATCCTATTCTCAACAATTCTTCCTGTATTTTTATTCCTAGCCTTCAGTTTCTACAAAATATGTGTACACCTGTTGGAATGTGTGACCAGCTTGTTTATACCAGTATATGTGCCAGGCCTGGGATGCTTTTTGATTGCGCAGCTAGAAAAACAAAAAACAAGACAGACGTATGGATGTGTAGGGAACCAGTGTGTCCCTCCTGGAATACCTGTGTCTATACAGGCTTCTGCTTTGCAAATTCCTGCTGTCCCTCTGCAGGAACAATTCAGTGCAGAACAGGCATGCTCCATTCAATCTTGCTCCAGTAGAAATCAACAGATGAATTTACACAGATTTCCTTAAAAGTAAAACTGTGAGGAACGGGATCTGCTGTGCACTTTTTGTTGCTATAGATCCTCATATTCCACTTACAAACATTCAGCCAGACGCCTCCAGAGTCAACCACGGAGTAGAAGTTTGAATTTAAAGATAGTTGTGCACTACAGGTGGGATTAGTCTCACTAATTTTCATCATCTAAAAATGAGGAATTTAATTTAAACTAGTCCTTTAGTTTGCTTTCATTATTATTGAAAGGAAACTTCAGAGAGGAATTAATTCTTGTATTAGGCTCCTGCATGAGTATCACTGCTTCATAGTTTCCTGTTTTTATGGGCACTAACTCTTGATGAAGCCTAGATGATCACCTCAGGCTAGATGCCTGCAATTTGGATGAAGTTTTCTTGTCCCCAAATATTACTGACTTTAAGTGATCAGCCATATTTATTTCCATACCAGACAAACTGGTATGGAATATGCATATATACATATATAAATGGAATATGCACATACATATATATATATGCAAAACTCAGAAATATTGCAGTTATATAGTTATATAGTTATATATATAGTTATATAAAGTAGTATGTTCTTTGATATATTCCATTGCAATTAGTTAGTGTATGGATTGATCTGAGCCACTACTCTGGGAGCCGTGGAGGGCAGAGAGGACTTAGCTGGGAATATGTGCTGCTGTTGGATGCAGCCCAGCTTTTCCAGAGGTCCCTTCCTGTATAAACACCCATTGCTCCCCTTCATCCTCCATGTCATTAAGCTCTGGGATGAGTGACTTGCATGATGCAGGGGTGGAAAGTGACATTCCTTCCCCACCATGGTTAGTCACTTCATGTCCTGCACCTCAGCGCTTCCCCTGAGTCACCCCCTTGGCCTCAGTGCTACCCCCTGAAAGCTCCCTTCCCAGCTTTTGCAGCGCTTCTGGGAGTGCCGGGCTTTGGCTGCCTGCCTGGAACTGATTTTGATGCCTGGCAAAGATGAAAGTGTTAGGGAAAGCTGTTCATACCACCTAATTCCACATGAAAAAGGATTAGGGTAACACAAAGTTCTGAATGGCATTAGTGAAGCAATTGATCCAGTGCAGAAGCAAGTCAGCTTTTTAAGTATCTGCAAACAAGACATGGCATCAGATACTCATTAGTACCATAAGCTTACAATAAGCTGTGATGAACACTTCCATTTTGCAGCAGTGCCAAAGGGAGATGTGGTTGGTTTGTTTGTTTGTTTAGCTCCAGGCCCTAGTTCTTACACTAAATGCAAAAATCCTTCTGTTTATGTGTTGTCTTCAGTGGAGCTATTTCTGGTTTCTTGTGGTACAGGTACGAGGAGGCCAAACCCCAGAAATTCTAATTACAGATTTAACTGGAAACAGATGAACATGTTCTAACTCCTCTGGGAGGAGGGAAATATTTATTTTGCATCAGTATAGGCTGCAGTTGGACATTCTTGATGGGAGTGAAAAGGATATTGCCTGTGCTTGATGTGATGATGTTGGGTGTTCTGCTGATAAATTGACTTACTGAAGTACATCATTAACCCTTTGACTTGTATAGCTAGTAAAAATTTCAGATCTTAGTAGTTTATTCTCAGCTGAAGGAAAAAAATAGGAATTTTTAAATGCCATTTTCTGCCTTACATCAACTTAGGACACCCTACTGTCTGAAAAGGAAAAAAAAAAAACCTGATCTGGGGCAATATTCTTGCCCGTATCCCAAGATTGTTTCAGCCATAACCTGAACATGAAATGTTTATTTATTCTGCACATTGATACTATTCAGGTTATTCTGTGATTTTTGTTTTTCTGCAGTGGTTTTTCTATTCCTGAGTTTTGTCTCTTCATCTTCTAGTGAGCTCTTTTTTATTTTTCTTTGTCCACTATCTCAACCAAAACAATTTTAACAAAGTCATTCTACCAAACTTATTTGAATGTCTGAGAGGCTTTGCATTTGCCTTTGCTCCAAACAGGATTGTGTGCTTAGCTGTCTCTTAAAGGTGTACCTTATCTCCTCATTTAGAGGTATCTTCAGAGAGACTTCTTAAGAGATACCAGCCTTCTCTCATAAGGGAAAAACAGTGATGAAACCTTTGATATGAGGATCTTTGATGAAAGGATATACTCTTTCCTAATTTTCTTTCTTAATTCTCACTATTTGGTAACATATAAAATACCTCCCTCCTTGTGTTAAGATTTACAACACATCATACAGCAGACCTGCATGAATCAGTGGACTGCTTTTTAAGGCATCTGTGAAAAGCAGCTGAAAAAAATACTTGCAATATAAAGGCTTACATTACTACATAGAAGACAAAACAGTTCTGCAGGAAGGTGTTTTGAGGTGAACAAAATGCTTGAGAGCTGATCTTATGCCATAGCTCCTGAACTTTCTCATAAGGTAAGAGTATGATGAGAATTATTATTTGTTGTTTGTGGTTTTTTTTTTTTATCTTTTAGGTGCTTTGTAGGTTTATGTGCAGTTCACAGCTTTTGACTTGAATAGATTGTTATAGCTGTTATTTTTTTTAATAGTTTTTGTCCCTCTTAATGCCTTAATGAATGTGGAACAAACTGGCAAAAGCAAAGTAAAGGCAAAATAATCTTTCATGCAAAAATAGGACAAGTAATTATTAGGAGATATTTTCTATCTTGGTTTTCTTGAGGCTGGCGGGCAGTTTACTCCTCCCAAAACTGAGTGGAGAGAGTAAGATCCAAGGGCATCCTAATGCTTACAGATAGTGATGCTAGACAGGGGAAGCATCACTAAGAACTAGTAGGTACAGAAGGGCACAAATAGGATAAATACTATTTTGAAAGGTTGCTGAGGGTTTTTACAAATCAGATGTGGTTTTCAAAGGGAACAGAGCATTTCCAGTCTGCTCACCCAGGAGAGGTGAATACAGAGGCCCTGCAGCTCCAGGCTCTGCATGGGCCACTTTTTAGGGCTTAAGAGGCCATTTCCCCACAGAGGGGCACATGGGCAGGTCTGGAGTGGGCCAGGCCATATTGCTTCTGGTGCCGCTCTAAAAACTCCACAGTCACAGTGATAAAGGAAGCGAACTGAGGCCAACAGCCAGCACCTTCCAGCCAGGAAAAGAGAACAGCCTGAAGTGACTTTATGAATGCTTTCAAGGAACACTGAGAACTTAGGCACTAGAAAAAAGAAAACTGTTTGTTGCTTTAAGCCTTTGTTCAGCCTCCTGACTTTGAGTGAATAAATACATGACATTTGTTTTGAAGTGTTTGGGTTTCCCTGCAAACTGAGATTCTGACAGCTTTCCACAAAAAAGTCTCTCTTGTGCCAAATGCAGATGGTGCAGTCAGTTGAAGAAATGACATAAGAAACTGGGCAGGGCATAAC
Source organism: Aegotheles bennettii (assembly GCA_013398125.1). NCBI lineage: Eukaryota > Metazoa > Chordata > Aves > Caprimulgiformes > Aegothelidae > Aegotheles > Aegotheles bennettii. Next base: position 120,126 of record VZRW01008532.1, read on the forward strand.
TAGTTAGGTGTTTGAACTGTATGTTCCCATGAAGAGCACCAAGGGGAGTGTGCACACAGCAGAGGACTTGCACAGTTCTAACAAGTTGTGCTCCAATATCATACATTCTCTAATTTTGATAGTGCCTCTACACATGGGTTTGCTATTCATTCAGTTATGAGATTCTTCATGAACCCTGCTTACATAACATATATTCAATGATTGGAATATATATAGCTGAAACAATTATGTGATAACCGTATCGTCTATCTGTGGATGTAAGAAATTTTCTCAAGTCTTGGCTTTCTTCTTGGCTCATTAGGCTTTCATAGCACAGGATATAAAAAAAATCCATGCAAATGCAAAGTGTTAGTTGGGTTTTTTTGTGCTTTTTTAAAAAAATGTTTTACACAGTAACTGCTGAAGGACATCTGTGAACCTCTTCTGTAAACTTAAAGGCCCATTAAACTAGTAAGGATCTGTTTTGCAAACAGTGGACGTGCATGCTACCATTTTTGAGTAGCTTTTGCTTTACATCAGTTAAATACAGATGCACTCCTTATTCTGTGGACAGTTTTTTGGTTGAATATCATTGCAAGGCTGATTATACAGTATTGTCATGTGCCCTCTATCACTGCGGCTGTTGTGCGACTGGAATTCCAAGCATGCTAACACAATTAATTGAAATATCCTGTTCCTAAGATAATTGTTTACAGGGCTGTGTTGTATCACTATAATTGTGAACATTTAAAATACCACTTTTAGGTTGTAATATTTTTTAATGACTTACAAGACTCATTATCAACCATATTCTAGAATCTGTATTCCACTATAGTATTTTCAGACATTTTACAGTGTTCCTTGGGGATCCAAATCCTGCAAGTTTGTTTGACGTGTACCAAAGTCACCTGTTCTGCACTGTGGTATAACTATTTATAAAAGAATACTTCTGTGGACTTGAAGAAATACAGTACTTTTATCTACATGATACAGGGATATATAGTATTTTGGGAGAGACTTAAATCTATCTGGCTCAGTTGGGATTGTTTTACTATAAAACCACACACTAGAAAAGCCATTTGCCCACTTTCATTCTTCTTTAATGTATGGAACATCTTTTTTCAGTCAAAGAGGCACAGATGAAACTTAAGTGATTCAGCAGATTCTAGATCAGAGCTTAAGACTTAAAAGAGTTTTACAGCTGTGACTCGGGAATAATTATTAGGCAGATAATGCCAATACCATTATAACCTCTAACAAGATAATGACAGTAACATGAAATGAGTCATTGATGTAAGTATGAGATTTTATTACTGATAGTGAAGTAACATGAACCTGCCCAGGGAAGTTGAGAACAAAGCCATCTGATGCAATGTTTGAGAAGCTTTTTTCTGGGAATGCATAATAAAATGTCAAACTCTACTTTTCTCTCCAACTTGTAGCTCCCAAATGTATAAATTCCTAAAAAAATGAATAACAGTGCATTGGGATTCCATGTGTTTTCAGGAAGTTCCTCAAAACCATTTCTCTTTACATTTCCATCAGAAACAAGAGTCATTCAACAGGTCCTACTAATAAGGCAACCCTCTGATATCAGAGGCCTTCAAGAAAAACTGTAAGAATTTAAGGAAAAACTTGATTTAAGGACTATTCTGTTCTCTACTTATTTTATGCACCAAATAATGTAGTAAATGGTTGGACTTTTAACAAAGGACATCCTTTGTACAGTAATTCCTGAAATATGAGACCTTCCCTCTTCCCCCAAAGAATTTATGTTCCTATGACCTACATCACTTGCATTTTAGGTGCCTGTATGCATCATTCTCATCTTCAGAACTCCCACTCAACAGCTGCCTATTTTGGCAGCACTTGTAGTCCATCCATAGCCATCCCAGGTTTTTACATTAAGGGTCTGTACAGGCATTAAATTGTACTTCTGAGAATGCCCAGAAGCTGCGTTGGCTCAGCAGAGTCAAGCACCTTACCAGCAAGTTTTATTTGAAGGACAGGTGAAATAAGCACCTGCCTACTGTAACAAAAAGTCAGAGCTGGCAAAAATTCCCCCAGTGTTCCAGAATGAAATATTTATTATTCATTGACAATAATGGTTTCCTATTTTAAAAACCAATAAATTTAAAAAAACCCACTAGTATTATTAAATTATTTTAGTTCTTGTTTTATCAGGGAGTTAGAAGGTTACTGGGGAAGGTCAGAAAAAGCAGCTTTGCTTGTTCTGAAAAAGTAAACTAAATGGAGAGCTGTCACCAAAAGTTCCCAAAGTAATGCTCCACATGCCTCTGTACAATTAAAGCAGCAGTGTGGGCTCTCCTTCAATGGCAGCCTTCTCAGACAGAGTTACCTGAGGAACTAGTGGTGCCACTAGTGCAATCCTGCCTACAGTCTGAGAAAGCAACTGAGCATAACATGGGAAAGAACACAAAGTATTAGGCTAGTGGTTGAGAGACTCATTTGAGAGAATCACAGAATCACACAGAATCACAGAATTCTAGGGTTGGAAGGGACCTCGAAGGATCATCTAGTCCAACCCCCCTGCCAGAGCAGGGTCACCTAGAGTACATCACACAGGAACGCATCCAGGCGGGTTTTGAATGTCTCCAGTGAAGGAGACTCCACAACCTCTCTGGGCAGCCTGTCCCAGTGCTCCGTCACACAGTGAAAAAGTTCTTCCTGATATTCACATGGAACCTCCTATGCTCCAGTTTGCATCCATTGCCCCTTGTCCTATCGTTGGACGTCACTGCAAAAAGCTTGGCTCCATCATCCTGACCTTCACCCTTTACATATTTGTAAACATGGATGAGGTCACCCCTCAGTCTCCTTTTCTCCAAGCTAAAGAGACCCAGCTTCCTCAGCCTTTCCTCATAAGGGAGATGTTCCACTCCCTTAATCATCTTAGTGGCTCTGTGCTGGACCCTCTCAAGCAGTTCCATGTCCTTCCTGAACTGTGGGGCCCAGAACTGGACACAATACTCCAGATGTGGCCTCACTAGGGCAGAATAGAGGGGGAGGAGAACCTCTCTCGACCTACTAACCAACCCCCTTTCTAATGCACCCCAGGATGCCATTGGCCTTCTTGGCCACAAGGGCACATTGCTCGCTCATGGTCATCCTCCTGTCCACCAGGACCCCCAGGTCCCTTTCTCCTACACTGCTCTCCAGCAGGTCAGCCCCCAGCCTGTACTGGTGCATGGGGTTGTTCTTCCCCAGATGCAAAACTCTGCACTTGCCCTTGTTGAATTTCATTAAGAAGGCTTGATGCTCCTTTTACGAGGATCATTTCTGTTTCTTACTTACATTAGTAGGACAAAATACAGAAGGACTCTTGGAAGGAAAGGCTGGAGCACAATCTTTTCTGTCCAAAATGACTGCTGTAATCTCTAGCCAGCAGAGTTATTTGTTTGTGTTTTCAGTGAGTCCCTTTCTTCTTCATCCTCTGCTTCCTGCTCACAACTTCCCAAATCTTGAATTATTTTCTGCATAGTGGTGTGGCTGCAATGAGAGTATCCACTTCCTAATCCTTTACAGAAGCCTTTAGTCCCAGGGGGTGATTGTGTGGGAGGTAGAAGATATGGATTTAATTAAATTTAAAGGCAGTGGTCCTTTAAAGTGAGCTAGTCAATCGCTATCCTTCATTTCTAGTCTGTTATCCAAGAGACAGAGTATCACTAGAGTGTGTTAAGAGGAAGCATAGGACAGTGAGTGGAGAGTTGCAGATGCAGAGAGCAGCCCTTTGAGGTAGAGGGTGATGGGTGCCCTGTGTAGGGCCAGTCTCGAGGACCCAGCTAGCAGACCTCAAACACAAAAGCACCAACTGTTTTGTGTCATAAGAGATACGGATTTGGCCTTGAAATAGAAAAAAATCCATATGCCTCGAGCTAATAGTACCATTTGTACTTACATATCAGGTGGTGGCTATAGGGGGGGAAGAAAAAGAAAACTATTGGGTAGTTGCTGAGCTCCACTTTCACACAGCTCTCTCAAGACCTTTCTCTTCTTCAAGTATCAGCCTCTTGCTATTCCAGATATGTAGTAGACAAAAGATAATTTGATTTACATTCAGTTTTAAGACATTTGTCTGTGCCTGGAGTCAGCGATATCAAGCTCCTCAGTTTGCATGTATGTTCAGCATGAGGACTTGTTTCTAGTTTTCAGTCCCACATCATCTGGTCGTTTCTCTCTGTGCCCTAAAATTCATGTTATATTATTGCGATAGAACATTAAGAAGCAAAAAATCTGCATCTGGTTTTGGTACTAGTCTGAAGAAATAAGGTTCAGTGCTTATGCAAAGGTGTCTGTATGAGCACAGCTATAAACTTTCCTTACCTCAAAGCCTCAATAAAGAAGCTGAGTTCACTTCTGTCAGAGTCAATCTTTACATAGCTAAGCCCCGATCCTTCATAAATGCCCTTGCAACACAGTGGAAGTTACTACATGTAAACTTATCCACCTTAATTATTATCCATTATCTAAACCTCCTTCCTTGGTCTCCAGACCAAGTTCACATATCAGTATGTTAGTATTCAACATAAGAAAGTGCTAGTTCAGTATTAAAAAACTCTTTAAGTGAAGTGATGCATTTATCTGTTGATGTTATTTGGTGGGAATATGGGGGTTGGATCTTGAGGTTGCTTTTTTAATACTGAACTAAGAGGCATTTTTTTGTTGTCTTCAGAGAGAAATCTTAGGTTGAAAATTTTTCAGTCATGAATCACACATTTTTGATATTACTTTAGAAAGTGGTGTAGTCCTGTGTGTAGCAGAACACAAAAGGTGGAATACATGTTAGAAGATTTGCATGGGAGACTGCAGACTGAACACAGATGAAGGACAGTCACTGGGTTCATAGGAACCTCTCTTCCTGAGACACTGCCACTTTCCATGTGATGTGCAGCTACGGCCTTTGCTACAGGTGTTTATAATAGAAAGTAAGGGTGTTCAGAACATTTTTAGAAGGAATCCAGAACCTTTTCCTTTCCATTGTATGGTCCTTCCAGATCTGGTTGTGTTACAAAAGTTGTACATGAGATGAGTCTTTTGTTAAGAAATGAGGAAGAATATAATGTTGAATATCATTTGGGATAAAACGTCTCCTGTTACCAAAAACTATAATAAGATTATTATCTTCTCTTTTTTATCTATGATTACTGTCTGGCAGAATTTACTTCATACATAACATCCCTTGTGATGCATGATGGCTAATGGAAGTATCAGAATGGGCAGAACTTTATTTTGGGCAGTGTTTTCAAAGGGAAATAAGTCACAAACTGGTATTTTTTTTTGTACTGAGCTGAACTCATCTGTGGAAGCATAATTTCATTTCCCTAAGCTTCAGCTAGGTAGCAAAAGGAAAAATGGTTGCACACACATGACTGTTACCACTCACACATTCATCACCAAGACTTGTTTTAACAGAAATTAATGACAGGAGAAGAGACCCATATGACTTATGCTTGAAATCATTAACCTGTATACTTTATATTAATGTCGTGTTACCTTTAGCACCTAACCAGTGTGCTGAATGTTCAACATTTTTGATATTAAAATTATAGAGTTGGTGACAAACAACTTTTAATTATCCAAGCCCAGGGAAAAATTAAGCAGGAGTTAAAGCGTCTTGTTATAAAATATGTAGCTCAGAAAGTAAACAGTTTACTTTGTTTATTTTGATTTGCAAATCCATTCTTCCACATGAGAGGAAACCAGACGATTCAAATCAGTTTCTAAGCATCAAAAAGTACAGGCTAGATGGAGACTTTATATAAGTTAGTTGTGGTCTTATTTGCCACTGTTTTCTTGCAACAAAAGAACAAAAGTATGTCTTAATATTTTTGCATCTTTACATATCAGAAATTTGCCTTCCCACATTTAAAAAGAAGTGCTGGAAAAGACGGTTATTTTGATCCCTGGGCCAAGTACTTTAATGCCAAATAGCAGTGTGAAAAGAATGTCTCAGTCCAAGTTATAAATCCTTAAAATGAGCTTTGATGGAAAATCTGGAGTACTTTCACAGTGGAATCTCCTCAGCTCCATGTGAGGAGTCTTGTTGTGTCTTTGCAAAGGCATGTGCCCACTCCATCCAGAAATGGTCTGGTTGATACCAAGAGTGGCTTACTGCTTGCAAATAAAAAAAGAATCAACAAAGCAAGGATGTTTTTATTCTGCAAATTGTCTCATGATTTCCTGTCAGGTCTGAGAAGTTTTTTTCTCTGTTCTTCAGTGTGGTCATGATATTGGTGAGCCACAAAGGCAACCTCTGCAAATTCAGTTCATTTTTCCCTTTACAGAGATCTTAACTTTTCTTACTGTAGGTTTGTTTATTAAAGTGAATGCAGGACTAGTGATGAAACTTATCCTGGCAATGACAAGATGTTTATGAAACATGAGATTCATGCAAACTTAAAGTGTAGAAAGTCTCATTCAGGGGCGTGGAATGGGGCCTTTGGTGCAGAGGGCCATCATTTATATCCTGGGTGCCCAGTAGATTAGAAATATGGCTTTCTTTTTACCCTTCCTCCTTTAGGCAGGCACAGGTGCTCCTTTCCAGATCACCTGTTTCTATTCCAAGGGAGACCTCTTTGTCCAGGGAAAGCCACAGCTGAAGTTTGGGCAGGCTTGGATGTTGTTCAAGTGTGCATGCATGTGTAGGAGAAAGAGGGAGTTTCATATATTTCAGTTCATTTATTTGTATTGGAGAATGCTGTCACTGTCCTTTTGGTCAAATTAATTTCTTCACACACCACTACTTTCAGGACCAAAACATGTCATCCCCTTATATTTGTCACTTCTATAGCATCATAGCAGTTTACAGAAGCATCTTGGTATGTATCCCACAACGCAAGACAGTTGGCAGCTTTTTCTGTCACATCCTCTGTCTCCCACATCACTTCTGGGGCACATCTCAACATTAGGATGAAGGTTTGCTCTGTGGGTTTGGTTTTAAGGAACCAGCATCTAAGGTACACACTTTGGGGATGGAAAGTTACACTGATTAGTTCTCCTTTTGTTGGATGAACTGAATGCCAGTTAGTGAACGGAGTGCATTCAGCATGCTCTTGAAATACATCTCTCCATTTCATTTCATGTGAAGGGGATGTCCAAGAGAGCACAACAAGTGACAGGAGACTGCTTTTAGAAGTGCACTCCTTAGCTGAACCAAAATGTTAAGACAGATTCACCTTCTGACTGGTGTCTCTAGGTGTAACACTCATGTCTAGCAGGGAATCCTTGTCTTCCTCACTCTAATAAAATTGACTGAGATATTAGTTTGAATCAATATGTAAAAGCTGTATTGAATAATAGGTCCTGTATTTTATTGTGCTTTCACCAAATGGATGCTGGTATGTGCTCTGAAGTAAAAAAAATGTATCTAAGAAATAATTCCAAAGTTGTACAGGCACATGTATGGAGTATTTATAACAGAAAGTCTCAAGGTTGGCTGCTTGAGAGGATTGCTCAGGGTGGCTTTTAGTATTGTCTCCTGTTAATTCAGGAAGCTTAAGGCCAATATTAATAATTGCGGTGGTGTTAACCAATATGGCTTCACAACAGCAGGGTCTGCAGAGAAGCAGCTGTCTGGTTGGGTCCTCTGCAGCTGCAGGATGAGTATCTGGCTCCTTCTTGTGGTACTTCGTAGCTAATGCACAGGATTGAATCGCTGCAGTAAGCCAATAAACAAAAAGTATGATTAAACCATAAATAAGTCTGATACTTTTCAAAGGATGAACAAGTTACTTTATTCTAGAAAGAACTGGATTTTGTTTAATTGTGCATTTGTAAATTAATTAGCAAACCTTACACACTCAAATACGCACTCAAAGAGATTTATACCATTACCTTCCATCTCGCACGGATGCACCAAAAGACTTGCCTCTGTGCCATTGGTGAATATTGGCCTCAAACACACGTATTAAATGAATTCTGAGTTGGGATTTGGTAAGAAATGAGAGGAAAGAGAGCACAGTAAGTCAGTACAAAAGTTACTTGGTTGATTAGATCACAAACTGTAAGTGAAATTTTGAAATATAAAACAGCCCCCCTAAAGCTGGGTAAGTCATCTAAAGCTTGCCAGTGATTGTTGAAGAGTATTGTTTCTATTTGTTTTCTTAGCTGGGATTAATGGAGTTTTATTTAATTGTATTTTTATCTGAAAATTACTGAGTAGTGTTGATGGATACATGCTGCTATTTACAAAATAGAATCATACAATAGGGATTCTAACATTTTTGTTAATTGCTGTGTATCCCTCTAAATGGTTTCTATTCCTTAACTCATAATTGTTCACATTTGCTCAGTGGGATTCAGAAACACAGTTTGTGGAATGTCACTTAATACTAATTTCATTTTGCTAAATGAAAGTGTTGGCTTCCAATTTATATGCATTGCCTATAAATTAAGTCATTCTAGCTTCATTTTCTGGCCATACATTTTAAATTGTGTAAATATTTTTTCTTCTCATGTAATTTGCTTAATGTTTTCAAAAATTGCCACCCTCAGGCCCCAGCTTTACTTTAGAGCAAATGGGTCTCAGGGTGTTTTCTATAGTTAGTTAAATCTGGACATAAGTTGGATGCTTGATCTGCCTTGTATGGCAGTCTAAATCTGAACCATTGTTTTCAAAGTTAGCCCTTTTCCTTGCTAAAAAGAGGACTGAAATAATTTATTCTTTTCCAATCCATAGGAATAACCTTCAATAAGAAATTATTTAAAAGGTCAGATCCTGCCTTCCAGTTAAGTTTTCCTTAGTGTAGAGGCAGTGGGAAGGAGAAAGGCATCTTATTGCAATCTGATTTCTCCTCACCCTATTCTAATACTAGTCAATGTGTTGCCCAGCTTCTCTTTATAAATACAAACAGCTTCAGAGACACTGCAACAAATGTTTTGCTACCCACAGTTTATTAGCCAAGAATGGCTTTGTTGAAGTAGGGTTGTGGTCGTGCCCTCTCCTCTGGCAAATGCTCTTCATCAGGGACTCTGGGACTGTTATGTAGGCTCTGCTGAGTATTCAGGCATCCAGGGTAGGCCACACACTGGAAAACCGCCAAGGAAATAGATATACAGCCTCTACGGCCCATCTTGTAGCACACTGGAGAACAACAGAAGCAAGTCATCAGTCTCTTCTTCTACAAGCATGATATGAACGATCGTCTATGGGTGAAAAGCTCTAAGAGCTATCAACTCTCAGTTGTCCAATGGCAACATTTTAAGCAGAATAAATACATTACACTAGAAAGTCACATAACCCTTTTATTAAGTTAACAGTGCCATATTTCCACTTTGACTGACTTAAAATTCTGGTGTTGGGGCTTTTTAATAGTTTCATTTTCCTTTATTTCAATATTTTAAAGAAAAACAAATTATTATTAAATGTATTGATATAATCCAAACATAGAATAAAAGACAGAATCCCACTTTGCTGATAAGTAGCATTGGATATCACTGTGAACCATTGCAACTTAGGTATACTGCTAGCAATATTTTTTGTAATAGGTAACTTGTCCTTCCATTACTCCCAACTCTTGTTTGCTACAAGATAAACAGGAAGAAAAGCCTATGGGAAGCTTGCTGTTGTCTACAGATACCTTTTGCTAAATGGAGTTCTTAAATGAAATGGGAGTTCTTAGAAGCCTCCCCACCCCCAAAGGTATTAGAGTGGTATCGTGCACAGAAGAGAGCATGAGAGTGTGCACTGAGGGATAGCATTTCAGTCCTTTCAGGCTAATGAATGAGGATGCAATTGTCTTCTAGAGAGTATTTTAAAGGACAAATGATAAGAATTGGATACTAGCTGTTTATTCCCACATATATAGGAAGGAAACTTTTTCATATAGTGGACAAATATTTGAATATTTTTCAAATATAACCTATCCTCCTAAATGGCGTGGAAATCTGTCACAAGGTCGTGGCATAACTCAGTTGGCAGAAATTGTTGTTCTTCCTAAGCAGCAGCATTGGCATGTAAGGGACTGACAGTGGCGTACTCTAAGTATGGAAAGCTGTCTTCTGGATAGTAACAGGAGACCATTTCAGATCTGAAACTCTATATTCTGTAGCAAACAAACAAAAATATGCAGAAGTATCCTGATTCTTGGAATATGCATTTTCCCACCAAGCCTATTTATAAAATTGCCTGACAAAACAGCATATAGAAGAACTGACTGCATCTGGGAATATCTGGGTTGTATTCCCAGCTCAGTTTGCCCTTGCGTGAGCCACATTAAAAAAAAAAAAGCTGAGAAAGCCTTTATACCTCAGTTTCCCCACATCTGCAGAAATAGTAAATAATAGGGGTGATCTCATTTGTGACTGGAAAGCATGTTGAGCTGATTCAGTGGAAGACACTAACAAAGTGTCATGCATTATTATTGCGTTAGGCTGATTGTACTTCTGAAATCCATCTGACATTTCCCACTTGGCATTGATTGTGGGTGGTAACAGCTCTGTATTAATTTTGGAGAGGATGCATTATAGCACTGCCTGATGTGTAATTCCATGGTTTATGATTAAAGCGTTTTCTAAGACAAGCAGTAACCTGTGAAATCCTCTCTCTTTTTCACTTTGTTAAACTACCACGTTATGAAGTATAGTGTTTCATTACGGAACCTGCCAAGCAGCTCTGCTATGCTCCTTGTAGCTACGTGTGAAGTACTGAGGTGAACTTCATAACTATATTTGAGCATCAGAGTTTATTTCCTCTGCTCTCTTGAAGGTTAGTGTGACGAGCGGTTGAGGAATGCTAGGGGAAGCCGTCATTAACATGAGCAGGCTGTGCCCGAGCTTGGCTTGCCCTGCTGAATCCTGTTTCTTGTTGCGAGCAATTAAATCACCAGGCTCTGTGACAGGGCTCAGACCATACAAACACAGGATCGGGTCTGTTCCCTTATCGTGTCGCTGAGACCGGTCCTCTGCATCACAGATAATGGCAGCTCTCCCGTGCATTGTCATCGGTCGGAGTCTAGCGCTGAAGTCGATAGTGCCCGGTCAGACGTGACTGTAAAGCAGGGTGGCAGGAGAGGAAGCTTGGAGAGGAAATGAGTAAGTCAGGAGCCCGGCCCAGTGTGTGGCGGGGAGGCAGGGTTACTGGAGCAAGCAGTGGAGCGGGCAGGAAGTGTTGCAACGACTAACACTCGTGTGTGTTCTTCTCTGAAACAGCCTCATCACAGAAAAATCTAAGATAAGAGGATTTTTGGGAAACATTACTGCACAACTAGTGCAAGACAAAATTAGTTCTGAAAAGAGGGGGAGCATGCACAGCTCCTCCTTAGAGGTGCTCAGCACCCAATGAAAGGGCAGCACCCATAAAAAGCAGACTTCTGCATGAAGTTACTGGGTTTTTTAATCTTCTATTCTGCATTACTTTTCTGTCCTTTGCAAACTGAATATTGTCAATGATGATGCACACTGGAGCGTTATGCTTTGCCAAGGAGTTTAAGATAAACTTTCTGTGAGGTGTGTGGTTACATTGATACTTAAAAACTGTGGAGGAGGGAATTTTCTATTTCCCATGATATTTGCATCAGAGAATTTAATGTAAGAAGAATATAGTGGCATATATACATTCTTATAAATTCATGTGTACATCTACATGCTTTTCATTTTTTACAACTGACTCCTGAGCTGTTGAGTCCCTGGGAGAATGAGATGAATGAAAAGAGCATCCTATGGGGAAGGGGTGAAAGAGAAACAAGTGATGATCCCTACGGAAAGAGAGGAAATTAAATGTGACATTCCACTGCCAACTGGGTGTTGATTTGCTATATTGTCTTCATCAACAACTTTTTGGGTTTTTTTAGAATACTTATGAAGTGAAAAAAACTCCTCTTTTACCACTGCCTCCTCCCAGTATTTTTTTTTTCTCCCATTGCCTGACTATCAAAATACAGACCATCAGTAATGTTCTTGTATGATCTGGATTGTTAACTGTTGTTTACAAAACACTGTTTGCATTCTTTATGCTACCCACTTTTAAATTAATGAGAAAATTATGAAGGGGGTGGATGAGTGGGTGAAGTCCATTCTTTGAATACTAGATACTTGCAAAGCAGCTGCTAGAATGAAATTTCCTTTGGCTGCTTAGTGAAAGGATAGTTCAAATTGTAGTCAAAATTAGGATTAGTACACCAATGGTGTGGGTGTGACAAATGAAAAAGGAAATACTTGGTAAAGTATTTTTATTTGTAATGTGAAACTAACCTAAAATAATATTAGTAGGTATTAAAGTCTGTGTGTTCAAGTGGATCAGTTTCATTGGAATACAGAAAATAGTTCTGGTTATAGTAACAGCTCAGCAACATTACTTTAGAAGAATGACTGAAGTTGAAATACTAGTAGTAGGGAATATATAATACTATGGGTGTGGTATGTGCCTTTATCATCATGATTTCATATTATTCTGAATATGTGTTCATACAATCTTTAGAGACTCCAAATTAGCATTTATTGTATCTGTTTCTATAGTTGAAGAAATGCTTTCTAAGCTATAGTTGGCATTAAAAAACATTTTAATGGAGCCTTTCATGTCACTGACCTGCAATAGCGAAGAAAGAATATCAGTCAGACAGTGAAAACATAAGTGACTGAAGCAGACTTCTGGGTTCAGCAGGGAAATTTAGGGCTCCATCTAACAGCAGCGTCCTTTGGCTATAGGAGAGCTGAATCCACTTCCACATTTTAATTCTGTGGAGTTACCTAAAGTTCTAAAGCTGTCAAGAAAGCTGTGGCAAACCAGCTGGAATATGAGAAGAAAAAAGCTAGACCAAAGAAGTTATAATTTTCTGTCTATTTCAATGAAGAAGGAGAAAATCTGTGACAAAGGTATTCAGACAGTGGAGTCCTTAGCATGTGAACATGGACTGACCGGTGATACTTTTGCTGGGTGGAAAGTGGATATTGGTTCTCTGGGTCATACTTGGGATTGGGAATTGCATCCATTTTCCTGCCTTGCCTCTGCCACAGATTTCCTAACTGAGCAAGTGAACTAAGCAAGTAGTTAATGGCTTTGACCTCTGTTTTTCTGGGATTTTGACCCCTTCCTCCCAAGGGTCTTTGAGGCTAAATAAAAGGATGTTTATAAAGTGAGCTCACATTGTTTTTATGGAAGAGGTGCAGTTTCAACATTTTCAAACAATATTCTCAGCAGAGAAAGAACCTTAGATATTATATTTACTTACACAGCGATGCTGTCATACATACATGTGTTCTCTCAGTGGTAACATCCCACAGTAGTGGGAGGTTCTGTACAAGTTCTTTTTTCTGGGTTGAGGAGAGAGCCACGGACACCTTGTGAAAGGGAGCCAGTACTGGCTGCCAAGGGCCAGTGATAACCTTCGGCTGTGTGACACTCCCGTGCTAAGCTCTGCTAGTCCGAACTGCCTCTGCATGCTGGGACACCACGGGATGGTGTGAGCACCTCTTGGGATGTACGATTCCTTTGGTACAGTGGTGACGGTGTCCCTTCCTCTTTATCTCACCCTAAGTGAACCTGCTTCCTCTTGTGTGCATGCTGTAGGTGTTACCAGATGCTCTCTCTGTGTATGCTTATGCCTTATGAAATGCCTTCAACCTCTCTCTTCAACCCTGCCTCCTCCTTTATTTTGGAGGATGTAGTTCAGCTGGTCCTTTTCAACCTTTTGTTGATAAGTGCCATTTATGTGCTGCCTGTTGCTAAGTATTTGGTGCTGCTCAGTCTCCCCCTCTCCCCCTCCTCTTTTGGCGGAGAAAGGGCGCAGCATATTTCCAGAATATATATACTCTAATTCCAGTGCTGAGACTACTGTACATCTGGTGCTCTCAGTCTCCTCTCTGCACATGACAGCATGCTGAACTGTAGGCGAAGGGACAGATGACCTGTCCCTGTGCGGTGGGACACAGTGATTACCGCAGGAATTGTCACAGAGGCATCGCCAGGCATGGGATCACCAGTGACAACCTGATGAACTCTTACGAAAACACAGGCACACGTCTCTGCTATCACTTTCTCTTGGGCAGCCCCAGAGCGAGAAAGTTGGTGATGGGATGTGTGTAGAGGTAGAAACACGGTGGGAGGTGGAATTGTGGTAGAAGTGACTGATTTATGATAGGAGTTTCCTTTACAGTCATAAGGGGAATTTTGCTTGGTCACAGCAAGTTTGAACCCTCATGAAACAGCCTGAATCAGTTGAAGTTAAAATAAAACCGAGAATGGCAGGGGGAGTGACATGGCCATTTAAAAAAAAAAAAAAAAAAAAGGGTGCAAAAACCACAACGTTAAAATTGTTTCCTTTGGTGCTGACTTCTTAAATGGGAATGTGATTCAGGATAGTTCTGGTGTGCAAGCCAACATTTGTTTTAAGAATTTTTATTGTCTTCTTTTCTCTCTTCCCCCTCTCCCCCTTGCCCTCCCCCTTTGCTCTGCAGATTTACACTGACTGGGCTAACCACTACCTAGCAAAATCTGGCCACAAGCGGTTGATCAAGGATTTGCAACAGGACATTGCAGATGGAGTTCTGCTAGCAGAAATCATCCAGATCATCGGTAAGACCAGGGCTGAGAGAAGCACTGTGAGCTGACTCCTTGCATGGGGGAATATATAATTCAAGTTGAATGTATGTAACAATAAGATGAACCCTGAATAATACACTTTGACTGGGTCCATATGTCTCTGATATTTGTGTGGTTCATCCTTGTCTTAATTAAAAAATATGTTGATGTGAGCATGTTTGGAAGTGGCTGTTTAACCATACTTTAAATGGCCAGAACTGTATCTTACACACTTTGAATTGTCAGAAATGAATGCTCCATTAAACCATATGTCTCCCATGTGTGCATTTTGTTAGTTGGAGTGGCTCATACTTTCTGGGATGTCTTGAAACTGTATCCTGACCCTGCAAAGACAATTGTGGAAGATTTCATGTCAGCAGTTATTTTGCAGGGGCTGAAGAATTAGCAGCGACCTCCTTCGCACTTCCCCCTTTTCATGATTTGGCATGTGGCAGCAACTGCTGCTAACAAGAGTGTTGTTACTGTATGACTGAGCTGTACTTAGGAAGGAGCTCTGTGTCAACAGAATCCTGTGCACTTTATTGCTCTGTCTTTTCTGCTCTTCTTCTGTTTTTTGGGGTTTTGTTTGTTTGTTTTAGGTCTTATGTTTTGAGGATTTTTTATTTTATTTAATTTTTTTTTTGTCTAGGGGGTGGAAAGGAAACTTTTATCTCATTGTTTACTTCTGCTTTCCTCCTCACTGTTTTTGTTTAGCAAATGAAAAGGTTGAAGATATCAATGGCTGTCCCCGGAGCCAATCTCAAATGGTAAGAATAAAATATATTTTTAGTCCGTGTTGTCACCTCTGCACTTTCCTAAAATGCTTTTTAATAATGATTTATTTAAGCTGTGAGTATTCTGTCCCATGTTTACCGTAAAGTCCTAACTCTCATATAGTGTTTCTAGTACCTTTTTTTTTCCACATGTGCTTAGTGTTTGTCACTTCATTTCTGTGCTTACTAACTTTGGGTCTTGAGGTAACACAGCAGTAAAACTTCATCACTTCTAATTAGTCCAGAACTGCTTTAGCAGACCTGTTCTTCTGATGATACAGATAATTTCATTTAATTTCATTTTTAAGGGCAGTAAATCCAAGAACAAATTTTAAAGTGGAGTCTTTGTGTCTGGAAAACTGGTTTGATGAACAAGACTTGCCAAATTATTTTTTGAATATAAATAGCCTTTTGGATTGTCCACTGTGAAGTCCAGTTAGATGCACTGACTCCAAGACTTTCAGAAATAGCACGTTAGTCATATAGCTCTCTGAGCTATAGCTGGCAGCTGCATAAAGACATTTTAATACTCTCAGGCAAGAAGCATTTTGTGACTGTGATTCATATGGAGTCTTATTAATCTTCTCCTGTGTTTATGGCTAGTCAACTACATTTAATGAGATAAAGCCTCTTTAGAAGGCTGTGGAACTGACGGGTACAAAATCTAGGCCTCAGTAACATCACTGTGCATTTGCTGAATCATTTACAGTTCCAGTCATGCTCTCTCATGTTGTGAACTTTGCTTTCTGTTCACATTGAAATAGGATGTGAATAAGGTGCACAATTGTGTAGCTGGCAAGGATTTTGAAGTGTAATGATTTGGATGAGCTTGCACAATAGCAAAATGCTGAAGCTGGGCTTAAAAATGGAAATGGAGTAGAAAAAAATTTGTATTTATTAATTTTTTAAAGGGGGAAGTATTTGCAGGTTTTTTTCTGCAAAGCTGCAGAAGGTAAAAGGAAAAAATTTGAGTACTAGTGAAGTGAATAATTGAGTCTTTCGATTCTTAATTTCCAAAAAATGTGCAGCTTTAAATATTTTTTTTTCTGTCTTTCAGGCTTTTTTAAACAGTCCATAGTAAGAATATATGCAATTTCCTTAATAATAGTTATTATTTTAATTACTCATATTACAGCAGCACCTAGTGGTCCTGGCTGAGATCGTTGAGAACTCCAATGTGGAGTTCTAATATTACACACACAGATCGAGAGATAATAACTCTCTACTTTAATCACATTAAAACCTGCCATTCCAGACAGACAAGACAAACAAGAAGGAACAAAAGCACAGAAAAGTGATATGATTTCCCGAGGTTATGTAAGTGGTTAGTGACTACTTAGGGACCCACCACTCAGATGTCTGTCGAGCTTCATTTCCATGGGAGAAAGCCGAGCTGCAGAGAGAACTATTCACCCTAGCAACATTTTCATCTCCAAAGCGACATTTGTGTATGTTCCCTGTTGATAGGTAAATCTCTATGTGGCAAAGGGATTCTGGATTTCAACTCTAGCTCTGCTGCAGTCGTGGGGGAAATATGGTCAATGCATGCCCGTGTTGCAGCAGTGCCTGTGGGAATCTCTCTGTGTCTGTCTTCCTCCTCCCGTAAGCACCTCTCAGCTCAGCCAGGCCAAAGACTGTGTCTCAGGGGTTCTGGGTCTCAAAGAGGTGTTTCAAACTCTCCTGTACATAGTCATACATCAGAGTCTGCACAGTGCTAAGATGTCACATTTAGCCACTTTAACTTGATAGAAATAGAATAGATTTTTTCATCCTTCTTTGATTTGGTCTCTTTATTGTTTTATCTCTACAGTCTAGTCAGATTGTTTTCCTGCCTTTTGATATACTGATTTTATACTGGTGATTTCTTTGAATGAGCTAGGAAATCTAAAATGTACCAAAGCTAAAGTAGTTCAAACTTGTCAGCTTTCCTCTCAAAGCATCTCAGAGACCCCAGGTATTGAGTCTGCTTTCTGTTTGTCTCCTTTGGGTTGTGTATTTATCTGGCCTAGCTGAAGGCACCATCTTACTGGATTTTCAGGTGATTTCCCCTAGCAGTGCTCAATTTTGTTAGCCCACTCAGTTAATGATAGACCAGTTCTCTTCTCCTTGTAGCAGTGGCATCTTGGTTGTTTGTAATATGCAGAAAAAAAGAGTAATTGTGGTTGAAGCTAGTTTGCATATTTGACTTATGCCAATATGTAGCAATATGTCCTGTCAAGTTTTGTCAGAACATCAGCTATCAAATAAGCATCATGATATTTCCATAGCATGTTTGTTAGATATTTATTCACTGCTTTAATTTTAACATTTTTAGTTTATAAAGAATCCCACTACCATTTTATTTCATGTGTTTTCATGATCCTTGCTCTCAGAACTTGCAATTAAGGAGAAATGTTTTCTGTGTTCATCTGCCATTTGATACCCTTCACAGGAGGTGATGTCTAAGACATCTTATTAGCTTAAAAGAAGCTAGAGAGCACTGACATTGGTTGTCTGCTGCTGGAAACACTTGGTACCTTCTGTAGATTACATTAATGTCAATTCATAATTAATCACTACCAATATTCCCAAATTCTGTTCCACTGACCATTTGGTTTTCCTCTTGCCAATGGCTTCATATTTCAAGAATGTTTAAGGTATCTCAATTTAACTGTTACCTTAATTTGTAAAGATCTTATAATTTTTATTTTAAATATGTATAAAAAGTTTCTTTTTTACTTTTCTTTTAGTTAGGTTTATTGCAATGTCTTGCACTCTATGCTCATCTTGGCAGTAATACCTAAAGTACTTGCAGACAAGTTGAACTGGCTCCACAGGTTCAAGTTCATAAAAATTAAAGCCTGTGAACCCCAGTAGCATCCAGTTTCTGCATAGTTAGCTTTTCCAGAATCCTTGTGGCTGTCATTATGCTCACAGATGTGATGCCACACACAGAATTTGAGAACCTGAAATGTACTAGGGAATAAATTATTTCATATTCAAATCTCAGAAACTTTAATTAAATGAAACTTGTAAAAGGATTTGCAAGATTTGCTTGTTTGCTGGGTAAATCTACTGTGGTGAAAAGATTTTGGCATTTCTTATGAATAGTTTTAATAAAGATAATAAGAATTTAAAACTGTGTATTATAATATACACTGTTGGTCTACAGTGTCATATAGAGTCTTCCTGCCATGCCTATTTTTTTCTTCACAGCTATGCATTCAGCCTTTTTTCATCATCTTTTTCAAGCCTTTCAATGGAAAAAAGTACCACAATTTCACTCTTTTCCTTGTATGAATTATTGCATAAGTCTATAATTAAAGGAAGCCTAGAATCATCTTTCTTTTAGAAGATAATGGTCGTTCAAGGATTTACCTTTTGATACAATGAAAGGCTAATTCTTTCTGCTTCTTTTATAAGCCATTTGTTTATTTAATTTCTGTTTTAAGTTTCTCCATCATTAGAAAAAGCAGGGTATTCCTGATTGGAAAATATGTTATAAAGCTTTTTCTCTAGTGGTCCAAAGAGAAAAAAAAAAAGGTTTTTTTGTTTTTTCTTCCTGAATATATTAAAAATGTACCGGAAGATCTCCAGTGTTTTGTCTCTAAACAGATCATATCAAACTTACAGTAAGCATACAGAAAATCTTTTAATGGTGACATTTGCAGTGTTTTCCCTAGATAATTTTACAAAACTAATGTTTCTGTTCTTTCCTCGTGTAGTCTGTGGTGCTTTCAGCTGCATAAATAATAAAATAAATTAAAAGTTGACCAAAATTTTAGGTGTATTGTTTTTCAAGTCTACTTTTCCTTCAGAGATTGCCATCTTATTTGCTGTTTTTTCTTCCTTAGAATTAGCTCTTTCTACTTCCCGTGAGAACTGTTTATGCCAGCACGCATCTATGTACAAAAGCATCCTTAACTCTAGTTGGTAGCAGGGGTTTTCTCATAAAGGGTTGGAGAGACCCTTCTTATTAAAAGGCTCCTAATGTAGTTGCAAGCATTTAATGAAGGCTATTTTTCATTTTGTCAATTTTATCTTTGGCACAGTTTTCTACCAGTTTATATACCAAACGTATGCTTCAGAGGTGATTTTTATGGTTTAGGATACAGACATGCTGCAGTTCAATAGAGGGAGTTGTGTTCAATAAAAACACAGGTCTTGCTTACCACATCCTGGAAATCAGGGAGTTGGAGAAGGTGTTGGAGCTGTAGCACATTGCCAAATAGACGTGAACATTTAGTAAAAAGCTGCAGTTAGCAGAGCTGACACCATCTTTGGGTGAGTAGCAGTCTATCTGTTAAAAGCAGGAGTCAGTGTGCAGCACTAATAATTTCTACAACATTGTACTTGATTTCATTAATAATGCCTTTAAAAAGATGATAATAAAATAAAAATGTTTCAGAAAAGAGCCACAAGAATGCCAGAAATTTTTCTTTTATTCTATGAGACTGAATAAAAATTGTGTACTTTAGCAAGAAGAAAGTGGAGTAAATGAATCAGTCTCTGCTTAGCCAGGCAACAATTTTTTGATAGAGAGAACTTTTTATGACACACTTAAAGAAGAGTGTGAAGCCTGAAGCTGAAGTAGGACAAAGTGACCATGTCTCTACTTTTAGACATTGCTCTGTAATTTATTGGGTAGGTGTGCTTCGTAGTGTTCCTGTAGTGCCACAGAAACCCTCTGTGGCTTCCTCTCTTCTCGTATGCTTGAGTTTTTCTCTGGAGGAAGCCAAGGTTGCAGGGGGTGAAGTTCATGCATACCTCTTCTTAGCAGGGAGTCAGCCTGTGAACAGGATGAATAGGTAGGAACTGGAAATGCTAAGTGTGCCACAGAATATACCTACCCTACAGTATGTATACTTCCCTTCAGTATAGACACCTGCCTTCAAACTTCCTCTGACAGGGATGTGCAGGGGAGACACTGTTGAGTAGCATCCCTCAGTATCCAGGAGTGTCAATATCTGAGGATGAAAATATCAGCATTAGCATTCTGTGTCTAAAAATTGTTTGTAAAAAACAGGATAATGTATTATAAAGTATAGTGAGGTCTTTCTGTTTGCTCAGTGGTGAACTGTGTAAGAATCTTCTGGCTTTGCTGGTGCAGTTGTTGATGAGATTAGCTATATGGATTAAAGATATACTTTCTGTGCTTTGGAGCAGCTTCAGGTGAGCCTTCAACATAGGCATGACACATTGAAATATATACAGAAATTTACAGACATTTAAATGAATGGATCACAAGACAATAATGAAGTGCCTGTATTTCTGTGGTGCATCCTTGGATACTTATTTTTCAGAATTTAAGTGAATAGCCTGAAATGTGTTAAGTTGGTTGAAATAGCTGCAGCATGGAGTAGAGCTACAGGTGAGGGATAAGTCATAAGCTTTTTCTCGAAGATCCCCATAAATGCCATTAACAACTTGTTAGGAATGGAAAACAGCAAATAACTGGTCAGTGTTTGCAAAAAGACAGTCTATGATTCACATCTCCCAAGGATCTGTGCTTATGACTCATTCATTATGTTCACAAATTATATGGAAAAAGGCATGAATAGTAAAATGACAAAATTTGTAAATAATTACTCAGGATAATGAAATCTAAAACTGATGGTAAAGCTGCAGAAAGATCTTGCAATTCTGAATAAAAAGGTGAGTTGAACTCCTGTTTCCCTTTACCAGTGAGATGTTAACAGCTATGCATAGTTTTCTTGATGATGAGCTGATCACTCTCTTTTGGGGAAGATGCAGTTTGCATAAGACACAGAACAAGGCCTGAGAAAACAGCCTTAATTGGTACAAACCTCTGTTTAAAAATGTGGTCAAAAGGAATGGCTTCTCACAATATGGGCAGGACAGAATCAAAAGCTCATTTTTCTATCCTCTGGTAGGTAAAGGATATCTGGGATTCCATATTGGAGTAGTCTTTAAGAAGAAAAAAGTGAATGTACTTAAAGAAAAGTAAGACAAATTCACAGCATGATATCTAGGGAAGTGATCTCAGTAAAGCCAGAGGAAAAAAAATGGTAGTAATTAAAATTGGAACTCCTATGAGAGGTTTCCTGTGTTTATAGATAGGAGAGCTCATATTCTAGCTGCGTTACATAGAAAGAATCTGCAAGACAGAGTCTTAGCTTGTGTGTGGATATTTGGGGGAGAGGAGACTTGAAGAATATGCCCAGGTGATACGTAAAGGGCTGTGTGGAAAAGGTTACAGGAAGATTGAGTTTTGCTCACATTGGCAACTAGTTAGAAAGATAATTTTAATTTTGATGAGAGTATTCAGATCTGGAACAGAGAAAGAGACAAGATTCTCCTTCCAGTGACACCATACCTGTATTCTAGATTATTGTAACCCAGATCACTGGCTATTTGGCATGCTCACATCAGGAATATACCTCCTTATTTTTATTTGCCAGAGAAATTTTCAATGTACAACATCAAAATCACCACATAGAGGCCTTTACCTTTTGTACATAGCATGTGTACAGCCATGAGATGGTAAGCACAATTTATTCTCTGTTCTGTCAACTTCCTGACAATACAGATCAAATGCTGTATCTTTCGCCTTCTTGGGTACACTTAGCATGGGAATTTCCAGTGTCATCTTAAAATTCCCCTCTGCTCTGCAAGTCTCCCTCTCTGCCAGGTGCGTTATAAAGGACCTGGCCACACTGTAGATGAGCAGTCATGTTTATTTTACCATTGGAACTTTCCTTTATGGGCTTCCTTGGATAAAGTAAAAGACTCTCTCATCTTGGTGATATGTTACCTCTTGGAACAGATCCCTGATCTGCCTTAATTAAAAGTCCACGCTTGGATCTCGGTTACCATAGGTGAAGGCAGAGCTTGGAGAACAAAATAGATAAAAGGTCTCCAAGCTCTTGCTAACTGCCCATATTGCCCATACCTTCACGTGGCCTCAAGTCAGGGTGTTATTCAGAGGGAAGTTTTATGAGGACATACTGCCCTCAGTGTAGCTGAGCCTGTGCCTGCATGTTACCCAGCTCCCAACAATTGCAGCTCTTCCTTGGACTTCATAAGTGATGGCAAAAGTATCATGCTCCCCATTCCCTGGGAAGAATTTGTCATGGTAATGCACAGCTTATAAATTCTTTGGTGTCCCTTCTCCCCAAGGATTTACTTACCAGTTAATTCTGCATTTCTGAATCCAGCTTTTGTGGTTTGGCAGAGTAAAGCCTCATGCCATTCTTTTTTTTTTTTTTTGAGAGAGAGTGTGGGTAAAATACTCGTTGGAGCCACACTGATGACAAATAGTTCTTTTCACAGTCTATTCTCTCCTAGCTTGCAGCAGTGGCAGCTCTGGACTGAAGCAGGGCAAGGCTGATACAGCTCCATTATGAAATTATGTATGCAGATGCTTACCTGTGCAGGAAATGACACTCCTCCTCGGCATGATGCATATTCAGATTTCCCATTTTCTGATGGTAGTTTCGATTAGACCTGTACAATTTTTTACTTAACTAGCTATAGTTTCTGAGATTCCTCACTAGGTATGTGATTTACATTGAACTCATACCCTTACTGGGATTCCCAGGAGAAGTGCCCAAGACTGTCATATCCAGGAGCACGTCCTAGCTGTCTGAACATTCTGAAGATGTTTTCTTGGACAAGTCCTCTCATTTCCTAGGTAGGTTCAGAGTGTGATCTCCCCTTTGAGAACCAACCCCATTCCCACACCATTCCCTAGTGACTATCCTCAGCTGTTCCAGGGGAGACTTTCTTGGACATGTTTGACAAATCCAGCCACTTGCAATACACTGTGCAGTGTACAATATACAGGATGGCTTCAGAGCATTTACAATTCATTTGGCATTCACTGAGTTTTGAAGCTGACTATCCCATTAGGAGCTTCTGTATTTCCTTGGTTGGTGACAGGAAAGTAACTACTAAGATGCATTTTCATTTAGCTCTACTGTCCAGGTTTATAGGGCCCTAAAGCTTGTTCCTGCAGTTTGAGAAATCCTGTGGCATACAATTCATAGGTCATGCCCTGGAGCTCCAAGTAGTGAGAAATTATTGTAAAACCTTTTACATGTGTATTCATGTCACCACCTAGAAATAAGGGGGATAACAGCAGGAATCTGTATGAGATCCTCTTCCAAGTGAGGGGAAGTAGCCACTCTGTTGAACCAGCATACTGAGCATCAGGTTATACCTAACTGCTTTTAATTTGCTCAAGGCACTGAACATTTTGGAGAGTGAAATAAGCCTTTCAAATTCTTGAATCATAAATGATAGGTGCAGGACAAAGTTTTATAACCTGACCTTCTGGACTGGACTCTCTGTGTTTGTTTTAGACATCAACAAACCCTTTTTTATAAATTTGTGTATGCCTTATAGGGGGCACACAGCTTTTCTGTGTAATTCTGTATGCCACATAACAAAAAAATTATCTGGCTAACAGCAATGCATGTAGGTATATTTGCAATGTAAATATACAAATAGATATTGCAAATTGAAGAATAGTTGCAGAAAGTAAAATCTCCTTCATCAGTGTAGAAATTGAAGTTGTTGTTTGTTTTTCTTAAGATGAAATTAACTTGACATAAAGATTAGAGTAAAAGTGAAAATGAGAGCATCAAAACTAGAGGTGTGTAGCACTCCAAAAGAAAAAAAATAAAGGGAATAATGAGGGTCCATTTAAGGATATGTTTTGGAAATAATTGTGACAAAGTGAATGGAGGATATAAAGAAAAAAAGAGGACAGAATTTCTGTAAGGGTAACTTAAAGAAGTTAAAGATGGTTGACATTCAAGGGTGAAGGTGTTGGAATTCTGGTTCCAAGTTTTGCTGAAAAGAGGTTATTAGCATAATAATAGCATAGCTGTTAGCATAGCTGGTTTGTTTAGCATAGCTAGTTAGAGGCAAATTGGTTTAGCATGGAACTGGCAGAAGAGGAATTCTGACTGCTTTTGTGAACAAACTCTACAATTTCTAAAAACTCTAGAAATGAAAGAGAAAATATAGGTGAAGTGAGGGCTGGACAGACAAGCGAGTAACAGTTGCCTTTTTGCGAGAGACCAAACGTTTTTATTGTGAGAGAAAGAGGAGGCTGAGGAAAAGATGGAACAAATACTTTAAGTGTTAGATCTAGTAGAGTGTAAGGATGAGAAACATCATCCATCCTGCCTAAGGATGTTACAGACATGGAAGGGAAGGGGAGGAGAAGGCAATTAAATCATCACATTTTTGATATGATTTGATTCTGGTTTGGCTTTTTGTTAGACCTCTTTATTCTGCACTGAAAAAAGCAGTTCTCTTTACATGCAGGGAAGATCTGAGAACATTAAAACAACCACAGGATTTATGACAATCCCTCTTCACAGAACAGCTCAGAGTTACTCACTTGCATCAGGCAGTGAAATGCGTATTCCCCTGAGTCACTTACATTTGACTGTCTGAAGTCATAAAAGAAAATGCCACAGGAACATATCCTGGATATTACTTTACTAGGCTGGAGGAAGTACATTATTCATTAAATATAAATCACATGCAGTTATTAGCCCTTTTGTTTAAGCTTACAAATTTCTTGTCCTATTAATGCATGGAATCACATGAGAATAACTCATCTAGATGTTAAGAAGTACTTATACTGTGATGATATCGGTCTCCATTAAATCTATTGAGAAATTAGGTTAGGGATGGGTTTACTAGGTTAGGGGTAGGATTAGGGTTAGGTACATTTTCCTTCTGTAGAACAAGATTGCCAAATACAAAAAGATCTTTTCATTCCTTAAAACTGGCTATTTTCTTTCAAAGTTTCCCTCCCCCCGCCCCAGCAATACCTTGATTACTCCCTCTCTTTAACCTATATCTGGAATATGCCAGTACTTCCATGCCTCTGAGCCATACCTATTTAACCCACCTCTTCTCCCCATCCTTCAACTGTTTGTCAGGAATGTAATTCGATCAGAAGCTTGTTCTGGTAAACTGTATTGACAGGATATGCAGAGATGAAATACTGGAGGACTTTATGCAGGAAGACTAGTGAGTGACATACACTCTGAAGTATTTATTGGTTGAAGAGATGCGGTTGTTAGTCTCCACATTTCCCCCTCATCTGTAGTTAGCTTTCTACCCTCTTCAATTTCCAATTGGGTTTTTTTTGGTTTTTCTTTCCTCAAAAATGTCATGTGAATATTCTCCGAAATTTTGGAATTTATAAATATAGATTTGTGATACAGATGCTTAGGCACGGAGATGATGAGTGAATGGCCTTGAAACCTCCATAAATAGAAATGCACTGAAAATTTTTAACACAACCATGCAGTTACAATACATACACATAAATTGACTATGACTATGAAAGCACCTGTTGGTTATAGACATTAATGCATTTTTCCCAGGATAGCAGCAGCTGTATTACAGTAAATATGTGTGCTTCATGATGGTGTATTTTTATCATCTTCTATAGGGAGAGTATGTTATAAATACTAGGAATGTCTAGAATGTTTACTGAATTTAAAAATAGAGAAGAAAGTGTGTGTTGTTGGGCTGAACAGTAAAAATGCATATTTAAGCTTCACAGGAAAATAAACAATGTCTCTGAAATGGTTTTATTTTACAATATATCCAAACAATGTTTTTTGGTAATTTTGAGATTTCATCAGCTTTCTAGATTTTTATCAAATGTCTAATTATTTTGGAACTGTGGCAAAATGCCAGCTCTGTGGTGGTTATAGTTGAAGACTTCTATTTTAAGATTTTCTAACCACTCCCTTTATAATACTTCTTCTTAGATTGTCTTATAATTTTGTGTGCTGTATGATAGTTAGAAAAGGCTATTTTTCCACATCTGTGAAGCCTTGAATTTCCTCAGAGAGGTAGACTTTTAACATAAGACTATTTCTTAAATTTGAAGTGGAGTCCCAAGTGTTCCCACTCATCCTTCTTTCAAAGATGGTCTACCACTGCCTATCTTGACAGCAGTGCATTCTGCAGCTTCAGTAACATGCGAGACTCTAAAGAAACAATATGGGCATGTGTTTTAATGTGTAGTGCACACACACACGGACATGCATCCGAATGAAGGACCTTGTGTAGTTCTGATGAAGCCCCAGTGACTTTATTCACTTTGAAAGGCACTTAAGCCATTCTCCTTGCCTCTCATTTATGAATGAAGGTTTGTGGGAGCTTTAATTCACTGTTGTATTTTCTGGGCATTTGTGAAGTCTGAGGTGGCCACTCTTCTACAGAGTTGTTATCACTGTTTCTTAGGGTGACTCCACATTAAGTTTAGAAAAGAGATACTGAACATAATTTTGAAATTTAAGCATCAAGACCTGCAAACAATAAATGAGGGCACACATGAAGTATGAATATCATAATCTTTCATTTGGTTGGGCTGGGAAATCCAACTACTGGGAAGATGTTTTAAAGGAGATACAGCAGCTGTGCAACTGTCCATAAAATGTTTGTGGTGCAATGTGTAAAGCAGCAGAGTGTGCCAGAAAGGAACAAGTTGTGGCTTCCATTGTAATTAATGGAAAACAAAATGGAATGTAACTAGCAATGTTAGGGTGGAGCACGGTTTGCATTGTGAATTCAGCTGCAGAAGGGAGAAGACACACTACTTGTAATTTTGACCTGTGTTTAACATTAAAATAAACACAGTCCAACAAATTGTCAACATTTTGGAGGTATCGTGCAGTACATTATCTGGGTAACAGTGCTTTTCAGTGAATCATCTTTTAGAGGCTATACATACCCAGTATTTCAAAGCTTGGCCCTATAGCAAAGAGGGTGAAAGATGGGAGGATAATAAAGTAGCATAGATTGTCTCAATGAGCGTGTTAGTTACAGAAACTTGTTCTGGTAAACTGTATTGGGAGGATACACTGTTTCCCACAACATTCTCATGAAAAAACTGTCTGCCCAAGGCTTGGACGGGTGTACTTGCTGCTGGGTCAAACACTGGCTGCACAGCCGGGCCCAAAGAGTGGTGGTGAATGGAGTTAAATCCAGTTGGTGGCTGGTCACAAGTGATGTTCCCCAGGGTTCAGTATTGGAGTGACTCCTTTTTAATATCTTTATCAATTATCTCCATGAGGGACTTGAGTGCAGCCCCACAAAGTTTGCTGATGATACCAAGTTGGGTGGGAGTGATGATCTGCTGGAGGGTAAGGATGGCTCTGCAGAGGGACCTGGACAGGCTGGCTGGATGGGCTGAGTCAATTATGTGATTCAACAAGGCCAAGTGCCGGGTCCTGCACTTCCGCCACAACAACCCCATGCAATGCTATAGGCTTGTGGAAGAGTGGCTGGAAACTGCCTGGCAGAGAAAGACCTGGCGGTATTGATCAACAGCTGGCTGAATAGGAGCCAGCAGTGTGCCCAGGTGGCCAAGAAGGCCAACAGCATCCTGGCTTTTATCAGGAATAGTGTGGCCAGCAGACCTAGGGAAGTGATCATCCCCCAGTACTCGACACTGGTGAGGCCACACCTGGAATACTGCATTCAGGTTTGGGCTACTTACTACAAGAAAGACACTGAGATGCTGGAGCATGTCCAAAAGAGGACAGCAAGGCTGGTGAAGGGTCTGGAAAATAAACCTCGTGAGGAATGGCTAAGAGAACTGGGGCTATTTAGTCTGAAGGCTGAGGAGAGACCTTATCACTTGCTACAACTGCCTGAAAGGAGGTTGTAATGAAGTAGGTGTTGGTCTCTTCTCACAAGTAACAAGTGATGGAACAAGAGGAAATGGCCTCAAGTTATGCCAGGGAGGTTTAGGTTGGATATTAGGAAAAACTTCTTTACTGAAAGGGTTGTCAGGCACTGGAACAGGATGCCCAGGGAAGTGGTTGATTCGCCATCCCTGGACATGTTTAAAAGTCTTAGGGACTTAGGGACATGGTTTAAGGGTGGACTTGGTAGAACTAGGTTAGTAGAGCTAGGTTAATGGCTGGACTTGATGATCTTAATGGTCTTTTCAAATATAAATGATTCTATGATTCTATGAACATGGTAACAAAAACTATCCTGTCCTTCTGCATTTGTGATTGTTAAACTAATAAAAAAAGACTTGACAACCTCCCTCTGCTCTCCTGCTGGAAACTAAAATACAAAAAAACTGATGCCAGATAAAGCTTTTAAGGCAATATTGCATTACTTCCAGAATATGACACAATTACAATGTTAGAGAATGAAGGGAAAGAACAGAAAGTAGGTGCATACTGAAACAACTGTGATCAGTCCAGATATATTTTCTCACTCTGCCTTTGATCTTTGCTGGAACAGGAGCTGCCTACATCAGCTGCAGCTAAGTGCTAGCCCATTTCATGGAAAGAATGTAAAATCTGCTTGATTTTACAGTCTCTTACAGACTCACCATTTTTGAGTTTCTTGACTTCTAAGCACACTAGCGCATCTAACCTTGCACTTTCACTTGGCAGTAATTATACTCAAAGAATAAACTCGTCTGAACCTTGTTGTAAATCCCTCCCACCTACAGCCTCTCCCCCCAGTGCCCTATTGCTGGCACACATGAATGAGCATGCACTGCGTCATCAGAGCAGTGGTCTGTAGGGTTAATATTTCCTCTCTGAGAATGACCGTGTGAGAGGTGACTTAGGTAGAAGGACAAGTGATCCTGGCAATTTTTTTTGGTCCATTCTCCTTCTCTTTCCCCAATATCTACAGTTCTTTTATTAGGGGGGTTAGAGAGTACTTCTTTGGCTGCTCCTTCAAGCATTCATTCTCACACTACTGTTATGGTCACAATTTATTCCATGAAATGTCAAAATGAAGTGCACTAGATTTCTCGGGAAAAATCTTCAGTCTTCTACGATCATGCACACAGTCATGGGACTGAATGCAGAGTAGTCGTGTTTTTTATTGATTGCAATTACTGCTCTGCCAACCTGCCCTGCTGTCAGGAGCCCATGGATCTCACCTATCTGGAATGTCATGCAGTACTGTCGGGCAGCTGAAACTGTGTTAGTAGAGATTTTGGCGACACTGAACTGGAATTAAATACTGATGTTAACTCTGAAAATAAACTCTGTTAGAGCTGGTGACCCTATTGTAGGCAAGACTATTAAGGTACACAAAGGTAAATTGGCTTAAGCTAACAGTAGAACAGGCAAGTTATCACAAAGGATGCTTATTTCAACAGCATTAACTAATCTCTTCTCATGTAAAGACTCTTGATCAGATTAATTAAAATATTAACACAATCTTCTTATGGTTTGGGGTTTTTTTTATGTAACTTGTCTGTTTAAATCCACTGTGACCTGAAACTTACATACACAAATCATTAGAATACAATACAATATTTTTGTTTCAGAAGAAATAAATAGTATAAATACAGTAATCTATTTGGCAACTTTCTGTTGTGCAGGAATTATTTAAAACACTCCCAGTCTGAGGAGTCTGCTGACCATATGATCAACAGATGATCATATAACATAAATCAGAGCTATAGTTATTTTAAATTGAACTTATTTTAAGTTGGCCCAGTGTCTGGATATGAATTAGTCTGGGCAGGGTTCAGTTTCAGACTCAGTCCAAGATATACATGTTTTTTTGTTAGTTCTTGATTGTATTTAATCTCACAAACTGATCATAAATAATTTTTGCTTTTTTAAGAATTTATATCCACTTAAAGCATTTGTTTACCTATGTAGTTCTTAGCAATTATTTAAGGTGACATCCTGATCAGCATCAAACCTGTAAAGTCCAAAAAGTTGAATCTGAACTGTCTTCCTGAAATAGAAATATGTTTGTATTTTAGCCTGTAGCTTTTGACAGTCTTTAATTCTGTAACAATTAGAATATACTTTGTTTAGGCTTGTATTGTCAGCTAATTGGAAACTTGTTTGAATTATTCATACCTCTTGATTATTCAGAGTTTCTTTGGAATTACAATGGGAGTGTACCAATGACATTTCCCTTTATGGAAAAAATGCCACAAGAATTTTCTTTGTCCCAGGGTTTCTGCACTTGAGAGCTGAAACCTATTTGCATGTGAAATAAACAATAGTTCATGAAGTTAGATAGCTATGATTTTGTGTGTTCGAACTGCACACATATCTAGCTAACCAGCATCCCAGTCTTGTGGGCTGTTTTGCCTGTCACTCACAGATTTTCTCAGTAATTCCTCCCAATGATAACTTTACATTTTTTATTTTTTTTTTGTAAAAGCACTCACTTAGTTCATGGACAGATCAGCAGCAACACTCCACAGTAAACATATGTGCAAGGGTGTCTTCACAGTTCTTGTATATATAAGGCTTCTATTTGGATTTCTTAGCATAAACAGTTTTGAAAGATTTATATTGTTATATCATCTAAATTAACGTATTTGAAGATATGTGTCCCTCCAAAGCCCAGTAAATGCTTATTTTTCAAGTAATACTGGCTGTATTTTGGAACTTGAAAACACTTGGATAACTATTTAAAACATTACTTCCTCCTACACTTTACACTTCATTGGCTACAGCTGGAAATGAAGTGACAACAAGCAATAAGTGCTTGTTAAGGACTCATTTTATAGGCTCAAGCACTTCTGATTTTTCTATTTGGCTAAGAAGTCAAGAAAAAAAAATCCTGGTCCTATTGAGCTGAAGAGCAGATATCCCATTGCCTTCTGTGGTTCCAGGTGCTTTTAGTTTCCTTGGCTGAGAACCTAAACTCAAGATCTTGTGAAAATCTGGAAAATGCTTGGGGTGGTTATGAGCATATAGCAAAGAGATAGGTGACAGTGAAGGTTTTTTATAAGCATGGTATGAAAACATACACAGCATGACCTAGTATTCTTTGTATACTATGCGAAACATGGTATAATACACAATAATAAACAATTATACACAGGTACACTAGCAAAAGTGAAAGTCTGAATCTGAGTCTTTCATATTCTCCCTATGGCTTTTAAAGATGTCTGGTTTAATTTGAATAGTTTTATTATATGACATCAATTCATCATCGGTTTTGTTTTTTTGAGTCTTTTCCTTTTGAGCTTAGATTAATTTGAGTCAGTAATATGAAAACTAAACATATATCTTCCCAAGTTCCAGCTGGAGGACCAGCCACGTAACTTTAGTTCAACAGAAATATCTGGGCTGTACTTTTAGAGGTAGCTCATACCAAGCATTTTTATAACAAGTATTCTTTTGATGAGCTCAATGTTCTAGAAATATTTTTCAGGGCAATATGCAAAATATATTTAATTAAAAAACATCAGAATGTTTATAAAATCAAAAGGCCAGAAGGATAGGAGCAAATTGTCAGTGTTTCTTCTGCGCAACCTGTAGCATTATGACTTCTGGTATAGTCATGAGGGAGGGTTCAGAAAGCATAATGTTCATAATTTACCTGTTTACTTATCTTAAAGGATTCATCCCATCACTGGTTATAATTGCCCTTATTTCTAAAAGCTGCTTTTTTTGATGAGATAAATGAAGTTGCTATGTACTAAATAGTAGTGAAGGAGAGAACTGGAATGCTTTCAAAGGTTTAATTAAATCTTGTAAATGAACACTCTGTTGTAGACTCTCTTTTGACCTAATGGAGAGAAACTACTCTGTTTTAAAGAAACGTTCATTTTCACATTGCCTTCCAATTTTTGAAAGTTGCCAAGTTCCATAAATATTTAGACATTGGTACCTTGCTGACTCAGAAGTGTTACATAACAAAAAAAAAAGATTGTAGACAGACTCCCTAAAGTGATACATTGCTTTAAAAACCACAGTGTTTAAACAGGGTTCCTTTTATCATTGCCTTAAAAAACGTCCTCCCAGGGTAGTATTTATCTTCAATTTTGTGTTCTTAGTGCATGTGTAGGGCTCTTTCACAGTGACAGTGGCCACTGGCCTGCAGAGGTAAGAGCACTGAAGTAGTGAGCTACTTTGAGACTCTGGAACAGAACTTTTGCATAGTCTTTTCTTTTGATCCGTGCTGCTGTGGAGTTATATTTTAGCTTTCTAAGAAATTAATGCAAGATACTGAAATATTTTCATCATTTTCTGAATCCAAACACAGGAGTTAATTCAGGACCAAATCCAGTACTATATTTGATCAAAAATCGAACACTTTCTTCTCACAGTTTCTATTGTAGCAGCACAAAAGGACTTCAGAAATTAGCGTCCTTGTATTTTGTGCTTTACAATGTCTACTATAGAGACTATTATACAGAAATAAGTAGAGCAAGTGCAGACAAGACAAAGAAGGAAGAGTGGGTAAGAAAGAAAGATGAGAAGCAAGAGCTCACTGATGAACAGAGTAAAATTTTACGTTCTCTTATATATATTTGGGGTATTTGTGGATAGAGTTTTTTTGGGTTTTATATGAAAATGACCAGCAGATGTTCATAATGATCTGTTTGGCCACCTAAAAATTATGATTAGGATTAATGCTTTTATTTAGAATAACCAAATTTTTTATTAACTTGTTGATGT
Source organism: Aegotheles bennettii (assembly GCA_013398125.1). Taxonomy (NCBI): domain Eukaryota; kingdom Metazoa; phylum Chordata; class Aves; order Caprimulgiformes; family Aegothelidae; genus Aegotheles; species Aegotheles bennettii. The sequence goes on from VZRW01008532.1 coordinate 152,813, forward strand.
GTACAAACAGAAAAAACACCAAGCAAATAATTTTTGACATTACAGAGATTATCTTCCATTCATTCCAAGCTTTCCAAGCATCAGGTCAGGGGCCAGCTGAAAAATCTGCAACATCAATTGTTGCTTTCAAGTTTCTGACGGGCCTGACAATAATACATGCCAAAAGGGATCTATTTCCCACTGTAGCATTTTCTTAAAAACAATAGACACCCCAGCTCATACTCTGACCTCAGCAGTGACCTCATACATTCTTTTATCAGCAGGTCAGTACATATGTCTTTTGAATTCTCCAAGTATTTGAGAAGTTAATTTGTTTTCAGATTGCTGGGTTTACCAGTCATCTTTCGTGTTTGGAGTGCATGTTGGAAAAATTTGATGTGCATGTTCCTTCATATCTTGTTGGAAAAGGAAGTGAAAGGTATTTCAGTTTTAAATAACGCCATCATTGTTTCTTCAAAAAATAACTAATAATTAAATAACTCCAACATCATTTCCTAAAAATTTTTGCCTGGGAGGCCTCTACATACCAATAGTTATTATCCTCCAAGGTAAAATTCTCCCCAAATGCCTCCAGTAAATCAGTTTTTAATTTGCATATATGATCTCTTATTGCAAAGTCAATGCTGAGTTTGGGACAGTTTTTTGGGACTGATGTTACATAGTTCACTGATAGTTATTTTCATTAAATGTTCCTTAAATTATTCTATTGCAAGTAATGTGGAGTTTGTTAGAAAAAAGTTGATTGTCTGTGCGTGTCAGTGTATTCTGCTTAACTCTGTGAAATGCATTATAATTTCCATAGAAAAATGGAATGTACCTTGCATCTGGGTGAGGTAACAGGCCACGTGCAACAGCAAGTCAGCAGAACACACTTAATATCTCCCAGCAGGACTGCTAACACCTGTTTTATCTGGATGGGTTTTCAAATTTACACCACTCATGGAAACTTGACATTGCCTTCTAGTACAGTTACAAAAAATTATTGCAATAAGCTGTCATGTTAGGAGCTCATGGGAAATAAACTATCAGAGCATAAATAATGTGATTTTTAAGTCTCGGCTCTTTTCTGTACTTTTGCTAGTTTTCCTGGAGAGCTTGTTCATCTCCTGATTTTCCATTTCTTCAATTTTCCTCCATTTCTACAAGGTGAACTGAGAATTCATGGCAAATTTCACACAGTCTCAGTAGTCTTCCATCAAGGGAACAGTACTATATGCAGCTTACCATATCAGCATCTTGCATGGACACTGCATGTTCAAAACTGAAGAGGTTCCTCAGTTGGGTCACTATAAGTTTTGCATTACTCTGGGCCACATTTCTTCCCATTGTATTTACCTCAGGATTTGGAAGAATTTGGGTGTATTGTCTGCTCTTCAAAGTGTCCGTATTAAGTAGTATTAATCGTAAAAAGTATTTTTTATTACACAATAATACTATGTACAGTTTCTTCACAGGGAATCTTGATGGAAATGTAACTTTCAAACATTCCTGCTCAATAGTAAATATATTTTAGTATTAATTTAGTATGAACACATAAATATGTTAATAAGCATACCCAACTTTAAATATGCAAGAGACAAGAAAACAGATGGCTTGCTTTCAGATGTGTTGAACTAGTTAAACTTGTGCAATATAAAAAGAAACCAGTCTGCTTGCTGTAGTTCAACTATAATACTTGTAAAATGAGCCCACAGGAATTTATTTCACATTGTTCCCTTTGAAAGTTTTTAACCTTACTCTTTTGTTCTAGCTACAGTAGAGACAAATCTGAGGTTTTCTACAGTAGGATCCTCCCTTTTTGAATACCTAGGAATCATCTATTGTGGATAATATAGAGCAATACAGTGTAATGAAAATACTACAACAATTTTGTAAGTAAAATTTTGTGACAGGTTTCACAGAAGACAGGTAAATCAACAATGCCAAACTGAATGGAGCACGTGGCATAGAAGACACTTCCTATAATGATCGAGGTTACTTATTGGTATTTTTACAAATAATTAAAATAAATCTTACCATATGTTATAACAAATAAATCATAATTGCTTACTTTTCATCGATTAGATCCACTTTGTCCCACAGAATATGTACAATTATAAAGGCACTAGGGATTTTTAATATTTTAATTGTATTACCCTTTTCAATTTCTTTAAAGAGGTGTGCATAACTTCAGATGTGACAAACATCTGTTTTAAAGTGAGGAACAACAGAGGATTCTCATTACTGAATATTGTTTCAGTGATAATTCAAATAAAACCTAGACTGCCAAACAGCATTGAATGTGTGGCATATGAAGAATGGATAGGCAGGAGGATAAAGATGTTGGCCTGGGTAATACCAGCTTTAATCTGGAAAGATCCTTTTGACTTTGGTTGAACCTTGTTGGTATAAGCTGGCTATCAGAAATAGGTGTTTGGGTCCAGTACTCAGCCTGACAAAATCATGGTACATATAGATGTGTACAACACAAGCATGATAGTAAGTAGAATAGCAGGCAGTGTATTCAGTAGTCACTCGTTTGAAATTGAGAAAGTTCTTGAGTTATTTGATTGTTATTTTTTGGTGAAGGAAGTATTGGACCTGGGCCTATTTTGCACATAGTGAAAACTGAATGTCCGCTTGCCTGGTTTGTGAAATCTGGATTTTTGAAATAATCTTAGTGATAAAACTGAGGGTAAAAACATATGCCAGTATAGAACTGCAAGCACAGTCTCTTTATATCTCTGTTTTGTAGCTTTCTATCCCTATGCTTTAAGGAGATGCAAAACAGGAACACAAATGGGTGAAACCAGCTGGGAATAAAACCCATAAGGAACAAAGTTACAAGGCAAACCAAATATCTGGGTGTTTCCCACACCACAAGTGAGTTGTCAACAAGTCACAATGTGTGCAATGGATGACTCAGTTAAGAACAGAAAGTGAAATAAACTTGTCCTTCTCAATCTCTGCGAACAGCTTTAGGTGTAGCAAGTTGTGCAAGACTATACATTTGGCCAAAAAATAGACCTTTTAGGTAGTGTATGTGTGTAGTTAGATTTAAATAGGTATCTGTGAGAGTATACATGACCAGTTTTCATGCTGTTTTCTCTTAGGTGAGGGAAGATCAGAGTTTAGAAATGTTTTCCAGTTTATTCTAGAGCATTCTGTATAACCAAGTCTACCATGGACAGTTTAGTTCTTTCACCAGCTTCAACATGTGCACCAACAAGGCTTTTATCCATACAGGAAGTCATCTGTGTTGTTTGACTAAATCTCTGTTCTTTTTAGAGCCTGCGATTAAGACCAGATGACTTCACCTACTGTAAGAAAGTAGCCAGAACTCAAAAGCTAGTGTGTCTCCATCCATGTTTGGTTCATATGAAAGTGAGACAGACAAATAATGTCTGCTTATCCATTTTTCATTTTGTTCATTTTATGCAGCATGTGTATTGTGAATATTTAGAGTCCAGGATGCTATCTCTAAGGCCCGAATTGTATTTTTATTTTATTTTGATTCTGCTAGTACTACAGAACTTGAATGAGAATGAACTGTGTAATGACAATAAATTATTTTCTAATTCTGCATTCATTTAAACCCATTGACCTCACAAATTTTGTTAGCGATGAATAGCCATGTGAAAGAAAGAATCCAATATAGGTCTCTCAACTCGGGTTAATACTCTGGGGAAATTCAGGACGAAATCTTGCTGGTAAAGTGTGTTTGAAATACAGTTACTGTGACACAGAATATCTCACTATAACACTAGACTCAAAGGAGTGCTATTTAATATTGGTATTGAAAAAACAAAGCAACAAATACTGTAGATTTTTACGGAGTTTCTGTGCTTTGGAAGGTGAGTGTGTATGTAAGACTCTGAGTTTCAGTGCCGGACTATTTCCATGAATGTCCCTAATCAGCCATCAGCAACTTTAGAAAACTTCTACGGGGCAAATCCTTTGCCAAATTTTATCTGGGACTTTGGGTTAGAAATCAAAATATCAAAACATGTATAGAGCTACGAAAGATAGCGCTGAATGAAGTGCTAACAGAAATTACTGTTTTACTGCCAAAATAATCTAGTATTTTAGGAGCGTATATGAATACAAATGCTCTGTAATAATAATGTCTCATATTTATAAAGGTGTCCCATTCTTCAGGAGGAGGAAAACAGCTTGAAGTAGACAAATAACAACTAGCTTGGATATGTGTCTGTATGTTCTTGTAAACTATATGGTCATAGACTTAACAAGAGAGAGTTAGTCAAACCAAGATTATTTTTAAGCTTCTTATAAATAATAAAACATAATGCTGTATTAGTCATCAATAATTGTCTTCTGAGCATTCCACAATTAAATTTATGTTTTTAAGTGAAGAAAGTGTTGTCTGCCAGACAAAAAAGATGAAAGCTAATCTTGGTAACAGCAAAAATAATTATAATAAATAGGCATATTCTATATGTTGAGTCAGTGGTGAGTACAATCCCACAAATGAGCTCTTCCTGTAAGTCTGCTAACTGCTGGGTATAAAGTACTACTGTTTATCTACATTCAAGTCCCACAGTCTGGTTTAGTGATTTATTTCTGTCAGTAAAATTTCAAATAGCTTCCAGTCAAAAGCAGATTACCCACAGCTACGCAATGTAATATTTTACAGTAGATTTGCAATGTATCTTCTTTGTATGCCATGTTATGTATAAATAGTATCAGAGTTGTGATATTGCTGCTTATTCGTACATCATCATTCAGACTATAGCTCCTTAAAATGTGAGTGTACGAGTATCTTGTGGCTCACTAATATTTATGGTATAAATATTGCTGGTGCTTTTTTCATAATGCTGTGTATATGAACAATATTAAAAGGATTTTATTTATGAAAGAAGCTTAATATGTTATAAGCATAATTTAGTAAGCTTAATTTAAAAAGCTTCAAATGGTGTTATCTACCTGATGATGCCTGCAAATCTTAATTCCTAAATTATCATCCTCTTAGCTCTCACAGTGCTGGAGCTATACATCTGCACTCACAATGCTGGAGCTATATTTCAGAATTGGACATACTATTCTTGAGTTTTGATAAGGAAGTGATTATACTATCAGAGACAGTTTTTGTTGCCTCTGAAAAGCAATCTTGTGCAGTATTGATTGCCTTTCAACATGGTTAATTGAATTGCTAGGTGGACAAATATCTACATGGCAACGAAGGTTTATTATATCACTAATTCTTTATCTCATGGGGTTTAAGATGTTTAATATGGCATATCTGCTATTCACACACTTCTTCGACTCTTTTGAACCTTTAATATAAAAAAACAAAAAAATTTGGGGACTGACAATGATGGAGAACTGCTCATCAACTGTCTGAGCTTGGCAACATGTACCTGTACAAGCAAATTTGAAAATTTGAGTCACTTTTCTGTATCTCAATGTGTAAGATTTGGATTCAACCTAAGTATCCTGAATTCTGTACTGTAATGAACTGTATCTTCTGCTCTAACACTTTGTAATTCTGATGATACTCTTCGTAATAATGATGAACATCAGCTCTGTTATAAACTGGCACTTTTTGCAAGCAAAATTCACTACAAATAATGTGGACATATGTAAGTACAAAATTTGTCTGATGTCTGTGTTAAGTGTTACACTGCAAAATCTTCAGCCCTTCATACATAAGCAGGTAGAGTTCTACATGTGCAGTGTCAGCTCTAGAAAGAGTTTGCCCCAGCATATAATAACCCCACCACTAACTACTTAAATAAACATGGACTTCAGGGATTCATACTGCTCTTGATGGAAACAGTATTGAGGAGTGGAAGCTGCTTGAAATCTCTTAGAACTTTTGTAGTTGCAAAATTACTATCATCTGTTAGTAAGTTTAAATAAAAAGAGTTTGGGGCTGCTAGGGTTTGAGTTCAAAGAATAACTGTGGTTTGCCAGGGCAAGAAGTAGGTAATTAAAGCAATGTTTAGAGACACACTGAAAGCTTCAAAATGGGAAAACTTGAAGGCTAACGTTTTCTAGACTGGAGAGGAAAGGAAGTTCAAATAACTTTTCAAGAAGAACTAACAAGAGTGTATTAATGCATGTTTTATTGAATTTCCTAACAGTTCCTGAGAATTGTATAGCAGTTATTATCAGCAAACTGACTGTAAGAGTGATTTTCCAACATTTTCAGTGTATTATGTGGCTGTGAGTTGCCACACCGAACTTGCTTAATTCACAAGTCAAAACAAGACTTTATTGTAAGGCTAACAGTGCAACCACAGTCAATTGTCTGAAAATTGGCCACTGCTATTGCTTCATATACCACCACCAAGAGGGATGACTTTGGCTCTAGAGCTTCTATTACAGTCCTCTTGGTAAGCAATGAAGCAAAACAGAATTTGCTTTGTACTTCTGCAGTATATTGAGTTGGTGGTGTTAATGGTATGACTAGTTTTGTCTGAGATTTTGGGAGATGTGACTTCAAAGACACATGCTGCACAGGTAGACACGTAAAGTAACTAGGTGCCATTTCTGTAGGATGTTTTTCACCTTAATGTATGCTAAGGTTTCTGTACTAGGCTTACTGTTTACTAAATATTCAGTATTGCAGATAGATATTGAGATGTTTTCACAGCGCTTTAGGGTTCAAATGTTTTCTGATAAATTAGGTTTTGTTTATAGCTGTAGTCTCCTGAATTACTGCAGACGGCACATGCCCATTATGAAAAATGTCTTGGTTACGCTACTAGGATGGTAGGAATTATTGGTTCAGTTATTTGGAGGTGGATGCTACTGATGTCAGTCTGATTTTTCTTTTTTTTTCTTTTTTTTCCTTTTTTTGTTCTTACGTTTAGCTTCTAGCACTTAGTTGTATAGAAAAATTTCCCATCTTTGAAGTAGTTGATTTTGCATTATGGTTGATTTGAAAGTTCAAAGAGACACTCAGTTGTACAGCTAACATCCAAACAAATCATCATTTCTTTTAAATTCTTCAGGGCAGGAAAATTTCCATTCAAATTATTTTCTAATGTAGTTCACATTGTTTAAAGGTCAAGTAGAAATATTCTCATTGTCTGCATTATTTTCAGGACTGATGCAAGGGTGTAGTTGGAGGTCAGGGCTCAACCAGCCCAGTGCCTTGCCCTTTCTATCAGGTGTGGCACCTCCTTCCCACCTCCTCTTTCCTCTCCCAAACTATGCCTTACTCAGGCTGGGGTGCACCCTCCCCTCCGTTGACTGCACGGGAAGCTGGAGTGACTAAAATACATTTGCCTTTTTTGCTGGGCGAGTTTTCTGCACAGAGCCAGCTCCCAATACTCTCAGAGAAGCACTGAAGCAGAGGCAGCAGTACTGGGGCCCTACGCCTGGGAGGAAGAGGAGGTGAGGAAGAAGCAGATCTTCCTATTCTAGCTGCAGCCAACTTTCAACTGGCTTAGCTGTATCACATCCCTACACCTTACAAAATGACCTGCTTTATTTGTTGGGGTTTTTTTGTTTGTTTGGGGTTTTTTTCGGATGTAAAACTGCATGAACATTTAAGAAAATGACACAGTTAAGGCCTGACTTTCTGCAATTACTGATCTGGGCCAGAGCTGGAGTAACCCCATTGATTTTAGGATCATTATTTCACATTCACAGATGTGAAAATTGGTGCACCTGCCAAACAGATTTATGAAAGCCTCATGGTAAACCCCGTTTTTTTAGTAACTTTAGTGAAGTGTTAATTGCAGGGTTTGGGTGTCTTTTTTTTTTTAATTGATGCAGGATGAGAGACTATTTATCGTTTCCTATAAATGGTAGCATGCCCTTGAAAACATGTTTGAAAAGACCTTTTAAAAGATGTTTTTGCTAATGTTTTGGAGTTATTATGCTTAAAAGGCGTATCTGTCAAGGTTTTCAGGTGTTTATAAATTTGTAAGTACTACCTGTAGATCAAGAGAATCTGTGTGAGCTTGTAATATATACTTCTAGGATCACTAGTACAAAGTACATTTATATTCCTTTTAGCAAATATCACTTTCTGAAAATAATGGCACAACTACAATCATAGAAAGATGACGATAATAAAAGGCCCTCCTTCTAGGCTAGAAAAGATACTGCCAAGGATCAAGCAGCTTTTATCAAAGGAATTAATTTACTCCTCATGTTTTGATGGTTGAAAACTATCGATATGAAGTATTGTACAATGTATAACATTCAAATAAAATTAACTGCGTAGACTTGATCTACTGCAGGCTTATGTTTTTGGTGTTTTTGTTGTTTAATGTTCTCCATTGGAAGCAGGTATTTAAAATATTCTGTTTCATTTTTGTGGTCCTACTTGCCTTGAAAAAATCTATCAACCTAAAAAAATTATTTTAAAATCAAGTCTGTTGAAGACATTTGACATAGGACACCTCTCTATGCATATTTTTCTGTTTTCAAAGCAGAAAACACCTTTCTGTACAAAGATGTTAGTTAAAAGATTTTACATGTGTAGCTGGATATTTGCTTCATTGATCCTGAGAGACCTGGCAGAACCAGCTTGGGATGGTTACTTAAGAGAATCTTTGGAACATTCTGGCTCGCTAATCTATGACAAATAGACACATGAAAGGAGTTAATTCTGTGATTACTTTTTTAGAGGCAGTTTTATCTTTTTCTTGATCTACATTTAGGCTACATGTTCTCTTTCTGAAGCTCTCTGTGGTAACTAGATTTCTTCTAAACCACCAACAGAAGTCAGCACTGTATCCTTCACTAAGCAAGCACTCTTCAGAGAAGCATAAACATCACATAAATTAAAATTATTTAGCATAAGTTTTCAAGGAAAAAATAGAGAATAAACCACTGCTGTGACATAATTTTCACAGAATTCTACATCATCCCAAGGAAATACCTTTGCTAACACATTTGTTGGAGGATTTTCCTTTCATTTTTTAGTTAGCTCAGTCACCCACTTCTCCAGACATATACTCAGTGTCTAATGCTCTGTAGATGCTTTCATTGCTGCTTGTTTGCAGCATATAAAATCCAGTTTTATGTTAAGTAGGTGGGTTGCTGATTTGCCAGCATGCCATTCTGGATTGGACATTTATGAATTGTTTTTAAGCACCAAAGCGGACAATGAAAGCTTTATATCAGTTCCTTAATTAGCAGTAATCATTCTTGTTAAACTTTGGTAAAAAGCTGCAGTATGTGATGAATGTAAAGTATTCATTCCTGAGCTGTTTCTTTCTTCTCTCCCCNNNCCGCATGTCTACATTTTGTCAAATAGTCTTATGCTGCTTGTTACTTATGTTCATATTGCAGATTGAGAATGTTGATGTCTGCCTTAGCTTTCTGGCAGCCAGAGGAGTAAATGTCCAAGGTCTTTCTGCAGAAGGTAAGAGAAACAGATCATCAGTCTGAAAATTAACTTTCTTAATGTAAATTATTTGCACTTAAATACAAAACTCCAGCTGCTTGAACAGCATGCAAATATAGATTAGTGATAGTGAATGAGGTGTAAGTTTTGATTTAATTTTCTCTTGAAATTGAACCAAGAAAGTCAATACATTTATGAAACCTGAGACGATGTTTTAAAATAATTATAGTATTAATCTTTTCATGTTATCTCCACAATATTAAGATAGGTACAGGGTTTCCCAAGTGTACTTTTAAACTTGGTTATATATGAGATTCAAAACAACAAAATGAATATGAGAATCTTGCTCAGTTCAGTAAACCCAGGGAAGATTATTTGTTTAAGCAAATTTATTATTAGTAGTAATGTTGTCAGGATGAGTCTGAAAATTATTGTATTCCTTTGATGTCATGTATTAAGTGAAAGTGAATGATCTTGTGCTGTTAGTCACCTCAAGTGACTGCCTAATACAATTACAACTAAGTTAATAAGTATGTTAAATCAAAACCATTAAAATACCAATTGTCTTAATTAGTATGTAATATTTATGTTATTAATGTAAAATTATGTAAGGTGGATGCTTCATCTTGCAAATTCGTAGAATTCATACGTGTTTGTCCTGTAAAAGGTGAAGCAGTTCAGCAAGGTGTTGTGCATCTTCAAAATCCCTCTGACTCCCATGGCAGCTGAAGGCAAGACATTAACAAGATGCAACCCTATATTTTTGTTTTCCCTGTAGCACAACTAAAAGCTGGAAGGAAAAATATTTTTTTTCCAGAGATGGTAATTTCAGTTGAATTTTAGAAGACATACATCCAGAGAAAAAATTTTGAAGGCTAACCACTGTTTTATTTTAAAATTATCTCAGAATTAACTTTCATAATTTTCAACTTTTTTGTACCTTAGCAGAAATGTAACATGGCAATGATATGTACTGTGTACTCACTTTGATTGTCTACTTATGGAAAGCTCCTTAACTGATTTAAAAGAATCTCTCTATATACTGTAGATACATTAATGCATGAAAACACTGAACATTTACATGTTACCATTGATCTCAAAGCTGCTTAGATCTTGATTTTTTTAGTGCAACCTATTTTTACCTGCATATGAAATAGGAATCAAATGTGTGAATAGCATGAATTTATTTCATGAAAATATTCTTCATTGTTTAATACCATGACAAAGCACATGGCATTTTTTTCTGTACTTTATTAAATCAAAATCTATAATACATTCCTTTATTCATACATTTCTTTTCCTTTGGAAAATAATTTTTAATAGACTATAAGTTTCAATTGTGTAATATGAAGTTCAAATACTACTAAAAGCAATAATACTATATAGTGTTAAATGCAAGGACTGTTTTTCAAAACTTTCATTAATCTTTAAAATGAAACTTTCATAAGTCAGACCTTGAGTTATGAAGTAAGAGTAGAACTAGTTTTACTGTTTTGCAGTTGGTCATGAAGATGGTGTAAATCTGATAATATGTTTACAATTATATTAGTTCAAAGTATCACAGAGGTGTGATTTGCTTAAATATACCACATTTAGCATGTACAATCCTGAATATTACAATTTCTCTGGAGGAGAAAAAACTGAGAATTGTCAAGTTAAGGTCATAATATTTTGTCAGCACATTTATATTTAAAATCAATGAAGTTTAGAAACTCTAAGTCTGTTTCTTGTAATTGGTTTTGGTAAATATATCTTGTTACTACTGGGTCATTTATTAATGACCAGGCAGTTTCTGGAACAGTAAACCATGAGCTTAACAGGATTGAAGATTTCACAACCAGTTTCCCACCTCATTTTGACACTTGAGGTCCATAAGAAAAACAATTTTCAAATCTTGACTGCGGAATCTTTACTGGAGAACCCAAATGATAAATAACAAGCCAATAGCTACAAAGAAAAACAGTCCCCTTTTCTTCCCTTCCAACTTTCATTCATTTAAAAGTATGAAAGAAAAAGAAGTTCAAAACTGATAACGTTATTCTTTAGACATAGTAAAAAATACAGTTTAACACAAAAAGAGCAAAATTTTAAGATAAAAAATTATGAGTGGGATTTAACAAAGGGTACTTCTGTGATGTATGCAAAAATGCAAATGATGCAAAATCGTAAGAATAAACAAACCAGTATCACATACAGATATTCTTTTAGAATTATAGCAGCTTAAAGATGTATAATTGTGTGCTTTTGTTGGGTTTTTTTAAAGCTAATTTTAAATATAAATTCTCTGTGTTCCTTGATAATGATTTTTCTTGAAACCAATGTGAATGCGAAAGTCATTGTTGCTTAGAAAGCTTTCTAGTTCTGAGAAAGTTCTGCTTATCTCTTGTGATCTCATGGGGTGTCAAAGATCATGCAACATCTTCATAGGGAAGAGAAGAAAGTATGGATACTTAGAAAAAATTTCCATTTTGCAAAGTATATCCCAGTGTTCAGGACTGTGTTTGCTTTTCAAGAACAGGTTAAGAGAAGAAGGGCTCCAGTGTTTTCTAGTCTGTTAGCATGTGTACTAACATTTCACTTAATCCTATTGAAAGACAATTAGTGTGGTTTAAAAGACATGAATATAACAGTCATTTTTTATAAATTCTGCTTTTAAAATTACTTAAGAAAGGCTGTGTAGCGCATACAGCTCAGTATTTAGATCTGCAGGGAAGGGGGAAATATTACAGTGTTGCATGTTAGGTTACAAGGCTATAGGCCTGATGAAAGCCTTTCACAAGAAGTTCAGTGCCAAAGAAAAGTAATAATGAGGTTATAAACAGACCTAAGTACTGCAGATAATTTCAATAAAGCCTCCTGAGGCTTCTTTTTTGACACAGAAATCCTTTATGAGCAAAGAATAACATTATCCTTTTAAGACCTTCATTTTAGGCTGGGGAAAGATTAAGAAAGGAATGGGAGACATGAAGCTGCTACTGTGGCTCACCAGAATTTCATATGGGCATCTGTTTTAGATTCAGGTGAAAGCTGTAGTTCTGAAGTCTTCATTAATCGATAATAGCAGTGTAGAAAAGAAAGCTAGAAAATAATTTTGTTTGAAAGTTCAAAGATGCAATCATGAACCTTATAGTCACGTTTTATAATAGTTGGGTTTTTTCCATTATTCTCCTTTTCTCACGTTCCTTGCAATTTATTGTGAATGGTTCTGTGCTCATCCACAAGTCCATTGCCATCTCCTCTTTCAGATTTTTCTAAAAGTCACTGTTTTCTCCCAGTGTGCAAAGAATTTGCTCAAAAATCAAGAAGAGTAAAAAAGCCATGAGGTAGAAGGCCCAAAAGAAATCAGATTTTTCTGAATGCCCCTCTCTTCATGAGAATATTTGTGCTGTAGGCAGGAGTATTCATTTCATATTACATATATTATTTAAGGTTTGGTGTACTTTTCTTTATGACCATGCAAATGTGACTCATCATGAAGATTCATGTTTATTACAACAGTGAAACATAAATAAGCAAAGATTAAAACAAACATTAAAGTATCAATGATACCTAACATGTTCCTGAAATTAGAGCTAAATGAAGGCATATAAGGCATAGGCACGTATAGCTAAAGGTATGTACAGAGATGCTTTAGTGTAAAGCTGTTACAAAACTGGTCTAAAACCACCTTGTTTTCACTTCTTTTTTTTTTTAAATAGAAATAAGGAATGGAAATCTGAAAGCCATTTTAGGGCTGTTTTTCAGTTTATCTCGGTACAAACAACAGCAACATCATCAGCAACAGTACTACCAGTCTTTGGTGGAGCTACAACAGCAAGCCCCTTCACCTCCAGCTGAAATCAACCAGTCTAAAATGCACCAAGATATGCAGTCGAGGTAGGTTAAGAAGTTAATTTACTCAGGTGCAAAAGCTCTTTATTTGTCTGTTTAAAAATACAGGGTTTTGCAGAAATAATGCATTTCTTACAAAACACTTCAGACTGGCTTTTTCTCTTTTTTAGCTATATTTGCAATGGATATAGGAAAATGATATCTATCTTAAGTGTTTGTTTGGTATTAAGCTTTCATTTCCTGAGAGTAAAGCTAGGGTGAGAACAGAAAACATTCCCAATTAAATTTAGTTCTAATTTTAATTAATTTTAAGGCATTCTTTCACTTCATTATTGATTTTATTGTCCTTTGCACAATAAGAGACAGCACACCATAAGATTAGTATACTGGTTATTTTAATGTTTTCCTCAAATACCCAGTTCCATATCTAAATGAACAATTTCAAATGATTAGCCAAATATGTGAGGAAAAGGCACAATTAATAATTTTATTTGTTATAAACCCTTTGCATCCCTACACGTTCTGCTTTTGAGTGCCTAATTCTATTTTAATGCTTTTTGAAAGGGAGAAGAAAGGGCCTTAATCTAGTTGTTTCTTTTAAGTGGTCAGTTTATGATTTAATTTTAGGAAAGTAAAGTACTCTGTAGAATCCTTAATTGCTGAATTACTTTGTTTTCAGACTGAGGCTGAAAACATATTTTGAGAAGGTATTTGCTCACTGACTGTCACAAAAGAATCAGCTTTAGACACAAATATCTATTTAAATGTAAAGAGTATTAGCAATATATAAGTTTTTGGGAAGTTAAAAAAAGCCATTCACATGTAGGACTATGTATGGTTAGTTCTTAATGAAGAGTTTTATATATTGCTCTGTTAGATTTAATACTTGTTTGATTTAATTATTTGCTTGCCTAAAATGTATTGCATACTTACTGAACAATTGCATGTCTAGAATGTGATAAGTCAATGATCTAGGATGGATTAAAAGTATCAGACTATGATAATGAAATTTTGCTTCTTGAGTCCATTCATACCTGAATTACACTTTCATGTTTACAATAAACATATTTCTTCTTCAGCTGAGAAAACTTCTAGTGTTTCACCCTAATAGAAATCTTCATCTCGAAACTAAGAATGTTGTAAAAATATGCTTATAGGAAAATGTTGCTGATGGCATTGTAGTTACCTCATTTTATACAAAAATTAAGATACACTTGTGTTTTGCTTGGACATTACAATGTGAAATGCATTTTTTTTCTCTGCTACTGAAAATTAATGTCTCTCTCTGTGAAGTTTATTGTTAACATGTAATCTAGAGAATTATGGTGTGATCCTAGAAGAATATGACCACTCTCAACATTTTCTGAAGTTAAATTTCTGCTTTGTAAAGGATACTTAATACTGCATAAGAAGCAATAACACCTTGCCATTCAGAAATTTAATGTTTTTCCTATTATAAGGAAGACATTTTGAATGTAGGTCTACAAGTGTTCACTGCTTTAATCAGTGGAAATAAGGGTTTAGCCAGCTTCATGTAAATACCTTTTGTTATTGTTTTTTGTTTATAAAAGAACTGAAATATTTCCTGCTTTCCTAATTTACCCATGGTGAATTTTTAATAAGGAAGTAGCTACCATGTTCCTTTATATATCACCATAATTGCAAGAAATTCTGTTTGTCAAAAAAAGTTTGGAGCAACGCAGTTGCATACTATTTGGAAGACTGATTGCACACTAGTCCTTTCTCTGCTTGGGAATTGAAGGCAAAGAGGGGATGAATTTTTTATAAAGCTTTCTTTTCATTATAGTTCTCTGAGATCTCATGCACCCGTTTCTCCTCTTCTACTTTGCTATCTTTAAATATACTCCATAATGCAGAAAGGCAATCATTCCATGGCCAGAATCCCAGCATTTGTGCCTTTGTAAAGTGACATCTAAGGCTGGTTTAACAAAATTTCTGCTTCCGTCAGTGTGCTTTAGACCTTTGACTTCAATGCTGGGAGTCTAAAATAATTTAATTATTTGATTAAATTTCTATTCATAGCTATGTTTCAGCTGCAAAATTTTTCTATTACACTGAGATTGATACCCTCTTTCTTATCTTCTATCTGCAAACCGAATGCAAGATTTTTTCTGCATGCTTTCACATATACAGAAGTTCAATGTTAGTTACCGTAAACTTCTGTACTGCCTGACAGAATATGATTTTCTCTATCCATAAATTTTTCAGTAAAGGTGTTAAGGACAAAGGAAGATCCCTACTTCTAAAAGCTTTATTCTATATAAAAGACTTCTTTCTTCTGTTACAAATACGTGCAGTATTCTGAGCTGCTAGCAAAACAAGGAGCTCCAGGACTTAGAAACAAACGTAATTATATAGGTTAGGTTTTTTAGTATGAATTAGCTTTTTCTTCACTCTTTTGAAGTAATATTAGGAAATGAGCATAAAATAATGCCCCCTTCTAAGAAAAATTACTACTTTTGAAAAACAGGTTTTCCACAAATAGATGGGCATATACAAGTATACAATGATATGAACTCTCTGTTGTGGATTTATCAACCCTTCTTTTCATAGCAGTAATCTAACTTTATTTCGTTTTTTTTCTCATCAAAGTAACTATTTTGGAAAATAATTAAAAATTATTTACCAGCTTTTTAATTTTAAGCTGTTAATGAGTAAATAAAAGCTTCTATTTAGAAAGAAGGCAAAATATGAAATTAAAAAAGAAAAGGTGCCTTTGATGGAATTTATCTAGCCTCTTGCCTGCCTTTTGCTATCTAAAATGTGACTCCCTAGACAGATTTCTATGATATGATTGTTTTCATGGCAACTGTGTCTCAGCATTAATTACAGAAGGAACCAACATGACTGACTGATTTACAGGGCAGGAGTTAATGATCTAAAAGGTCCTAAGGAACTCATATAGCTGCTCCATGGGACACTTGAGACTTTTAGGTATTTTTGGCAAAAAGTAGTTTCATACAGATACTTAAACCTTCTTCTTTCATTGAACGAAGAATATTGAAAAGTGATAAAATCTAAGATGTATAATAATGTCATATTCTTCACTTTATCCATGAGAAATTATTGTCAATAATAGATAATCTAACTGCTATCAATAGTAGAGCAATTTTACTTCTTTTCTAAAGTAGTGGTGATAAAACAAGCTATTTTATCCTTTCATAGAGGATGTTAATCCTTAAGGCAATTTATTATTATATGTTTATCATGCAGCTATGCCTCACTTTATTAGCTTGTTGTAGTTCTGAATATACTTTTAAAAATCCTTAATGCTTTCTGTTTTCTAACATTTTATACTGTGAAAAGGGCTGATGTGTGGAAACTTCAAGGCAGCAAATTACTCATGGTGTATATGTAGACAAAATTACTTGGCAAATGCACATAACAGATTATTTTTTCTTAATTTAGTCTGTGGTCCTTTATTACTTAGAAATATTTCTTTTAGGTTTTTGAGAGGAACAAGAAAAATCATCATATTATTATAGCAGAAGCCAGATAATGAATATAGTAGCAAATACCTGAATGGCACATTCATTTTTATTCAATAATGGCAAGAGTCTTCAAACCTGATTTGAGTAAATTTACAAGTGTATTGTGAAAATTATGTTCTGATACCCATGGGTATTTTATTTTCCTTGAAGACTCATATATTTCTACTGTGTTAGATGCCTGAGTAATAAAGCTGTCATTCTACAGCACTGTGTACTGTTGAATGTGCTTGGTATATATGTGTTTGTACGTGTGCAAAACCAAAACATACACACTGAAAAAGGTGGATGCTTTTTATAAACTTTTTTACTTTTAAAAATGTTTGGTGAGCAATCACATTTCATGTTATCATGTAAGTCTTTGAAAGTATGTCTTTATAGTTGAAATTACTTTAGGTTAGATTATTCCATTGGGAAAGTTATCTTCCTTGCTTCGTATTGTTCAACTTCAACTTGATGTAGCAGGAGGTAAAAAGTCATGTGTTCTTTATTAAAGTAGTATGAAAAGGTGATGCTGCCCACTCTTTAAGAGAGAAATAGATTATACACGGGAGAGGGAAATACCTTAGAAGTCAAGCGAAAGACAATCAGGATACAGAAGTGGTAGCATCCAGGCTCTGCTGAAGACAAAAGAAGTTTTGTCTTTTTATGTACAGGGCTAGTCTCTCACTCTCCTGGTTTAAGAGAGTGATCCTGATGATGATGATGACAATGATGCTACTCTCATCCTGATTTCCAGGTTATGGTTTCCTCAGTAATAATCGATGTCTGTGACCATTACTGGGTCTGAGCCTATTTTGCATCCCACGGAAGCAAACCTACTTTAGTATCAACCTCAATGAGAGAGCGTTTGGGCCCTTTGACAACAAAAGCTGAAGCAGGCACAAAAAATGGACTCTACAGCTTTCATTTCCAGGTTGTTTTTATATGGTAAACAAATAGAAGCTCAATGGGAAGGTTATAATCAGAATATCATGAGACTGGCAGGATTAAGTTTATGTAGAAGGCTAGTTGTTCTTGGATGACTATGTAATCCGTCTCCTTCAGGAGATAACATGGATTAGGAATGTATCTAAATTGATTTCTGGTGGATCTTCTCTCCCCTTGGGGTAAAGTTTGCATAGGAGGACAATGAATTTTCTATGGCAGGCTCTTAACAAAATTACCTAAAATTGGTCAGTGTGGCAACACTTCAACATTCCTAATACCATGTAATCTGTCTGTAACCAAGATCAGAATTGTGAAAATTGTGTACATAGAAAAGGAGTGAGATTCTGCATGCGAAAGAGTATCATTTGCCTATCTAATCTTAGAGCCAACAGCAACATTTTATAATAAATATGAAGAAAGAAGGAAGTTGATTTATGGTAAGTGAAATTTCATTGCAAAGAATACATTTTATTTATGGAAGATTGTAATTTCATATCACTAAGTATAAAATAGCTTCAAATTATTTAGATGATTAGTGGAAAAATCTGTGGTAAATAATAAATGGTAACCTAAAGGAGAGAATGGTCTTAGATGTGATTTCTGATTTCTGTTTATCCTAAAATTTCCTATACTGTTGTATGACTAACTGTGGGAATTGAATACTTCAAAATCTGAGATAGGCACTTCACTCTTTAGTTACGACTTTGTTGCTGCTTTGAGATTTAGTTTAAAAAATACAGTGCTGGTGGCCTTATTTATATCTGTCAGTACATATAGATGACAACAATGGTTACATTATATTTTTATGCTTTGCTTTGCTAGTGGATTCCTTTATCACAGTAATACATCTAAACTTTCTGCAGTGATGATCTTTCAACCACCCAGATACTAAAAGGAAACACATGTGGATGAAAGAAGTTCTGTCTCATTTATGGATTAGGCAGTAACTGGTTTCAGTAAGCTGTCAGCAAAATTCCCCGAGACGGACAAACTATTTTATCACGTACAGGAATGATGAGCACAGCTTGAGATCCAGATGGATTTTGTTAAATTTGTTATATTAAAAGAGCACCCTGGTTTTCCTAGGCGCATAAACAAAGTTAGATAGCTGATTTCTATAGGCAGTTGCATATATAACTACTGCAATGAACTTGGTTTCATGTTGCCTCCTGCTCAGAAGTACTAGGGAAAAAATGAAGCATATTGGACACACAGCTTGTGCTGTGTGAAATACAGTAATGCAAATGTAGTGGTTATGATTATGAATTTAAATAGATCCATGCCAGAATACTGGAAATCCATATGCCAAACTTGGTTGCACTGCTCTCAATTTAGAAAAGGGCCTTTGTTGCAGTGTTCTTGAGGTTTAAAATATAACCTTAACAGTCTACACCAAGCGCATTGCACTGACATAGGCTAAAAAATGGAATGTGTAAAGCTGTGTGTCTGCCTTACTTAATTGAAAGGAAAACGGTGAACCAAGTCTCTTCACTGTCCTTAGCTCTTGCCATTGCTGGTCACTTGGTTTTAATGAAGGCAAACAGATAGGTAGTTCCTGCTTTCCCTGTTACTGAGTCATTATTGAATGGCTGCAAAGAATAAAATTAGGAAAAGGTATATTTCTTCTTTCTGTTCTCTGTTTTCTAGTAAGGGTCTAAGAAAACAAACTGTTATTAGCCTAATTTGATGGTTTTTTTACGCATCTGGGAGATGCAGATTGAATTGCTTAATGTGATTGCACCAGGATCATCAGCAGCTGACCTTAGGTATTTAATTTTACTTTAACTGAGCTATCTTTCTATCTTGAAAATCAACTTGGGCCCCATTTGGTTCTACTCCTCAAAAATGCAATCATTACAGGCATGGTTCCCAACAAAAGGAACTTAGGAAGGAAGTTCTTTTCATCTTCATTGTCCTGAAGTCCAAGTAGTTAAAGTATATAGTATCTCTGTGTATCAATTAAATCAGTTAACTGTGTATCTAAGCAAATGGATGATCTTTAATGATGATGAGTTGCATAAATTAGAGAAGAAATTGGTTTATGTGATAAGCACTATATAGATCATCAGCAAAAGTGGTTCTTCTTGCACATCCCATTTGTTTACCTCACACAACTATGAAATTAATTTACACATTTGAAATAATGTATCAAACATATAATGTGCTGGGAATTACTGCAGTTTCAGGAGTTTTCTAGACTATAGCTATGATATATTGACAGAGCCGTATGTTAAAAAATACACCTTCATAGCCTCCTACATATTAATATTACTGCTACAGTTTCATTACCAATTATTCTGATTTTTCTTCCTAAAATTCACCTTAATGCCTATATTTTGAAACAGCATGAAAAGACTGCAAGAGCACTATTTGAAGTTTCATAATATATACTTCTGTGTTATTTGAGAGACTTAAAAATTACACAGAAGGGTTACTTTTTGATGATGACAGATGAATAGCCTTTCTAATAACCTTCGTAAAGAAAAGGTAGAACAGTGCAATAGCCAGAATGTGTTTTTCACATACTTCTCACCTGTATCCCATCCTCTCTAAGATAAGAAGATCATATTTCTTAAGCTTATCATAAGGAAAAAAACCAGCTTTCAAAGCAGACTTTCAATTTCTAAAACAAATGGTCTTTTCTATAGCTATAAAATAATAAAGAACATACTAGATAGAAAATATAAAAATGTATATTATAAAGCATTTTATAGTATCTCAATAACTTTCAAGATTTTTTTTTAAACACTTGATCTCTTATTTAAACTTTTCACTACCATCCTCTCAGAAGCTGCTTTTATCTATTAACTTCTTACATAATTCTGTGGTCTGATCCTGAAAAACTTGTCTTGTACTGGTTGGTACCTGCCCTTGCGTGTTATTTAGTATGTTCTACAGTTCTTCCTCTCTGCAAAGTATCTTATGTTTGTCTGAACATTTTCTATAGGAACCTGTGACATGTAGTTACACCAATTTCTCTTATTTATAAATTACCTCTGCCATCTGCTCAAGAATGATACTCCTTTCTCTGCCTCCTTCTCTGGTTGCATTTCAAAATGCAACTGTCATCCTCTCTCCTTGTCTGTTCTGTCACCATCCCTGGAGGTGTTCAAGGTGTGTCTGGATGTGGTGCTGGGTGATATGGTTTAGCGGTGATGTAGGTAGGCGGTTGGACTGCATGATCTTGAAGGTCTCTTCCAACGTTGATGATTTTATGATTCTATGATTCAGTTTAGTAACGATTTTCATCCTGAGCATTTTGGATATTCTCATTGTCTTTCACTTCTCCCCTTTGCCACTCATTGCTTTTTAGATTTCAGTTATTATGCACTTTGGCCATAATTTCACTGTTGCTGATCCAGATCATGTAGAATTTAATAGGAAGTGTTCCATTCATCCTTTTAGCATTTTAATCCAACTTTTTACATGTTTTCTTTTGAAGGAATAGAAGCTCTATAATGTAGTTATTTTCCCTTCAGACGTTCTTTGGTGCTTTACCTCACTCTTCATACAGATGCATTAATTCTTCTCATTCTCTGAAAATAAGTTCTGCTGAAATTGTGTCCAAGCATTTTTTCCTTTCTCAGGTATTCTATGTCTTGCAAATGTTTGAGGTTGCCTATAATTTAATATATATGACAAATATATAACTTCAAAAGCAGGCATAGTGAACTATTGCAGTCTTTTTACCTATGATTAATTTTCTTACCTATTCTGAAGCAAATTGTTCTTTACTTATTCATTCCTTGGTAGATCCCTTGATAGCAATGTATGACACAGTCTTTTCCTTGTGTTCTTGCATTCATTTCAGTTAATGAAATAACTGTACACTTTGCAGCTGCTGTGGAGAAGATAACTTCCTCCCTTCATTGACCAAAAGAAAAAGTTACAAATCCATACATTTTCAAAGAAGCACAGTCAGTGCTGTTTATAACAATTAGTGCCCATGGAGAATGGATTAAAATAGAATTTAAAAAATGAGCCTTTGTTATATTTAAAATTCATCACACTTACAAGAGATAAATAAGCAGCTTAGGAAATAATGTTATATATGTATTTGTGTTTTGATCTGCTTTTTTGAAAATGCTTATGGGAATATAGCTGAAATGTTGTTAGAAGGTTTTGTAATTTCTTTGTATTTTGTAGAGTCAATAGGGAGACCCAACACAATGCTCACAAATGCACTTTAATACCTTAAATAACAACAGCCTTAACTACAGGTTAATTGGTTGACTGATGCAGGTTTATAGCAATCCTAACTACACTTGAGGATATGTTGATGAGTGTGGGTTATCTGGAGATCTATGAAAGGGTTCAAAAGACAATGGGTATAGATTTAAAAAATCAAAAGCCTTAGGCTTCCTGGCACCCCCTTTTTCATTGCCTCTAGGAGAAAACTTTCTATCAAACTGTGAAACAGAATAGTGAAACATTATCCTTCTACTGCAAGATCATAAATGGTATGGAGATAAGGTCATAAAAGGGCACAATTGGTGCCTAAGGTTATAGTCCTAGTTCTGGCAGCATGCTGTTATTCACTTGGCTGATTTATCTAGAAAAAATAATGGTTTTTTAAAGATTATTTGTGTTACTTAAGGCAAGTTATAGATCAATTTAAGCACAGTAGCAAAGTAGCACATTTATTACTTTGTTGATGTATTTTGTTTCTTTAAGGTTGTGATTTCATATAATCTTTCACTAAATTCCACAAAATACCTATAGTACAAACACTGGGACCAGGGTGGAAAAGTATGGTCACTGTGGTGGATGATTCATTCTTATTACAAGTCACTGTGTTCTGCAAGAATATAAATATTAATGCAAAATTAGATTATCTAAGTTTTGGTTTATGAACTGTGAACAACATGAAAACATTGAAAACATAATTTTAGTTCTACCTTCAAGCCTGAATCAGTTGGAGACAGACTTCTTGTATAAGATGCCAGAAGTTGAAAGAGCAGAAAGGAGAAATGTCTACCTAATGTAGAACAGATGACATTGTATGAGCTAGAACTGCCAGAGCCATAGATAGTGCCTCTTGTGAATGAAAAAGTAGATGTGTATTTCTGTGTTTTATATATATGATATATATATACATCTATAAAATATAAATATATCTATAAATGTATATACATATATAGTATTTATATAAAAATATGTTTTAAAAATACATATATGTATATAGATAGATACATATATGTAGATATAAGCATATATTAATTCATCAGGACTGGGCTAAAAAGGCAAAAGAAATGTCTGAAAAATAATATTCATGGGAAAATTCTGGGTTTTTTTGTTTACTCCTCAGTCTTCCTTGCCTCTCTATTTGAGGAATCAGGGATCTTTTAGCTGCACAGACTGTTTGGTATGGTGAGGAGCCTGGAAAGTTTTGTTTCCTGAGGCATCTCTCCAGGCAGGCTTGAGACTTGTAGTTGGAGAATCTTAAATATTATCTCTCATGCTTTTTGCCAGGCAGGCTGATGAAAAATATACAGCCAAAGAGTTTGTTAAATAAATAAATAAATAGAATTTGTGTACAGCACAAGCAAGATCTTGTGGGGAATTTTTTCCATTTAATATTCATTTCTTTTAATCTACTTTTGTATCAGGGAATCATTCTAATAGAAAAGTCTCAAACAGTTCTGAAGTGCAATCACCTTAGTAATATCAATGCATGTTATAAGATCAACAGTATATTAAAATTAAAGTATGCCAGTAAGGTAGAAACTCTTTGATTACATACTACAGACCCCTTTGCCTTTTGTCTAATTTTAACAGATCATATAGCTGGCATTTTAGAACCACCATATGACTCTTAATGTTATCAAAAATGACAGTATGGTGTAACATGATCCTTTTGATCTTTTAAAAGGCTGTTAATAAGAAGTCGACAATATTCAGGGTGACACTGCAGGAGTTACTTTTTTAAGGAGGCTAAAATATTTTCAGCTTGATTCATGCTCTGTATCCAGGTTTATGGGAGCTCCACCCTTCCTGGTATACACACTTTCAAGGAGCTGCTTATTTTTCTCATATACTATGCTATTTGTATAGTATCAAGACAGCTTTCTGGCAGTTTAGTTCAGTGTCAAGCAGTCACTTACCTTCCCTCTTTGTTCTTATTTGCCCATTTCAGTCGATTATTTCACTTTGCTTTCAGTGAGAGGGCATTTAAGAACCTTTAATATTGTAGCTTATATTGACTTCCTAGGTTCCTCTACACATTTTAGGACCATTTCTTAATCCTTTTATTCTAACTGCATCTGCATGCCCTCGATCAGTTCCCGGTCTCAATGGAACATGGTGCATACCTCCGCAGCGTGACTTGACTGTGCTGCACAGCCACATGGTGTAGCACAGAGTCCTGGTTGCTGCAATCAGCATGGCTGCAGTACAGCTGTGGTGTTCCCCATCAGCACCTAAGGGTCAGTACAATCTCTAACATCTTTGTACCTTCCTTCTCAATGCTGCCCCAGCTACCTCTGTGCTGAACTGCCTTTCTGTGTAGTCTCAGCATGTTTATTCCATTTTCTCATGGCATTCCATCAAGAGAGCAGCAACATAAATTACCCAGTGTCACCAGTTCATGTCTGCTGTGTTGACTAGTGTTTCCCTGGTTTGCAAAGGAAAATATGGGGGATATTCCACCTGGAATCTAGTTTGCAGAGTCCAGATGATTTAAGGATTTGGGTTGAGATGTGTATATCTTACCTCTTTTGAACAGGATTTGCTTAACCAGGAGCGTCTGCTGCCTTTTCCCCTATGCATCAGGTGAAACGAGAAAATTCAGCATGATGCCAGAGGCCAGAAGGACTGTTCCTGGCCTAAGTTCGGCACTGCAGTTACCCTCAGAACTGCAAGACAGGGCCATAGCTTTGGGAGCAGCAGGGTTTCCCGCCAGCTCTGCAGTCAGGGTTCGTCTCATCTGTAGTTTGTGTGTCCCCTTCCTGCCAGTGCACCATGGCTGGGCTTTTCAGGTGACTGCTGTGACACCTCTGAGGAGTCAAAGCTGTGAACATGTCAGGGAAGACTACTGGTGAGAGTATAAGAAAAAGGGAAAGGGTCTTGGGAGCAGACAGCTGAGAACTAGGTTCTTTGGAATTCCCCTTTTCCAACCCTCTGATAAATAAAACCTCCTTGTCCTAAATATGGTCGTGTTAAACTTCTACTGTTTGTTTTAATATAAACACGTATTTAGTAAACCTTTGTGTGGATCTATAAAAATAAAGAATTACTGGTTTAAGCAAAACAGGTTTATTTTCCTGACTGCCAGAGTTTACCCACAGACTTTTACTTGGTAGGATGGAGGGCAACAGGTAAATATTTGTTTATGCACTTAGAAGAGTGGGTAGACTTTAAATGTGTTACAAGTCACATCTGCAAGAGTGGGGCCAACAGTTGGGAAACAGGCATCTGTGCAAAACTTTAATGGGTCCAGCACATCGAGTACTAATTGAGAAAAAAGACCACAAGTCATTAGGAACTTAATGCACCTGGTTTATGAGTTGTTAAAGTTCTCTTTTTCCCTTTCATTTGTCACATTACTTTGGAAAATAAATTTACCCAGTCATAGTCGAAATGATGCTTTACTGACAGTGACACATCCAACAATGCCTTTCAAGCCTGTCTGGAAAGTTTAAAAACAGTCTCTAAGCTGACATTTCATTAATTTGCTAGTGGATCAAGTCCCAAGTAACGGGCATGGAAAGAAAGCATTCTAGAGAGCATTTCCAGATAGATGCTTCATGTATTTATTGCTATTAAAAAGAAAAAGAAAAAAAAAGAAAAAGGTGCCATCTGCCCATGGGCTAGCTTATCAACAACTCAGCAACATCACTGAGATTAAGTTACTTGATCTTTCCAGTTAACTTTGGAATTGTGTTGTTTGAGGTAGAAAAGGTAGGATACACTATGACAATGCATCCTACTCATTCTATTTTTCCAGCTCACTGTTCATGTTGATTGTACTGTGTATCATTTTACCTTTTACAACATAAATGCACATTTGACATGTAATTTTTTTCACTAATTTCTTAGTTTACTCTAACCAGCAGATAACCAGCTAACCATTTCTAGATTCCTTCATTTTAAATATGTTGAAAAAAATCACGAGTGGAAGGTCTCATCAATAGATGGGTTATTATGGCAGGCGCAAATTTAGTAACTTCAGCAAAACATTCTATGTCACATTTGCACCGTAACTCCAGACATTATTAAGAAATATAGCTGTAGGTTAAATATACTTTAATATACTAATGATTAGACAGATAAAAATACATAAACTGTAATTATTATAATACTATTATAATTTATTTTAATTTCCACTGAAGTTATGGTCATATAAAAAAGCACTTTGTCAGCAGTACTGTGAAAATATATATGTCAGAGAACTGAATGCTACTTTTGCATATTGAATGATTCCTTTTTGCCCTCTTAATACTGAAGTACTCTCATTTTTTTTATATTCATCATGTGCACATGTGCCATGTGTAATTGACAGTCACAGAGGCAATGCTGAACCCATTATTGGAGTTTAATTTGGTAACGTAACAATAATTACGCATCCCATTCAAGTCTCGCATTGTCCCTTGGTTTGTGCCTTCCCCATCTTCAGGACTGCTGTGCCAGTACAGCAAAACTTTTCTCCCTTGAGGGCTTCTCCCATCCACTCTATGCTCAGGCTATGTGCTTCAGTGGACTAGCAGAAATTGCTTAACACTTTTCTGGTAGACTCAATACCACCAGGTGTTTCTCATAAATGCTACCAGTCTATAAAGCTGGGACTAGAGCACTGTGGTTTCTGCTGCTACTCAGAAGAATTGCTGGAAGATGGAGAACTGTAAGAGACAAAAGCAATCTGTGACTACCAGAGTTTCCGCTTACTCAGATCTGTGTCACTTCCTTAATAATGGAAGGAATTTGATGTTGTGGTTGCACGTGGCTTAGGCACCTGTCTGTATCCTCAGGCTGTGTGGATCCCAAAGGACACACCTGTTCCTAGTAACTGAAATTACCTGGCAGGAGGCCTTACCCTGGCTGTACCTTTGACATATCCCCTATGCAAATATCTTAAAAAAGATAGAGGAATCAATTTTCTGTTTAGTAATGACACATTGTTGGATCTCAAGATGAATACACATTTCTTAGCCCTGTATAGCACAGCATATTTTCTGTTGCAGAAACAGTATGCCTTGATAGACAAAGGTGCATTCTCCTGTGGAATTTAACAGTGAGTTTGAGCATATGTCAGGGCTTTCCTAATGAAGCCTCTGAGTCATTGCTTGGGTAATGGACCACAAACATGACCTATGCTGCTGTAACAGTAATGGAAATTATGATGCGATGCTTCTCTCATATAGCTCTGCTATCAGGAGGGTCACCTTTAACAGGAATATTTCTGAGTCCACATTGAATCTGGTATAGCAAATTCATTCCTAACTGCCACACTGTGAACCCAGTCAGATTTCTAGAGAAACTAGTACTCTCTTTATTTGTGATTAGTACTTTTTGAGGATGGAAAAAAAAAGGCACAAAGTTTTGAGGTGCACTCTCTGTGAATTGAGCTAGACTTCAGTAATTCAGTCACTGGAACTTTGCGCATTGCCTGTTCCTAAGATAATTTCTAGCAAATAAGGCAATTTATAACAATATCCATTATTTCATAGTCTGTGCATTACATCTCTCATAAAAATATGCATGTTTGCATTATTTCATGTTTTTACCAGTTAATTTGTGTTTTCTATCCCATGTTCAATTTGCATTCATTAACTCATAGTTTGCTGGTAAGTGTGTTCTTTCTATACATGTTCAAAGAAATTCTTTAATTCAGTTTCTCTGTTTCTTCTCATACAGTCTCACAGCCAGATATGCAACTCAGTCTAATCACAGTGGAATTGCAACCAGTCAAAAAAAGACTTCTAGGTCAGTTAAATATCTCTAATTTATTGCTCGTTAGTGATACTCAAGCAAGTATGTGGCCATTGATATTTTATTCCTTGAACATAACCAGACATTAAACAATGTGTATTTATGTTATGCGTGCAAGCTTCGCCACAATGAGCTTTGCCATGGGAAAGCCTTGTATGGACTGGAAGGAGCTGATTTGTACTGTATATTAGTAATCTTTCTGGTTGTTATGTATCCTGCATCTTTGTTTCCTGCATGTAAAATATTGGATGTGAAGGATTAGTTGGTGATTTTAGTGCTCTCTACTCTCTGGCTTCAGTCATGAGTGAAAAGAATTTTGGGAGGCCATCCCAATTCCCACTAGATGTTTTGCATGAATCACAAATCCACTTGAGAGGTTGAGTTCACAGACCCAATTTCATACAGAAGCAAAATAGAGAACAAAAAAGAATGACTTTCAAGACTTCTGCTCCATCAGGAGTAGTCTGCATACAGCCCCCACTAATGAGATGCTTTGTTTTGGCAGTGAATTTGACAAAGCTGTGTGTAGGAGCTGACCTGTTTCAGATTTCCTCAGTACTTTCAGTTTATGACTTCCATGAGCACTAAAATCTACAAGCCAGATTGCAGAAGAAAGAAACTGAGGTCTAAAGCTTAATCTTGTTTCTGGCTTTTTTTCATGGGGGATAATTAATGAGTTCATTAATTATACCTTTGCTGTACAGTTCATTGGTGAGAACAATGAACTCTAAATTGCATAATCTACAATAAGGATTGCGTTTTGCGATATAGCGCACTAACACAATTTGAGTTGCTGGTGGTAGCTTGAAATGAGCTATACCATGGTCCAGTTGCTTTGCACCTGCATTTATAGGTCTTCAGTTTTCCTTATTGCTGATGCTCCTGTCTTGTCCACATTCAACATGTCGGGGTTAACAGTCTTATTGTCTAATACTCTAAATCTGTGGCAGTGTTTCCGAAGCCTGTTCAGAGGTATGTGACTTGTCCCTTATTTGTTACTCTCCTCTTTGCATTTCCTTAGTTGCTTAACATGATTCTGCAAAAGCAATTTTAAAGCTGAATTCAATTAAAAAAGACAGCAAATGAGGTAAACTGGAAAGTGTGTAGAACAAATGACCTCATGTATAATGTGCTTACTGTGGCAAGTTCTCAAATTCTGGCACGCAGAATATATGCAGAGCTATTTTATATTTTAACAGAACAGATGAGTTTCCAGTGTTGCACATGCCTTCTCATTGCTTTTTTCATTACCTTCGACAAATGATCTCAGGACTCTTACAGCCTGTCAAATTAGGGTAATGAGAAGGAGCAAATGGATTTTAAAGTTTGTTTTAGTGCATTCTTCAGGGAACAGAAGATCACTCGAATTCATGGGTCATGGTAAAGGTTAGCATGTGTACAGCTGTAAAGCAGAGACAGTCTGCTCTGGGCTTGGCATAGAGACTAGCAGGGCAGGTTGGTGGCCAGAGTGAGCCATACAAGTAACTGATAGATTAGGTCTCTGAGACTTAAATTGGTAAAGGAAGAGAACACGGAGATGTTTACATATGTTTGCTAATTAAAAAAAATATTTGAACATTTCTATTATACCAGTATATTAAACAAAAAAAAAGTTCGGAAGAAATCCAATATTTTGTAATTCTTTGTAACATGATTTTTTTCTCCCCTCTGATGCTGCTCTTTTGTAATACAGTGAAACTAACAGAATTCGATAACTGGTATAATCTGTATTGCCACTATTAAAATCATCAGTAAGTGAGAAACAGAAGAGAGATGTTCTATAACAAAAGCCTCTTGCTGATTCAAACATTTCATTTTGTCTGTCAGATAACAAAACTGGAAAGGAGTGGGGGTGCCCACAAAGATGCTGCAGAAAGTTTGAAGTAAGCATGTATTAAAGAATCTTACATTAGAGAACAGATTCGGACAGAACAAAGATGCAGGCTTACACGCCAGAGACAACAGTCTACGTTTTTTTTCCTTAGCATAGCCACACAGTAAGGTTCAGATGGTGGCAGCAAATACTAACAAATGAACTGGATAGTCTACATTATATACTTCTGTCTAAAAAGTATACATGCATCTGTAGCATCTAGTTAAAATATATATTTTCAATATTTTTCATTTAAAATAATAAGGTGAAAGGGCAATAGCCCTCTGAAAAATAAGCAAAGAACTAAAAAGTCAGATTTTTTGCTAAACACAGCTGTGAAATATTTACTACAGTAAGAGATACAATTATTTCTCAACTATGTATTGTGTTTTCTAATCAATTTTTGTAACATTTCTTCTTAAAAAGTGACAGATTTAAATAAAAGTTGATATTGAACTTTAATGTTTTTTTAGGGTGAATCTGTTTTAGCAATATTAATGGCAAATGCAAAGCATCTTCTTACATGTCTTGTGAATATAGTAAACACCTTTTTTCCTTCTGTGTGCATAAGGATAAGCTGTTATTTTCACTTGTGAAGTCTAACTAATTTGAATCCTCCTGTTCATTGTTGCTTAACTGAAATCATTGTTTTCAGTTTTTGGTTTTAAATTCTGGTCTGATATTTACAAACTGCCTCCTCTATATGTTGCACTACATTAAATGAACTGGTGTTTGAATATACCATTCCAGGCTTCCAGGACCCTCAAGGGTGCCAGCTGCAGGCAGCAGTACCAAAGTCCAGGGAGCTTCTAATTTAAATCGGAGAAGCCAGAGCTTTAACAGCATTGACAAAAACAAGCCTCCACAATATGCAAACGGAAATGAAAAAGGTAAGTGATTAAAAGTCACTAAACTTACTCTACATAACATACAAGAGGAAAAAAAAAATCACCAAAACAACCCATCCGTAAGGATCAAAGAAGTAAGTGGAATATTTAGACTTGGTAAAGAAGACTTACAGAGCTAGTGCTCTGAACTGAAAATTTTCAGGATGTTATATTTTATTCCTCTTTGGTGGACATATCAACGAGTGATTTTTCTGAAGTAAAAATGAATCCATATTGGAAACCTATAATCTTGGTCTACTCATACCCAAAGGAAGACTGCCATAATTTTCAGGAACTTTGCATCTTAGCATCTAATAAAGAAGAAACTGAATACTATATTTGCATCAGAATATTACACGTGTGTATCCCTTACCTAGTGTATATATGTCCGAGTAGAGGATTGGAAATCAAGTCAAATGTAATGAAATTTTGCAAGGATTTGTATTCACTGTTCATGTTTTATTGCCTCCTTTAAATATGAACTTCCATTATGGAAACAAACTGAGTTCCCTGGGTCCTTCCGTTTCTCCCACCCTGACACTTTTCCTGGAAAATGTGGCTTTTCAGTCCTTATCTCAGAAAGAATAATGTAAAAATTCAGCTTTTTGAGTTGTGTAACTAATCCAGCCCTTTCCCCCCTTCTTTCTCCCTTTGTGTAATGAACAGCATTTTATTCATATCTCTGGGTTAGAATACAGTTGAAAATGATACAATGTACATAGTACCCGTTTGCATCCTTGGGGTCTGTGGGAGGAACAAGTATGCAGTGAATGTTCTTCATCTAAGCAATAGGCAGCTATCCAGATTTTTTTACAAAAATCTGATGAACACACTTTGCCCCTAGCTGTATCTGAAGATATAAAACCATCCTTTCAATAGTTGTTTCTTTACTTTTACTATCAGAGTTGAATGTTTTAGATAGTTCTATAGTGGGATTTATTTTCTTAAGGACTTGTTTATGGCAAGACATCCAGACTAAAACTAGAAAGAGATCAAAGTGAAAACTGAGCAGACACTGTATAGTTCACAAATTCAGTAGTGAAGTTATGAAGTAGGAGATGTGGCTGCTTGAATGAAGGTATGTACAGAGTTTAGGTTTTAGAATTGCTTCATAACGTTGACATAAGTATGCTGCTGAAATATGTGAGACTGAAATGATTCAAGGTGAGACATGCTTATAGAAATTAATATTCATAGCTTGTTACTTGGAAACTGTTTTTTGACTGCTTAAGGTTTGCGTTGTATTGCACATTTGAGTGGCTTTTTGCATGATGGATTTCTTTCTTTTCCCATATCTTTACAGCAGAGAATGATAACTTTGGTGAGATTTTTAATGAAGTAATCGCTTTCACAAGGATAAGGGGTGGCTTTGTTTGGGTATAATAATTCAATTCATTTTACAGGACAGAAAACGTAATGTTGCGTAACTACAGAGTACTATATTTGAGGTGTTTTTGTCTGTTCTTTTTTCTTTCTTTCAAACCAGCAGAATGGATGGAAGAACAATGATTTTACTTAAGTTTATAAACCAAAAAGAAGTTTGTTTTAGAGTATAAAGCAGAAGTTAATTAGAGAAAATGACTGCTGTGAGTGCAAGGATAGCAAAGTGATGTTTTTTGTAATACCCTAAAAGGACAAATGAAAACCTGTGTTGGAATTCACCATGCTACTTCTTTGCCTAAGAAGAAAAACAACTGAATCATGCTATATTTTAAGTTTATTTATTATAGTGGCTAGTTTTTGGATATTACAATGAAATTTCCAAGTAGCCTTTTAATATTTTTTTTTTATTATTTGAGGATGCTTATTGACCTGGCTTTTTTTGAAGAATTTGTTTAGAAACAAACTTCAACCCTCACAATAGTAATAGTAATAATAACAAACACCTCTTTAGAAAATAAAAGTATCACTATACATTGAAAACCTGATTTTTCCTTACAGTGTGACACACATAATAAACCTTATATTTAAAATTTTGCTTCTGATGCAGATGCGTGGAGCAAGATTAACTTTAATAGCTTCCATTGAAAAGGTATACAGTCCATATACCCTAATTTCTGAGACACAGATCTTATAGCAAATAGCTTGTAATTCTGCATTAGTGCTGCATAAACTGAAGCAGAAAAGGAGACGACTTGTGTTAGCTAAATAGTCGTTAGAGGTTGGGACCTCCAGACTCTTCAAGTCCTGAGCACTTTTAGTACATTTTTCTCTGCTTACACCTTCCTGTATGTGCTATAAAGAGACCTCAGAAGAGATACACAGCGTATGGGGATTTTTTAAATCCAGTTATACGTAATACTTGAAATCCATTTCTGCATAATACTTTTTCCAACTCAGTCACAGTGGGGAATGGATATGTAGTCACAGAGTTAAAGGAGACCTGAAGGTGATCCAAAATAAGAGGTGATATGGGCTTTTATTTAGTATTTCATTATTTAGTATGTCATTAATGTTATCTCCTTTGAATGTTGCTTGGGAAGTAGTTTATACAGTAAGAAACCTAGCTCCCCTGACTCAGTGCAGATTTGATCTTTGTTGAGTACAACCCAGTTTTCACCCACAGACCCAACCCATTGCTGTGACAGAGGTTAATAACTGTAAGTACCTGCAGTTAAGTCAGGAACACAGAACGCACGAAAACAATAAACATGCTATGAACTGAAACTCACCTGTGGAGCTTTAGTAAGCTGATGCTTTGTTGGACTTTGCAGTTTATGGATGGGTTTCAAAGTACACATCTGTTTTCCAGGTCATGTCACATCTATCTGCTTCTGACTTAATAAAATAAAGAAGAAAATAAAACTATGAAAGTGAAACTATTTGAATAAAATAATTGTTCACATTGCTAATAAGCTGGATACCCAGGGTGTTTTGAGTTCAGCAAAGAAAAAATGCTTTAATTCAAGTCAAATTTTAAAAACATATACTTACACTGTAGAGCTTAGAAACATAGTATCTGAACACTGTTAAGGGTCTCTATGTCATGGAATATAATTGCTCACTTTTCAATATAATTTAATAATAGAAAATGGTGTTTATGTATTGTCCAAAATCCGTTTCAACGATATTCTGTTATTTTGCCCATACCAACTCTGGGAAGCTCTGTCCTGGAACTCCGTTGTCTAATAATGCAAATCGTTGTTCATCTGTGGCCAGTATCTATAGCTAATTTGTTTACATTTCTTCTGGTGCCAGTATTTTGCCAGTTGTCCCTGGTGGTGTTCTCCTCCTGTGCTGATAAGCAGTAGCTACTTTCTCATGGACAGCTAGAAAGCAACAGTTGAACAAGCGAAATTCTATCTCAGCAGATAGACCTCTCATCCCTTATGGTAGCACCTTGCAGCTCTTCCATTTTCTACTAACCTTTTTTATTTTGAGTGGCTCAAATTGTATACTCTAACCTGGGCACCTGCCTGCTGCAGAATATCTAGATTAGCAGTTCCTAACTATGTTGCAATGAGGGAGCTGTTGTCACAGAGGTCCTGTCTTCTCCAGCAGCACAGAACACAGCAAAGGTCACAGATGAGAAGACAGAGGAGGTTGATAATATGTTGACCCCAAGTTTAACCCCTCACATGTCCTTTATTTGTGCAAGGGCCTATGAAAAGTGGACTTGAAAATGTCCATTTGATTGTCATGATTTTGCTGGGCTCTGGGAGAAATTTTTCTTTCTGCACTTAACACCTCAGGGTGTTGCTGCTCAGCTTTTCCAGCGGATTCGGCTGCGCTCTGAAGCACAGAGCTCTCAAGCACAATGCAGAATTGATTTCACCACAAGTTGATTATGCGTTTCAGGAGTAAGGGAATTAGGCCCTAAACAGAAGACTGTCTTCTTGTAAAATTTAGTTTATAAAAATGTAACATCCTTGTCACAGATTGGATTCACTCCACATGAAAATCACCACAAGGTGGGGACAGATTTCATATAATGAACAGCTAACGCTCAGTCCCAACTGAGCGTGCAGGAAGCAATGAGTGATGCTGAGCTTCAAATAATACATTTGAGTTGGAGGGAAATAAATCTTTTTATTCTACATCTTTAAACATATAGACAGATTCATTACTTCTTGAGAGCATGCAGTCCACATTCTTAGCAGGAACATTAAGGGCACACTTTAAATTGAAGATTAATGGCAAGCTAAAGTTCTCTGTAACTTTTTTGATGCTGTTTATGGTTTGTTTCATAAGGATCAAATAAGTACAGTGGTTCCAGGAACCTGTGAGGTTTTTTGCTATATATGTAGCAGAACAAGCTGTTGATGAAAGAGTAAATACTCCCCCCAAAATGAGTTTAATATTATATAGTGGAAAATATGGCAAGGCATACATTCTTCTTTTTAATCAGAACTCTTTTATTTCTGAAGTAAAACTAATAGCCTGAAGCCATACAGATGTAACAGAATTAATACAACATAGTGTAGTGTCATCCCACTGTTCACAGATCGTTACATGTATTCTGCATTAGCTTTGCATATTCTTACAGTGAACTGTTCTGCAAAACTATTGGGATAGCTAAAGTTCCCAATCCTCCTGTGTAATTAAGGCAAGCTTAGTGCAAGGCAAGATGTATGCAAGAATGTCCTTGTGCACACCCAATCCTGGGCTATCAGCCACAGGGCTGATCTCTGGGGTAAATTAAGGAAGCCTGAGGGCTACAGTAATTTCCAACAGCTGCTGTTTGCCCCAGGCTCTCTTCCAGGATCTGAGGCTCACCAGAAAATAGCAGGGACCCAGCCGCAATTGCTGCCTTGGTTGCAAGGGAGAAATCAGCTCTGCAGCTGCCCATGAAAGCTGCTCCATGTGCATGGTGTTACCTAGAGCTGGGGAATAAGCTATAACCTCACCTGTCCCAGACAATGCTCTGAGAAACCCTTACCAGTTAACATTTTCTTACCTAGTAACTGGACACAGCAGAGCTGCTCAAAACCTTCTGTGAAGGTGGACTGAGCTCATTTTAGAGTTCTGGCGTTGGCATATCAGGCTGAGGAGCATATGAAAAACTCCAGGCAGATGGAATTTCACAGCATCTATTAAAGGTGAAGGTGATTGCCTTCCAGAGTACAGTTATTAATGGTGGTAAGCATGTAAAAGCTGTTAACATTTCTGTCATGTTACCTTTGTTCAGATTTTTTTTCTTTAATTTTTAAACTATGACTTCTCACATGCAATTTAGAGAAGTAGATGTTGCCATGTTTGCATTATCTTTGTTAGATAAAAAACATCTCCCCTTCCAGGATGCTCAAAAACCTTTCCTGTGTATATTAGTAGCCTTCAGACTTCCAGGTGGGTAGTCTAACCCATACAAGGGCTTTAGGGCTGCAAAAATGAAAATTATGCGTAATTTCAAATTCTGCCCTGAAAGAACGAATGTCTTCAGTGTCCTCATCTACTGTATTATTCAGGCAGAAGGGCCCAAAGGCATGACTTTGGCTTCATATGTATATGTAACACATCAAGCAGTCTTTTTTTGCTATTCCATGAACTATATTTGCATTGCATGTTTCACAGGCTTTCTTGTACTCCTGAATTTGATAAACTATAGGCAGGCTTATACCTAATTCACTGGTAGTCCTGTGACTGAATGTCAAGACAAGATAGATACATAGGTCATCTGCTGAAATAGCTATGTACCATATACTTGATTGCCATTACCACTTCATTTTTCTGGTGCTCCAAAGTAGTAATGTTTAGATCCTCAGATATGTCTTGGAAGTCTGAGCTTCATACAGAAAAGCTTAACCCTTTTGTAAATTGGTCTGGTTTGCTTCATAAGGCTAGATAACTTTTTTAAAATCATGGTTGCCAATTAACATAGTTTGATTGTTGCAGAAGGAGTCTTGTTCTCATTCATTCTGAAGATTTGCTAAAGTTCCTGGATGATGTAAATGTAGTGATGGTGCCATAGCCATGTAAACGAGCCTTCTGTACCTATCTGAGCTTAGAGGCCCAAAACAACTACCATTGCTGTATCTCTTGCTGTATACAACAACTACTGTTGCTGTATAACTTTTAAGTACTGACACTAGTGAAACTGTTGATTTTTATTTTTTTTTCTGCCTATGAAAGTGCACTGGGTTAAGTTCCCAAAGTCAGCTGCTAAAAGTTGTTACTGTTCTTAAAAACATTAAAAATTATGGTGACCGCCTTTTTTTTTGCTTTCATGAATATTGATGGTATCTATTTAATTTCAGTATTACTCCTCCCCCTACCCAAAATCTCTGCTTTCTAAGCACGTATTTTGCTTTCACTAAACATCAGAAACATCTTTCTCTGGTTGTGTTTTTCTTCCAATATTGTAGCATTCTTTTTTCTTCCACGTCTTAAGTGTTTTATTATTAGCAACTGATTGAAATAATTTCTTTATGACTTGTTAAAGATAAAATCTTTAAATTGGAAGGTTTAATTTGCATAATGAAATGGTTGCAAGGAGGGTCTTTCCAAGACTCTCTTGAGCTCATGGAAGTATTGCACAACACCACGATCATGGTGGTGGGGGGCGGAAGGGAAGGCTTTTTTAATTAGTGTCCTTCATGTTTCATGCACATGTAAATTATATTTATTATAAATCACATGTAACTGTGTTTTTAATGCTGGAGGAGCAGAGTATCACCTTCAAGCATGAGGTGGGAGAATAACTGTACCATTATGGTTCTTTCTTTTTCTTAAGCAGATTCACCGAAAGGCCCTCACCCATCTGCAGGCATGAATGGAAATGTGCAGCATCCCACCAGCACTGGGCAGCAGCAGGTCTCTGCCATACCCTCTCCAAGTGCCAGCAAGCCTTGGCGCAGCAAATCCATGAATGTCAAACACAGTGCAACCTCTACCATGCTGTCCGTGAAGCAGCCTAGTCCTGCAACCTCCCCTACTCCATCTTCAGACAGGCTCAAGCCACCCCCTTCTGAAGGTGTGAAGCCCCCTTCATCTGGACAAAAATCTATGCTGGAAAAATTCAAGCTGGTTAATGCTAGGACTGCTTTGAGACCTCCTTTGTCACTGAGCTCAGGACCCAGTGACAGTGGGAGAGAGGATGATACCTTTTCAGAGTGTGGTGAAATGGATATCTTAAGCGGCGGGGTAAACAGCGGCGGCTCGACAGGTAGCAGTCCTAAAGTATCACCGAAGTTAACCCCTCCGAAAGCTGGAAGCAAAAATCTCAGCAATAAAAAGTCTTTGCTGCAGCCAAAGGACAAAGAGGAAAAGTACAGGGACAAAAACAAAGTTTGCACTGAGAAAACAGTCAAGGAAGAGAAGGACCAGGTCACTGAAACATCTACAAAGAAGAGCTCAAAAATTGCAAGCTTAATCCCAAAGGGAAGCAAGACGACAGCAGCCAAGAAGGAAAGTTTAATACCATCTTCTAGTGGGATCCCAAAACCTGGATCGAAGGTGCCAGCAGCAAAGCAGAGTGCTTCATCTGCATGCACGGGAAGTAAGGAGGTTGAAAAACTGAGGACTACAAAAGGAAACCAGTCCCAATCAACACCAAAATCTCAGCTTAGTGAGAAGGCTTCTCCTTCCTCCAGTCTTGTTTCTTCTGAAGGGAAAGAACAAAGTGCAGCTCTCACCCCAGGGTCCTCCACGGCTCTGTCAGCCTCAATGGCTGCAAGCAGCAGCCAAGGCACGGGAAATGGCGTTGTTCAGCTTCCTCAGCAACAGCAATACAGCCACCCCAACACTGCCACAGTAGCTCCTTTCATTTATAGGTAAGGTTGCAGAGGGAAATGGGTTTTGTGTTACCATTTGGGAAAGAGAGCTAAAACAGAGCAATGGTGGATCCCACTATTGTGTTTGTTATCTCACAGATTCTGTCACAGCACCATGCACACGTTCTCCTAATATTTTTTAATTAATGTTACTGTATGAACAATTTCTTCCAAGAACTCAGAGTCTCTACCTTGTACAAAAGCAATCCACTGCAAATATTTGCCATTGAAAATTCAGGATGTTTTGATTCGAAATACAAATCACATACATTCCCTGTGCTGCTTTTGAAAGATCACGGCTGAGTCAGGTTTCTAGTGCGAATATTCTTGTTTGCAGTTTAAGAACTTCAACATTTATTTGCTGATATTCAATAATATTTGCTTAAAATACACTGTCTCTTAAATAATCCTAAAACAAACAGCTGATGTTTTCAGAGTATGTAACAGTACTTGTAGGATTTTAGAGAACATTTTGGACAGAGAGAAAAGGTTATTGTTTGCAGATCCTTTTCCTGTTTAGTGTTATACATGAACTAGGTATAGATAAACTAAATGGAGGCAGTTAGTTTTTACAGGTGATGCAAACTCTTCTGACAGCCAAGGCTCTGGAGTAGAGGAATGAACAATTAAGTGCATCAGCCTTTGTCTGAATTTATTTTGCTATATGATAGAGCAACTGAAGAGCGGCTGGGAGATTTCATTGTTGTACAGCTCAAAAGACAGAGAGTGCAGAAAGACTGGCAGGCTCATTTGAGTAATGATTTCAGATGTCAGTAGTTGGAGGGCTTTAGCTACAGTTGTGAGTAAATTTAACATCTGATAAAATGACAAATACATTATTAAGTGAAATATACTGCCAGTTTTTGTTAGTGAATAGTACTGTAGATAATCTTGGCTAAAGATTAAAGAGGTGCTGAAGTAGGTTCTGAGGGAGTATATATGTCATTACCCACTAAACATAGCTTCAAAACCAATCTGGAAGTGTGATAAACTGTTCAAGTTAATTCTGAACAAAAGCAGTTCAGAAAATCATATGGGAGAGGGAAAAGGCATAATATAGGTTATATTTATTCCAGTATGCAGTGTGTAGCCTCTTGAGTTTCAATTAAGTGTATCACTGAATGTGCTTAATATGCATGTTTCTTTATAACTATCTGGAATAACCTCAGTGGTACAGACAATCTGCAGCATGGTACATACGATGACCTACATATGTGTTAGGGTGCATGTAAAAGGAGAGAGAAAAAAAAGCTATGCTTTGCTTTCAAATGCATGTGCTATTTAATGGCAATTTTACCACATACTGATGCTATTTCATTGCGTGATGGAGATAACGTTCTTTTAAGCTTCATCATGAAGCAAAATGTATTTTGAATTTTAAAGGGTAATAGAAGCATGCATCTTCCAGCAATGTTTGGTATTAATAGTCATCTGTTTGCTTCAAACAAACAGCAAAGGAGGCTGTATTTGACTTTAAATCTCACATGAAAATAAAATTCTCAGAGCCAGGGTCTGATCTCAGAACACCATAAACCCAGAGTAACAGACCGACTTTGATGAGGTTACTTCAATGTGTACCTCTGTAACTGAGAGCAGAATCTGACCCAAAAATCTGACACAATAACTATATTCCTTACAATTCTGAAGGGCTTTGTAATAGAACACAATGATTTCATAGAAGAATATAAATATAACCAAGGTTAAAATATCCACATTTCCAAAGTCAGCATATTTATTTTTGTGAACATATGATCAGTAGAAATGTGCATGAGTCTGGGGTACTATATTTAACTTCCTGGCTCTTAAACATAACTGTTTTCTGAGCAGTCACTGCAATTTATACACAGAATTTTCAGGTGCACTTGTTAGCTGCTAGAACAGCTGTATAGATCAATGAGTTAATAAACAACAGTTACCATTCAGACTAAGTTTTTTACATCTAGAAGGACTATCTAGGCTCTGTGCATTTGTAATGTAGTCCTTCTAAAAAGTTGCAATATAATTTAGTAATAATACACTGCATTTTATCCAGGATCTTGCAGAATACTGCAACATACTGCAATATGCTCTGATGAGTTTAGGCTGTTAACACTAGGATAAATAAGCTAGTGCTTCTTCTGGTTTGTTGCTGATACCTGCAGATATCATGTATTTTGCTGTGTTTGATTATTACCCAAGAGGATATTAATGTAGATTCGTGAGTAAAAGAAAGTATTACAAAGGGTTCTTTGATGCTGGCATGCTTTTTACTTAAATAGAGAATGCAATGGTATAACAGTTATCAATACTCACGTATTCAAGGAGTTGTGTACTTTTATTAATGGACAGTAGATAGAAAATACTGTTTCACTAGGAGGTTCTTAAATGATATATTGCACAATTCAGTTTTGTACTCTTGGTGCTTTGTCCTATCTGATATCACATTGTATTTTTATGCCTCTTAAACACTATGGCATGGAAATTCATATGAGATTATTACTTCTATTCAAAAGAGCAGCAACAGTCAGAGTTGCCTTTGAGATAATCTAAATGGACATAATTTAAATTCTTTTGTCCTCCTCAGCAAGTAATTATTTATTTTCACATGTGGTTATGAATGTGTTATTTGCAGCCCCTTACGTGTCTCTTCTGAAGTTGACTGCAGGGTCCAGCTAATATAAGAAAAGCTGAAGCAGATGCAATTTAGCTGCCAGAAAGCGTGATAAGAGAGATACAGCAGCAAAAACAACTAAAAGGAAGGTGTAAGAGACTGTATAATGTTCAAAGTCTACCAGCCACTATTTTAAATTAGACATTCTTCTACATAGACAAGATTGGAGAAAGATGGAAATTGTGCCATCTGCCAGAGTCCCTTAGACTCATATTGCATTTGGCCATAGAATTTAGTTATCTTCCAAGTAGTGCTTAAATTTCAGATGGAGAAGAGTAACACAGAAGTTTAGTGCTTATTAAGTTACAGCAAAAACAGGAAAAAAAGAGACATTAATGAAATAAAAAAAACCCCAACTGATTATTTCTCCTAAAATCTTAGCAAGAGAATAACAGCTTAATTGCTCAGTATCTGGAGTTCTTGCCCAGAAGTGTAATATAACCTGTGATTCCAAATGTTTTCTTGCACAGATAAGAGCCTGTTGTAGATGCAATCATAGCTTTATTTTTTGTGAGCCAAATTGTGTAAGTTTGTGTTATTTCCACAAAAGGGGAAACATAACTAATAGTTCCAGGAATAACACAAATGCCATCTCACTTGATGGGGTGAATCCTTAGTTGATGTAAATCATCGGGCTGCGATGCTCAGGAATTACTTATTGCATTAAATGCTGAAATTATAGAAACTGCTGCAGAGAATTAGCTGACCACTCATCCAGAGCTGCACTTCTACATTGTGCATTGTTCTTCAGCTAAATTTGTAGTTAAATGGTAGGGACATCTGGAAGAAGTTTCAGCACTGTCAGAATTGAGACCTTGCAGAGATACTCTTTCAGTGTCAATGCTGCACTACAAAAAACAGTTTGTCACAACTTTTGTATCTGAAGAATAAGAAACTGGTGACTTCAGCTACCTAAGAGGTTGGTGTAGTGAAGACAAGGCTAGACTCTTCTCTTAATTGGAGGCTGAAAGGATAAGAGGGAACAGATGCAAGTTACAGCAGGGGAGATGCTGATTAAAAGCTAGAAAAAATATTTTTATCTGGAGGGTGGTGAAACAAACACTGGAGCAGGCTGCCCAGAGAGGTTGTGGAAGCTCTGTCCTAGAACGTGTTCAAGACCTAACCAAACAAGGCCCTGAGCAACATAATATAATTGGACCTGATTTGAGCAGGTCTTTGGATCAGATGGCATCTAGAACATCTTTCTGATCTAAAATACTTTATGATTCTGTGTGGATTGAAGTGTTCACTAGATACAGGCAGAGAAATGAAATATCAGTATAATAAATAAACACGTTAAAAGGTACTAAACTCTTCTTCCCATCTCCTTTCCTATATGGTGATTGAAACAATTCTATTACTAGAGCATAGCTTCAAGGGTGCATGGGAAGTGCAGAGCTGTGACAGATGGGAAGGAGGATATAAACTGGTTACACCTCTGGAGGCACAGTGAAACCCAATTCCAGCTGCCTGTTGAGGATGTTTTTATACTGACTGAGGGAAAAAATTAAACTGCTCTTCAAGGATAATGCAAACACAGCATCTGCATGGTTTGTTGAAGCCATATTTATGACCAGTTTTAATGACTAGAAGCTACTTCTGGTCACTGATTGTGGAGTTAAAATTAAGTTTTCAGTAAAAGACATTCTATCCATTAATTATGTTTGTTAATAATAGATTGTGCTGTTAAACTTAATGCGACTCTTTCTTCAAAAATGTGATGATTCAAAGTTACATTGCAGTGCTTTATTGATTTCTGTTATTTACATTACTGTTGTGAAAATACAACAAGTCACCACCAGAATTTTTCAATCATAGGTAGTGCTAAACATCACCACCCACCAGTTTTACTTGTAACAAAAACAGTCTTTAGAAAAATCCTGCCATTTTCATGCATGATTTTCAAGTAGTTGGGCAACAAAAGCTTCCAGTGTAGAGGTGTTTGGCTTAAGAGATAGGAAGGAGGGTAAGTGAAGAAATCATTATAAACACACACTTGATTAATGCTGAGTTAAAACAGTAGCTTGATAATTCAGTTGCTTGCTGTTAATGATCTGAAGTTATGATTTTTAAATTGCCATAGACAAGTCTGGCCTTAGTCCTTTGACTAAAAAATCCATAAAATGTAGGATAAAGGACCAAAAAGGATATTCTGTCCAGTCTTCTGTCACTGGCAACCATATTAACCCTTTCATAAACCAGCTAGGCTTTATTTTAAAGTAGTTAATCCTCACTATTCCAATGGGAAGATTCCTCTAGAAACTCACTCATCTCATTGTTAGAAATTGTTTACAACCCACATGATGAGATTGCATCCATTTATTACTTTGTTAATATCATCTTTTAACCTAAAAAGTTGTTTGCCCTCTTTTTGTTAGCTCTTTTTAAATATGTAAGGGAATAATCCCACCCCCTTTATTCTCTTTTGCAAGACTAAACCAAATTGTCTCTTTTCTTTCCTTTTAGAACAGTTTCTTCTTTCCCATGAGCATCCTAGTAGCCCTTCCCTGCAGCTGTTCTCAGTTTAACTCACATCTTGAACATGGGTGATCAAACTA
Organism: Aegotheles bennettii; assembly: GCA_013398125.1. Classification (NCBI taxonomy): domain Eukaryota; kingdom Metazoa; phylum Chordata; class Aves; order Caprimulgiformes; family Aegothelidae; genus Aegotheles; species Aegotheles bennettii. The sequence goes on from VZRW01008532.1 coordinate 195,994, forward strand.
CTCGTATTCCAGATGTGGTCCTGCCAGTCTGTTATACTGACAGTGATACACTTTCAAGACAGCTGCACCTCAAAGAGCTGTTGGGAAAAAAAACCCCAGCATATTCATCTGATATCTTTTGGAATGTTGAGTGAAAACCAAACACATCTTTGATGTTTTCTGTGTTTATCAAAGTTTGGCTATTTCATTAGAGATGTGAAATGACTGCCTGCACTAAAGATGGCTTGTTAAGCAGTGTTCCAAATTCTGTTCTTAATTGCTCCTGTACAGGCTCATTTTAATCAAACAGAATGAGCTTCTGCAGGTGTGATTGAGTGCAGGATTTGTCCCATTAAGCAACTTTGATGCTTTTACAAATAGGTAGCATGTAACTCGATGGGTTGGGGATAAATATATTCTCTGATTGCCAGGATTAAAATAGAAGACAGATTGTCCTGTTTTCATGATGCCTGCCTAAATTAACCTGCACTGCACATGCACAGCACTGGAAGAAATCTCAGCAGGATTGCTTTGACTAAACTGAAATTATTTTCACTTTCCTTGATGTCAAGAGAGATGCAAGGATTTTATTTTTTTTTTAAGACAGTGGGTTGTGAATAGGTAGAAGACCTTTTCATTCATTAAGGCCAGTGTGTAAGGTTAATGAGACAATCTTTTAATTTGCTGTTTGCTTGCATGGTGCTTAATCTGTGTTGCAGTCTTGCAGAGATCACTTAAGTCATTCATAAAATTAATATAGCCCAGAGAAAGAAGTAAAAGCCAGAAGCATAGGGGGAAACCAATCTCACAGTTTCACCTTCCTTTTTTTTTTAACTAGAATGGCTGAGCTGAGCAAAGAGTCATCTGCATGCTTTTTCCAATGTATCACACCCTGTGACAGGCCTAGAGCAAAACAACTTGGAGTTTTAGGCACCCAGTCTATACCTGGACCTCCTTACTCCCCAAGAGTGGTTTTGCTTAGAATTCTGGAGCGTGTCCAGAAAAGGGCAACAAAGCTGATGAAGGGACTGGAAATTATGTCTTATGGGGAATGACTGAGGGAGCTGGGGTTGTTCAGTCTGGAGAAGAGGAGACTCAGAGGGGACACCATCGCTCTCTATGGCTGAAAGGAGGATGTAGCGAGGCAGAGATCAGTCTCTTCTGCCGTGCCCATAGTGAAAGGACAAGAGGAAATGGCTCTAAATTGCAGCAGTGGAGATTCAGGTTGGACATTAGGAAAAATTTTTTACTATAAGGTTGATTAGGTATTGGAACAGGTTGCCCAGGGAGGTGGTGAAGTCACCATCCCTGGAGGTGTTCAAGATGTGTCTTGGATGTGTCGCTGGGTGATATGGTTTAGTGGTGATGTAGGTATGCAGTTGGTCTGCATGATCTTGAAGGTCTCTTCCAACCTCAGTGATTCTATGGTTCTAAGAAAACCATCTGTGTTCCTATGCAGTCAACAGTGAGTTATGGATTCGTCTCTATTGACAGTACAGGTGATAGTCATTTCTAGAGGTCAATCCAGATCCTTGAAGTTCTGCATTTACCTATCCCCATTCACTAGATAAAGAATCAGTTCAAATGTTGGATGTCCAGACCACTTAATCATTTAATGGGGCTCCAGACCACTTAATCCTTTTCTGATGATAGATGTCCAAATAAACAGGAATGGATCCTTCCTATCCTGTCTTAGAAGATATCGTACATGTAAGGCTTTTGCTCACCTTTCTTGATGCAGTGATTGATGGGTGAACAGTTGCACAGCCGGGAACACGATGCCATAGGATCAGAAGGAGAATAGATGAAAAGAATCCCTTTTTATTTCTAACTAGAAGTGGGACGATGTTAACCTTGCAGCATGTGCTGAGCTTGTGTTTCCAGTAACATGTGACAGAGAGACAATAGTAGACAAGAGCCAAAAAATAGTTTTCTTATGGAGCAGTTGTCCGTTTCCAGCATCCCAAAAGTACAGACATTGATAAGAAAAACAGTGTATCAGATCAGATGTCATTTACATTTCTATTTCTGTATAAGTAGAGTCAGACTTAAATGATTCTAATCAACAGATTCCACCACAACATACTTGTGCTACTCCATCAGTTACTGTCATGAATTAGTGAAAAAATCTATTCAGTAAGTTACTCTGAAGAAAAAGTTAATGGAAAAGTTATTTCATTAAAATAAGTTGCCATAAAATTATTTTGAGAGATAAGTCATTGCTTTTATCAGTTATATGTATAAAATACACATTCATCACACAGTTAAATGTTTGGGTTTACAGTTTAGTTGGTCATCGAAAGCACTTTGTGGTGAATTTTGATGATTGAGCTATAAATGTAACATTTTAAAATTAGGATTTCACTAGTCTTAAGAAATCAAAAGGCTGAGTGTGCTATTCATGTCAGAAAACCTGGAAGAACTTTAAGTGAAGACTTATTTTCCATTTTATTTTGAAAAGTGGATGGTATATCTTTAGATATATTCTTTTACTGTATACAAATGTGGTACAAGTTGCTATTTAATGGCATCGTGGTTCACCATTTCCTGTGTAAGCTAGATGCTACAGCTGTTCCTTATGAAGAAACAATAATTGTGTGATCTATTTTGCATTATAATCCCTGTGCTTGTGTATTTCTTGCTACTTACCATTATGCAGTGGTAAGTAGCAATTATGCAAATAACAAAGGGTACTCATTATAATTTATCAATGATATTCACAGAAATATACCATCACAGAAAATATGGGCTATTTGTTGGCAAGGTAATGGAAAAACTTTTATTATCCCTTTCCCCAGAGTTATATAAGGGGCATTATCAAAAGAAGCTGCAGATAGATGTAAATATCTGGGCCAGATTTCCATTCCAGCCTTGCATAAGCTTCTTCCCACATGGCTTTTCCCACTTAATATTTCAGCAATTACAAGTTTTTGTTTCCCTTATATATGTGCAGGGATGTGACTTAACCAATTTAAATGGATTCTGCCTATATCTGGTTGACACTTCTTGCAGAGAAAAAGTATGGAAACAGAATAGCTTCAAATTTCCCGCATTAACTCTAGGTTGTTCTTGAAGCGAGAGGCAGAGAGAGTTCCTAGTTGCTTGCAAATTTGCGTAGCTGGAGTCAAACTAACACAGTATGAATGTGACATTCATGGTATTTTCAGCATATAGTGGTACAATTCTAGATGAAAAACCATTCATTTCCGTTCATACGTGAATGACAGACAGTAATAATCAACCTTCTTGCTTGATTTCAGAACTCTCTCAGAAAATGACAGTACCTCTTTACCACCTGCTGACTCCTGCACCAGTCCTACTAAAATGGATTTGTCGTTCAGTAAGACTGCCAAACAGTGCCTAGAGGAGATATCTGGTGAGTAACAATAAGTCAGGAGAAGCGTGTAAACTTCTTTACATCTGTTTCTTACCAGGAGCTTTTCAAGGGGTTGAAATAATACTTCTGGCCTCTATTCATGAGTGATATTAAATATGCAGAAAATCTGGGTCATGCACAGTTAGTGCTTCAAATGCACAGTTGTCTTACCTGAACTGGTTCCTTCTGTTCCAGTATCCTCTTCATCATTTTGCAAAAACTGGGTTTTCACAAGCTAGGGTTTCGGGTCATTATTGTTAGTCATACTGAGTACTCCAAGCAGAGCAGTGGAAAATCTACTTCAGAATGTTTGACACTGTGATGCATTTAAGATCATCAAATTAAATCATAACATCAGAGACATAAATTGCATAAAATATATTTTGCTTTTTTAAATGAATCTATATTCAGAAAATGGGAAATGAACAAGTTACACAGAATCGCACAGAATGTTAGGGGTTGGAAGGGACCTTGAAAGATCATCTAGTCCAACCCCCCTGCCAGAGCAGGACAACCTAGAGTAGGTCACACAGGAATGCATCCAGGTGGGTTTTGAATGTCTCCAGAGAAGGAGACTCCACAACCTCTCTGGGCAGCCTGTCCCAGTGCTCTGTCACTCTCACAGTGAAAAAGTTCTTCCTTACGTTCACCCGGAATCTCCTATGTTCCAACTTGCACCCATTCCCCCTTGTCCTATCACTGGACATCACTGAGAAGAGCCTGTCTCCATCCTCCTGACACTCACCCTTTACATATTTATAAACATTAATGAGGTCACCCCTCAGTCTCCTTTTCTCCAAGCTAAAGAGACCCAGCTCGCTCAGCCTCTCCTCATAATGGTGATGTTCAACTCCCTTAATCATCTTTGTGGCTCTGCGCTAGACTCTTTCAAGCAGTTCCCTGTCCTTCATGAACTGAGGGGCCCAGAATTGGACACAGTACTCTAGATGCAGCCTCACCAAACCTCTCTCGACCTACTAGCCACAGCCCTTCTAATACACCCCAGGATGCCATTGGTCTTCTTGGTCACAAGGGCACATTGCTGGCTCATGGTCATCCTTCTGTCCACCAGGACCCCCAGGTCCCTTTACCCTTCTCTGCTCTCCAGCAGGTCAGCCCCCAGCTTGTACTGATACATGGAGTTGTTCTTTCCCAGATACAAGACTCCAGATTTGCCCTTGTTGTATTTCATTAAGTTTCTCCCTGCCCAACTCTCCAGCCTGTCCAGGTCTCACTGAATGGCAGCACAACCCTCTGGTGAGCCAGCCACCCCTCCCAGTTTAGTGTCATCAGCAAACTTGCTGAGGGTACACTCTGTCCGCTCATCCAGGTCATTGATGAAAATATTGAATAGTACAAGTCCCAGTACCAACTCCCTGAGGGACTCCACCAGTCATGGCCCTCCAATTAGATTCCACCCATTGACCACAACTCCCTGACTTCTTCCTTTCAACCAGTTCACACTCCACCTCACTACCCAATTCTCCAGAGCACACTTCCTCAGTTTAGCTGCAAGGAGTCTGTGGGAGACAGTGTCAAAGTTCTTAGTGTTGCACCTGACACTTAAGCTGTTGCTAGAGCTAAGCTGCTAAAGGCTGTACTCTGGAATTCTTTGTAGATCTTGAATAAAATCCTTATTAGGTTACAAATGCGAGTGGAATTTTTGTAATCATATTGGAATAACTCCATTGTAGTCAACAGCCATACTAATTCTCATCACCCTGGGATCTGGCCATAACTCTGCCTATGAATGCAAAAAGCAAAGTATGTCACAGCTGACTTTCTCATCAGAACTGAATTGCACTTCAGGGTTGTGTGGGAGTACTTTCAAAGGGACTCTTCATCAGAGCTGTTTTGTTCAGGTTTGGGGGTTTATTGTTGTTGTTTTGTGGGTTTTTTTACCATTAACATCCTTAATCTTCTCATTTTTACGAGAATAAAAGGTGAAATCCCTGTCCCATTGGATTCACCTGTAGTTTTGCCTTTTTACTCCAAATTTTTAACATTCAAATTAATTTATAATGATGAGTCATGTCGTTCTCACACAGGATATAACTCACTTAAAGCACTCATTTGTCATATCAGTCTAATATTATCTCTCTACCAGAAGGGAAATCAGATGCCCAAGCTTTGTGGGCCCGCCTTGGCATTTAGCACACTTATACTGAAATTGAGGTTTTGTCCTGGTTTGTCTCAGTCCCTTCAGAAGTTTGCTAAGTCTAACATCCCTTATTTGCACAGCCAGCTTTTGTGACGTACACTCTGAAACATGGTGAAATGTTCCCTAGAGGTGACACATGCTTGTTAATATTAAACTAAAAAAAATATTCTTAATTAATCCCGAAATCAGACTCATTGGTCTTGCATGTATAAAAAGAGTATAATTGAAACACTTACACAAATCAAAAGATGTTTCAAACAATTATCCACAGAGATGCTAAAAAAAATCAATACTGATTCAGTACCTGCCATCATATCATGTCTCCTGGCCTTTTACTGTTCTGAACAGAAATGGAACAGCATCAAAAAGAAGAAAATGGCATAAAGGGCACCAGACATCAGAGGTTTCTGATCTGATTATTCAGACTCTGGCATTAGCAGTTGACTGACATAACAGGCAGCAAAGCAGAACCACTGGGAAAATGTGATCAATGGCTTGAGGAAAACAGATGTGTGTCATCCATAATTGGCTATTAGCAGCTAGAAGAATGAATGGATCAAGTCTGAGTAAACAATTGTCTGTGTTGGGGAACTATCACCAAGTCATTAGTGATTCTGTCATTGGTGAACCTGCATGGAAAAAAATTTGTGTGATGGCTGTTCAGGGGAGTATTCCATGATGGATTAGCCATGAGAAAGGACAATTAAATTTGTTACTTATGAGCATCTTTATTCTGCTATGATCAAGGGATTAGACCAGCAGTAGCAAGGAGATAAGCAAGGGTTATTTCCTTGATCTGGTCACTTATATCCAGGGTGTTAAGAGATGAACCCACCATTTCTTTCATTTGGATATTATAATTTTCCTGAAATCTTTAACTGCTGCTATGGGTGGACATCATCTTTATATTATTTCAAGCTTCTTTTGCAACTTGGTATCAAACACGCTAGCACAGTGTATTAGTAAGCAGTAAGGATCAATAAGGATCATGCAAGGGACTGAGCATCTGTGGTAATGACTAAACAGCCTGTAGGAGTGGGTTCATAATTGCTGTCCCACCTGTATTATGTTTCTACATCATTAGACTTTATTATTTTTACAGTACGAAATATTTGCAACTATGTCTAAAATGCTCAGGGCTAAGATTTCTTAGTCCATATAATGATATAAACTGCTTCTCTACTTTCAGAATATTTACAGACTTGTTTTTGTTGTCTCTTGGCCGAAGATAACTCCTCTCATAATCAGCTAGCAGATCATATCAGAGCTCCTAATCCACTTCAGGGCAAAATCAGCCTATCAATCTTAAACTAATGCTGTAAGCATGGCAAGACTTCTCCACAATATCGGCAAAGCTTGGATGGGAACAATATAATTTTAAAAAGGTTTAGGTGTGGTTGTTCAGGCACCATTCTTCCTGAGTGATTCAGGGTACCAAAACCAAGCCAAGTTCCTTGCTGTAGTGGTGGACAGTCAGGACTATGTTTTCTGTGCCCAGCAAGGCAGTTCACGTCCCTTCACCACTGTCCAACACTGGTGATGGGGGAGTAGAGGGGAAAGTGAGAAGCTGTAGAGTTAGTTTCCAGCTCTCTTCTGGTGTTTCTTCCTCCCTGTTTCTAAGGGAGCTGGTTACCTTTAAAACCTCTCCTGTCTTCCAGCTCAGATGATGAAAGCATGGGACAAAGTCAGAGTGTAAGCTGTTGATTTCTTGCCCACTACTGGGCAAGTGATCACTTAGTTTTCACAGATGTGAGAGAAGGGTAGTGCTGGATGGTGAGGGAGATGGTGAAGCTGGTGTAGGATGGATCCAGAAGTGTTGCCCTGATAAACAGAACAACCTCTTTATTTTTAGCTTGTCCCTGTAAATCTGCTGCCCTAGGTAATTTCCTACACGGCTTATGCCTAAAGCCAGTTCTGCCTCTTGGTAGAGCTACTGTAAATCCAAGATTCTTCACTGTGCCTCTGTCTCTGCTAGGAATTTGTTCCAGATGTGATCTGAAGTGCTTCAGACTTTTTTCTGACTTTTTTTTTCCCCTCTGAATATTTCACAGCTCAGCCAGGGCAGTCCCAGATGTTTCCATGGTGCACATGCAGATCAGCAGTTACGGCTCATGAGGAGTAGGTGTAAGGCTAGGGCCTGAAGAAAGATG
>VZRW01008533.1:0-87700 GCA_013398125.1 Aegotheles bennettii
TATGGGACCTGAGGAGATGTATCTAAGAGTCCTGAGGGAACTGGCTGATGTAGTGGCCAAGCCACTTGCCATGATATTTGAAAAGTCATGGCAGTCAGGTGAAGTTTCTAGTGACTGGAAAAAGGGGAACACCCATTTTTAAGAAGGGGAGTAAGGAGGACCCCAGGAACTACTGACCTGTCAGCCTCAGCTCTGTGCCTGGGGAGATTATGGAACAGATCCTCCTTGAAGCTATGCTAAGGCACATGGAGGACTGGGCAGGGATGCAAGACAGTCAGCATGGCTTCACCAAGGGCAAGTCCTGCCTGACCAACCTAGTGGCCTTCTGTGATGGAGTTACTACATTTGTGGACAAAGGGAGGGCTACAGATGTCATCTACCTGGACTTCTGTAAAGTCTGGAGAAGAGAAGGCTCCAAGGAAACCTCATTGCTGCCTTTCATTGCCTAAAGGGAGCCTTTAGGGACAAATGAAGAAGAAGAAAAATTCCCCCCAAGAAAGATTGGAGCAGGCTTTTTAGCGAAGCCTGTTGTGATAGGCTGAGGGGTAACAGTTTTAAATTGAAGGAGGGTAGATTTAGGTTAGATATAAGAAAGAAGGTTTTCACCTGGAAAGTAGTAAAACACTGGAACAGGTTGCCCAGAAAGGTGGTGGATTCCCCACCCCGGAGTTGTTCAAGGCCAGGTTAGATGGGGCCCTGAGCAACCTGGCCTAATGGGGGATGTCCCTGCCCATGACAGGGGAGTTGAACTAGATGACTTTTAAGTTCCTTTCCAACTCAAGCTATTGTGTGATTCTGTGATGTTAAACAGCACCAGTACCAATACTGACCCCTGAGGAGTGCCACTCACAACTGGTCTCTACTTGGACATTGAGCCACTGTCCACAATTCTTTGAATGCAACCATACAGCCAATTCCTTATCCACCAAGTGGTCTATTTGTCAAGTCCCTGTCTCTCTGATTTAGAGACAAAGATGTCATGTGGAACAGTAACAAATGCTTTGCACAAGTCCAGGTAGATGACGTCAGTTGCTTTTCCCTTATCCACCAACACTGTAACCCCATTGTAGAAGGCCACCAAATTTTCAGGCACAATTTTTTCTTAGTGAAGTCATGTTGGCTGTCACCTCCTTATTTTCCATGTGTCTTAGCATAGTTTCCAGTAGGATCTGCTCCATGATTTTCCCATGCACAGAGGTGAGATTGACTGGTCCATAGATCCCTGGGTCTTCTTTTTTTCTCCTTTTAAAAATGGGGGTTCTGTTTCCCCTTCTCCGGTCAGTGGGAACTTCACCAGACTGCCACAGCTTCTCAAATATGATGGATAGTGACTTAGCAATTTGATCTACCAGTTCTTTCCGGACCTGTGGACGCATCTCATCAGGTCCCATGGACTTGTGCATCTTCAGGTTCCTTAGNTTGACTGGTCCATAGATCCCTGGGTCTTCTTTTTTTCTCCTTTTAAAAATGGGGGTTCTGTTTCCCCTTCTCCGGTCAGTGGGAACTTCACCAGACTGCCACAGCTTCTCAAATATGATGGATAGTGACTTAGCAATTTGATCTACCAGTTCCTTCAGGACCTGTGGACGCATCTCATCAGGTCCCGTGGACTTGTGCATCTTCAGGTTCCTTAGATACTCTTGAACCTGATGTACCCCTACTCACTCAGAGATACACCTGGAGCCCCTGGGTGGCTCTTTATTCTCCCAGTCCCTGTCTTTGACTTCCCTGACTTGGACAGTGTGTCATGAGCACTTGCTGGAGAAGACCAAGGCAAAAACATCATGGAGTACCACAGCCTTCTCCATATTCTGGGATAACCAGGACTCCTGTTTCCTTCTGGAGAGGGCCCACATTTTCCCTAGTCTTTCTTTTATCACCAACATACCTATAGAAGCTTTTCATATTGCTCTTGATGTCCTTGGCCAGATTTAATTCTATCAGTGCTTTAACTTTCCTAATATGATCCCTGGCTTCTTGAAAAATTTCTCACAATTTTAGTGGCTCCTTAATAAATGGGAACTTAAATATGAGTTATTTCTATCTATGACTACTATTTCAGTGAATTTCAGTGTACAAGATATGTACATAGTTCCTTGCTAACTTGGATTTCTCAGGAACTCTGTACAGTTCCCAGTCAAACACTATGAATTCTCCCTAGCAAGGAGCTGGTGAAGTTACCTAGTTAAGTTATATATGGTCTATAGTGTAATTGCATTGTCACATACAGCAGTCACGTATACGACCTTTTGAGAAAGAAAAGGACACCAGAAAAGAACACTAAATAAACAAATATGTGTGTATAACCTTCTGGGCTGGAGATCAGAGGTAAAAGAGCTATTTGCTGCCATCTATTGATGAACTAGACAAGGAGATGGAAAGAGCAATCAGACCTGTACTAAACATCCCCTACACCAGGATTTGAAGGCTTTGTTGGTTTTGGAAGTTTGCTCAAGATTTCCTCATGGGACAAATTAAATATCATTACAATTTTTCTGTCACTGAAAAACATTATGACTGTGAGGGAGGTTAATCGTAGCTTAAAACTTCATGGTCCCCTCAGGTAGAGAAAATGTACTGTGAAAAAAAGAAGATGAAATATTCATTCATACCTTGTGGGAAGAGTGCATTCATGGTGGTGTAGGAGTAATAGTCACACAGAGCAGTAAAATCATATATAAGTTATAATCATACACATTACCCCTTCTAGAAAAATTACACAATTAAAATGTATCTGTGACAATACTGGGGAAAGCTGATGCAACAACCTCGGTACCGGGCAAGGTCGTGGAACAGATCGTCCTGAGTGTCATCACAAGGCACGTGCAGGACAATCAAGGGATCATATCCAGCCAACATGGGTTTATGAAAGGAATGTCTTGTTTGACCAACCTGATCTCATTCTATGCCAAAACAACCCGCCTAGTATATGAGGGAAAGGCTGTGGATGTGGTCTATCTAGACTTCAGTAAAGCATTTGACACTGTCACCCACAGCATTCTCCTAAGAAAACTGGCTGCCCATGGCTTGGATGGGTATATTCTTAGCTGGGTGAAAAACTGGTTGGAAGGACAGGCCCAGAAAGTTGTGGTTAATGGAACTAAATCCAGTTGACAACCAGTCACTAGTGGTGTTGACTTGGGTCACAACAACCCCAGGCACTGATACAGGCTTGGGGGAATGTCTGGAAAGCTGCTCAACAGAAAGGGACTTGGGGGTGCTGGTTGACAGCTGGCTGGACATGACCCAACAGTGTGCCCAGGTAACCAAGAAGGCCAATGGCATCTTGGCCTGCATCAAGAACAGTGTGGCCAGCAGGAATAGGGAAGTGATTGTCCTGCTGTACTCGACACTGGTGAGGCCACACATTGAGGAGTACTGTGTTCAGTTTTGGGCCCCTCACTTCAAAAAAAGACATTGAGGTGCTGGAGCGTGTCTGGAGAAGGGCAACAAAGCTGGTGAAGGGACTAGAAAATTTGTCTTATGAGGAACAACTGAGGGAGCTGGAGTTGTTCAGTCTGGAGAAGAGGAGGCTCAGGGGGGATCTCATTGCTCTCTACAACTACCTGAAAGGAGGTTGTAGTGAGGCGGGGCTCAGTCTCTTCTGCCTTGCCCATAGTGAAAGGATGAGAGGAAACAGCCTTAAATTGCAGCATGGGAAATTCAGATTGGACATTTCGAAAAATTTCTTCATTGTAAGGGTGGTGAAGTATTGGAATGGGTTGCCCAGGGTGGTGGTGGAGTCACTGTCCCTGAAAGTGCATCTGATGTGGCACTGAGTGATATGGTTTAATGATGATGTAGGTAGGTGGTTGGACTGGATGATCTTGAAGATTTCTTCCAAGCTTGACTATTCTATAATAAATCGCTGTAAAATTTGATTAAACACTTACAAAAAACCTGTTTCTAACTTTTATGAAGGATCTAATCTTTATCAACCTTTCAAGTCTGTTGAAATTATATGAGGGTTCACAGAAAAAGTACAGCTGTGTAGAGTTTATTTGACCACAGAGAGAGTATCTGATGTAATTTGAGATGTCCTCAAGCATTCCTCCTCACCACTAGGTACTGTTCCAGAATGATTTGTGTTTCCTATAGTTTCTGTATCATATCTGTCAGATGCTGGTATATGTCTTGGGTACTCAAAGGTGACTCCAATGCCTCTACTAGCTTATTTATAAAGAAGTGAATTATGCACATATACTTCGTCCTGCAATAAGTACCAGGCAACACCTTCCTCCAGCACACTTTAGTCTCTTTGAAATACACAGAACACTTGCAAGACTAAATTTCAGGTATACCATTATTTCATGGTGATTTAGATTAAATATTAAATACAACTATGACAGGTAGATACCTAGAGCTGCCCAACATTATCTTCTGGAGAGCTGCTGTAACAATGAATGAAATACTCAATAGGAAGCTCCAGTCAGTCAGCTAGTTCCAAGTTTGCCCATTGTTTAAAGCCAGTCCATTAATTAGTATCTGCAGATAACTGGCTGGTGAGGTCCTGGACTGCCCCAGGAATTACTGTCTTAGAACAGCGGGTGTGCACAACAGGCATAGTCCTGTTTTCCACCTCTATATCAGAATTGCAATTGACTTCTACATTTCTTAAATACACAAAATCTCTTCTGTTGTCTCTGTGTTATGAATATTACATTGGCAACAAATAACCTTAAGAAACTTGCACTGCATGTCATGCAGAAGTACAAGAAAAACTGAAAGGACAGTTAAAAAACAAGGCCCTGGAATTTATAATGCAAGATTAAAATCCTGTCAGCATCACCACACTTTGATGAGTGAGTTGAGAGAAATTCAGAGTAACTACATGCTTCTGTTAAATTGACAATGAATGATTGCTACCAACTTCTAAAATGTTCCTAATCGGGTGTATATAGGCTTTCAAACATCAAAGAGGCTAAGTGAGAAAAAAAAGCTATGAGTTCTATGTATGAGAGTAATTTGTGTAATAAATATAACAGTTACGTTTGGGGACAAGGAAAATGCAGAAGAAAAGAAAGTAAGATATATAGAACTGGAAGCAAAAGTGACATTGACATGAAAAAAAAAGAGATTAAATAAACTGATGTATAAGTCTGATCCTGTGAATAGATCAATTATATCTATATTAACATGTGGTTCATCCCTAACAAACCTTTATATTTTATTTCATCTTTGATCCATATTTTTTACTTAAATGAAACTAAGACAGTTAAATAACATGAAAAATGAATAATGAGAGGAAAAAAAACCCCACCTGCAGACTCTTTTAACAATGTGACCTGAATCAAAGGGAAATCAAATCAGCAGCTTCAAAGTGCTTACAGTTTTCTCGTTGGATGTTCCAGGCAGTTCTAGGCATAAACAGAACAAATTGGACTCCCACTTACAAGATGAGTAAGAGGTACTTGAATGTCCAGCTTTTCACCTTTTTCAGTCCTTCCCCCTGCAAGAAAATGAGTTACATACCATCCTGTTTATAAGGAGCTTTTGTTGGATAATATATTCTAACAGATGGAAGTGTTCTTATGAAGAATCTGTAATTTTGGAAGCTAGGCAAGGGAGGCATTTAATTCTCAGGCTTCACTCATCTTCCTCCAATGGGTATGCATTAAAAGATGTTTTGGTAACAGTTAACAAATACATAATAAAACAGTAGAATTATTCAGATAAAATGAATCTGGAAGAAGTGTGAAGCAAGGCAAGATTTGAGATGACCCCTCCAAATGCTTATCTGATCTGCAAGCTGAATTTTCAAGTTTAAAGCTCATTAAAAGATAAAACAAAACAAACAAAAACCTTCCTTACTATGTGTGTCATATTCTAGTTTCTGTCAGAAAGGCTTGAACAATCTGACCTAACATTAGCTTTGCTCAACTCAACAAGTAGTCAGTGTGCTGGAGGGCAGGGCTGTCGTTTAGGGGTTTATCAACAGGCTACAGAAATGGGCTGCTGAAAAGTTCAGCAAATCCAGATAGAAAGTTTTGTTTCTGCTACAGGATTATCCCATGTGAAAAATTCAGTTGGAAGCTGTTAATTGGCTAGAAAACAGCTCTACAGAAAAGAATCAGGGGTTCAGTATGAATAACATGGTGAATGTGAGTCAGCAGAGAGGTCTTGTGCTGACAAAGACCAGTCACATATTCAGCTGCATTTGGAAAGCCAGAGCTAGCAGGTTGAGGACAGTGACTATGGTCTTCTGTTTGTTATTTGTGATATGACGTCTAGAGTGCAAAACTAGAGATACATCTAGTTTTGAGGCTTTAAGCACAAAAAAACATGTAAACAAACTAGAGTGAATGCAGCAGATGGACACAAAGATGCTCAGGGACTTGAGCACATCACAAATGAAGGGGCTAGGAGAGTTTGTTTTCTCAGCCTGAAGAAGAGAATGGGAAAGGAAAGTATTGGTGTCTGTCTTCGGTTAATGGGAAAGTATTAGACTGATCATTCTTCTTAGAATAAAAAGACAAAGCTGGACTCTTCTTGGAAGTAAACCAGGAACAGGAAGTAGCAGTAGTTACAATTTGAAGCAAGGAAAGTTCCAGTTAGATATAAGAAAATTCTTCACAGGGAAAATAATAAAAAGTTGCACAGGCTTCTCTGAGCTGATGTGGAGTCTCCAACTTCAGAGATCTTTGAAGTTTCCCAGGAGATGGGTTCAAACCATTTGCCCTGATGTTAGCTCTACTTTAAGCAGAAGTTTGAACCACATGACCTCCAAAGTATGCACTTAAGCTAAACTGTTCTATAAAGATGTAATTCTATGATTATATTTAATCTGGATATCTTTGCATTATGTCTAAATAATGTGATTGGATTAACATCTTTTAATCTTTTGGAATGGGACTCCTCTCCTGTGAATTTCACATGTTTGCATCTCAAAGAGCTTTGTCTCAAGATTTATCTCAACCTATGTGAATAATGCTATTAAATGATAGATTTTGCTATTAAATGCCTATTTATGAAAGCAGATGAACTTACATGTATCAAATAGAATAGATTGCTACTGATATTTGAGTGTTCATAAAGGCATGCAATGATTTAGTGATTTTTACTAATTATGTAATTAGTGTATTCATTATTTTCCAAAAGACATACATGCTAATGCTTGCAAAGAAAGGGAAAAAGAAAACTCACAAAATGAAAGGTCTTTACCTATCTGTCTTAGGTGAAAAAGACCTTCATTTTGCGGTCACTGAGCATGTTAGCAAAGCATACGGAGACTTTCTGAAGCATCATTTAACATAGAAGGTTTGCTTAGCTTATCAAATGTGTTAGATATAGTTGTGACAAACCCCTGATACTGCTGAAAGAAAGAACCCATGGATTTGGAAATGAGGAAGAGACAAAATACAGAATACATGTAGTTTTGGAGAAGAAGCAAAAATATCTGAGATAATTACTTCAATCCACTGCCTGAATCACTGAAATTCATCATTAGTGACTGTTTTCTTCGCATATTTGTGTTAGTTATAATGATAGAGAGGACATTTCAAAAAATACTATATTCTTTTTGTCCCAGAAGGAATTACATGAATAAGGTTATTCATAGATTCATAATTTGAAGACCACCATGACCACCAACACCATGGTGACAATATTTTAGTGTAAATTAGTTTACTTCTCTATAGGACCACAATTCTTCTTGTTTTTAAATACTCAGAATATTTTTTCAGCTCTCTGGTCAACTGATACAGTTGTGAATGCCAGTCACAAAAAGAAAGGTGTATTTTGTTTTATAATTGAATTTCCCTCATCATCTTCAACCCCTGTGTGCTTTGTCAGCCATACTGAGAATTAAGTACCCTAATATCACAAATTTTTGTGATACTACAGTGACAATGTCAAGCCTCACTTTTTTTACTGGTAGCTGCTGCTTTCTATTTTCTAAGTTGCGCTTTCATCTCTTGATCATTTTTCCACCAGCTTGGGATACCCAGACAGCTGTGCATTGTTTTACTGATTGCCTTGTCAATGGAAACATGTATTGGAGTATCAAGAGAAATCCATTTCTGATTTAAAGGTTGTTTGTGCCATACAATTTGTAGGGTTTTTTCATTTGTAGTAAGGTTCGTTTCAAATATATAATGTTTCATTATTTCTCCTTCTTATTCCTTAGAAATTAATTATTTAAGAAAAAAATACATGTTAGATCCAGTATGTCATGACAGTTTAATGTTTATCTTACCAATAAAGCTCTTCATTTCCTTCCTATTATTTTGTTTAGTTCGAAGGAAACTGTGGCTTGTAACAGTTCCAGATATTTTTAGTAACAGAGTAGACAGGGACTGAAATAAATAAGTTCAGACTCAATCCTTTACAAACTTTAGACTTACATCAGTTTGATACTAGTCACACAACAGGTTTTAGAATAGATTGATATGGTAGAAAAATAAGCATGTATTACTCTTGGAAGCCAATGCATATTACAAAAATACTGTTTTTTTCAGTATCCTACCATTATAGACGAGTGCCTGTGAAGTGTGCTAACTAATCGGCAAAGAGAACAAGTTCTATTAAAAAGGCATTTCAGAACAACTTTCAGTTGAATAAGGCATTTCCCAGAGTAGGGAACCCTGTGACTCTCCAGAACTCTTAATTCCTTCTTCAGTGATTCCCCACTGATTCCAGGAAAAGGAACAGACTTTTTCTAGAGATCAGCTGAAGGTATTTGTGAGACAAAAAAAACCCCAAACAAAACTACAAATTTAAACAAAACAGAAAAACAACCACCAAAAAAATCAACCACCAACCAACAGCAACAATGAACTGTGAAACAAGTCTCCTAGTCAGGCAACTTGGAGCCATACACTGGCTGTATTAGATGCTATGGACATGCTGACAGAAGTACATCCCTTAGTTGTCTTGGAAATGTCAATAAGTATAAAAAAGCAGAAGTGATCTGTAGAAACCCAGAGAGAGATAAAGATCTGTGAAAACTTAAGAACTGTATACCAAATTATCTAGCAAGCAGTCTTAGAGTGTATACTAAGACAACTTCTAGAAGGAAAACCAAATTAACTGGGAGGAACAGTAATAATTTAGGGATAAGACGCAACTTTTGGGTAAAGTAGAACCGATGGAAGAAAATTAATACAATTATTCTATAGCACAGAAATAGAATTAGCTTGGAAAGAGTTTCTTTTAAAGATGCAGAGGTGAAGAAACCTATAAAATGTTACCAATTCCAAAAGATTCAGAGCTGGGATCCCCCCACACTCCTTTTAAGAATATATCAAAATAAAAAGACTGTCAGGAAAAAAATACAGCAAAAGGCTTATGTTTAAGACACTTTCATAGAAGCAAATATCAATGAAACAAGAAATTATGGAAGCTGAACAAATACTAATTATAACTTCTAATTAGCATTACAAAAGTTGTGTTCTAGCATATAAAAATGCTAAATAAATAAAAAAAATAATAGAACTGCGAGGATATGCTTAATATTCATTCACTGTCAGGAACAATGCAATTTGATGAGACTTTATCAACTGAATATGTAGATTTCTTTTCTCCTTATCTTTGTTTTATTTTAAGCTGTGCCAGTTAAAATGGCTAACATCATCATAATAGTAGAAATAAAACTTCTCCCCTTTTTCAGCAATTAGAGATAACTGGAAATAAAACTGAATCTGAAGTTCTGAATCTTTCATATCATAAAAGTTTTTTTCACTGAGTTGGAGTTACTGCCATAATGCCTTGTAAAAAATATATTTTTTCAAACTAAATTAAGGAAAATAATATATTTGGTTTCTTCATTTAATTCAGCATATCATCATTACTCTCTAGTACAATTAAAATATATGACAAAGATATTTAAACAGATGATTCATTAAGGAACTTACGATTTTGTATAGACTTGAAATATTCTTCTGATCTTCAAATTACTAAAGATGACATAGTTTGCGTGAGGTACCAATATGGCAGTGTAACCTCAGCATGAATTCCCCAGAATTTCTTCCCCCTTCCCCTCACCACAGTGATACTGGCAAAATACATCTGCATTTTAAGAGGTGCTTCTGTGGCAGCTCATTTAAACACTGTTGATCTCTTTTGTACCTCATATTTCCTGTTAGAAAACAGTTCTCTTAATTATACTGTCTGACCAGAGATGCACACATGAGCATTTTTTGGTGGTGATGAGAATCAAAACCTAATATTTGCTGTTCTCATATCGTAATAGGTGAGGTTCGGTCATCATAATAACTTTTAGAAGAATGTGGCAACATGTGACAGTGAGAAAAAAATGAATGTCAAGGAAAATATTTCAAATTTTTCTGGCAGCTTCAATCAGAAAAAAATATGCTTATTGGAGTGCTGTATTTGTGAAGATTTAGGGGGCTTTTTTTATTAACACAGAAATTTGTCTTAGAAAGGTGTCCCTTTTTGAACGAAAACAAAGTTTTACTGTAAATATAATTTTCTATCTAAATAATTTATACAGACCATTTTTATATGGAGCATTTTTTAATATGAACATTAGTTATCTATGTCAGTTATCTATGGTAAACCTTCCCCTTGAGCTACAAAGCCTCCATGATGTACTTCATGATGTATTCACTATTGAGTTTCTGTTTTAACAAGTGTATGACAGTATAAGGTTTTCACTGTCTTGGTATAGTAATAAGTTAAATGAGTACTGATAAAATTCAAAGAGCGGATTAGCAATAATAATAGCTTTGCTTTGGTTTAAAATTCAGCTTTAAAGCATATGAAAGGTTAAATCAGGGTTACAATCTCACCCAGTAGACAAATAAAATGATAATACAACTTCTACTGTTGGGCTAAACCATAAAGAGTTCTCATAAATTTTATGGGTGAAGTATTTTATAAAAATGCTAATTAAGGTTTAGCAAAATCTGTTTTGCTCTGCATTTGCTTTTAAAAAATGTCTGTTCAGCATGAAAGAATAGGAACATGGCAGATGTTGTGGAAAAATCAGCATCTATTGAGGGTTTCAAGTGTTCCTAAAAAAGACTCTTACTGCCTTTCTGAATAAGATCAAAATAAGAGAATTTTTGTTAAGAAGGAAAAAAGAAAATTATTCTAGTGAACAGAAAATCAAATAGCGTATGCATCTATTTTTTAAACAATCAGCTGCTGTAAGTGATGTGAATTTTGTTCTGGTAGTAATAACTTAAAAATTTATTGTACTTCTACTTTACTGTTTTTGACTATAAGCAAAATGTAAAGGAAAAAATAAGTGTTACTGTTTTTGACAAAGTTAAGAGATTGACACTGATGTTTAAAATTATGCAGGCCTAATAATGAATATTTAGAGGAAAAGTAGACTAAATTTCTAGGTATTAGAGCAAGGAACTGTGATCTCTCAGTTTTTACAGAATAAGCAGATTTACAGGTAATTGCATAAAAATGCTTTCCTAAAAGATTCTTATGTCTCAGATCATGATTTTCCCCAGTTCCAGGTCTATTTTCACTGATTCAAAAAATCCAATGGTTTCAAAAAAACCCTAGAAATAGGAGATGTATCAGGACAAAATCTCAAATATGAAATGCAATGTAATTTCAATTTGAAAATTAAAGGTTGAAAACTCTTTGCATCACCTCAGATATTGTCAAATGGGAACCATACACCAGTCCTTTTTTAATTATTTTTTTTTTAATATACAAACGTGCAACTCTTTGTATTTGTAGCAAATTCAATAGAATTTGCATAAATCATGACAAACTTTAGTCTTCTGGAAGTTAAAAGATCGCCTCTCAAAAGTCATTGAATTCCTCAAGAGACTGGGTAAAATAGACGGCATATTCAACTTTATTTTTTTTTTTTGTGAAGTACTTAATTTTATTCTGAACAAGACCTTCATTATTACAAAATTGAATTATTACTCCTCCACTAGATTAGACATGCATATTTGAATTGCTTGAATAACAGACAGAAATTCTCTTGAAATTTTTCCTGCCTGGCCCCTGCTTAGATACACCCCAGTTAGTGCATTTGCAAGGTATCACCACTCTGTGATGGCGAAGACAAGGAGATGAACATTAGAGATAATCTCTCTTGTTTTTAGTGTTCCCTTTTCTAGCTAGCAGCTTTACTCCTTAGTCACCCAAATGTGACTGAGCAGAGCTACAAGATTTTTGGGAGTAAGGAACTTGTCTGGGTGAAAGGATGGTAAACAAAATCCCAGTGCTTCCAGTTCAGCATTTGTGCAAAGCTGTGCCCAGTGGCAGAGACATCTACAAGTTCTTGCAATATTAGAGAGACTGGACTTAATAAGAAACAAAGTATAAGTGAGAGGAGAAAGAAGGAGATCTGTTTCCACTTACAATATCCCCTAATCCATATATTACTTTGCTTTAAAAGTATAATTACATGCAATTCATACTGATGTCATTATTGTCTTTTTATTCTCTTTTTTACAGTTGGTATTGTAAGTCATGTATCTTACAGTTGCTGGCAGAAAAATGAAAGAACCTCTCATTACTTTCATTGGGAGTATAATCTTGAGTTTTTTACACTCCTTTTACACTCTGTGGAGAGTAATAAGCACTTCTGTTGTGCAAGTCACATCATGATACAATGAATATCTAAACCAGAAAAATTCTGGGCTAAAAATTCCTGCTTTCCCCCTGTGTAAAAATGGGCTAAAATTTCCTGCTCTCCCTTGTGAGAGCCGGGAGGGGAACAGCACTGCATTGTAAATAAATAAATAAATAAATAATTGTTTAAATTACTTTTTCATAAGAATTAATGTAGTTATGTTGAAGATATTTTATATGAAAAATTCAGGGCAGACTAGATACATCTAAATTTTTACAAGGATAAAACCTGCAGTTACAGAGTGCAAAAGTCTGAACATTAAAAAGTCTGTTTTAAAAGACTTTGTGAAACAAATAATAGATGTAATTATGAAGACTAAGTTTACTTGCTTCAACTTAAAAAGAATACTAAAATCCATGTTCAACTATTCGGGTTGGATAACAAACAGTTTAACACTTATTTATCAGTAGTAGACTGCATGAGACTTTGCCATCAAACAAGGCAGGTGACAGAGTTATGTGATTTGCCAACTGCAATAGTTTTACTGAAAAATGTTAAACTTAAGGAACTGTCCTAGCAAATGATTTATCAATAATTTAATCTTCATCTGATCATTATTTTATTTTGGAAATTACTTATGTGGTTATCACAAATAATTCCATTTATTTTCTTTCTTACTGTCAATTAGTTCTTTCTCTCAATAAAGGACATATTTTTGGTTCTTTGTCTGCAAATCAAGAGAGTTATAAAATATTGAGTATCAAGACAGTTTATTTTCCCAGACTCCCAAGTGGTGTCTTAAGTCAAAAACCCACCCTTTGTAGATATCAGTCATGACCTAGCAGAAGAATTTCACATCCAGAAAACTAGTTCTAGTGGTAAATTTTTGTATTATATAAATCTAAAATGAGGTGAAAGGAAATCCAGAGAAACAGCTGAGGTAGTGATTAAGATGCTCAAAGTTGCTCAGCAATATGATCACAGATCAGAGCACTGTGATGTATATTAATAAATAACTGTAGACATGGTCTAAATGCCAAGAAGATACTGATAGAATGTTTCAGATAGCAATCAAAGAACCCCTTTGGCTGTGTATGACAAAACATTTCATTGATAGTATTAGTAAACGAGGACACTGTTCTTTATGGGTTCCTGACAACAAAAAGCATGTATAAGAAAAACAGAGGAATAAAAAATATTGGTCACAAAAATAAAAAATATTAACTTTTGTCCTTTTCATCCAAAAAAGTTACAGACTTTCACATATAGAAATAGTCACAAAAGCCTCTATTTCTGCAAAATTATCTAAGACTATTATATTAAAAGAAGTCAACAGCAGCTATTTTGTCAGGTTTGTTGTCAAGTGATGTGGACACTAGGAATAAGATATTCCACTAAAAAGTAATTTCAGGAGTGAACTGCATTATTTTACTCCATGGGAAGCTATCATAGATTACTTTTTTACTTACTGGGAGAAACAGTAAGTCAGAAGTCAGAGCTTTTATGAAGCAGATGGGAATCTAAACTGGATATTTATGAAAACCAACCTTTGCTTTTTTCTGCCCAGAGGTTATGTTTTTATGGTGTCCTATTCAGTAGTGTCAGACAAGGCTTTTACCCTTGAAGAAATTATGTATTGTTAACCATTTTTTACATTCACAGACATCTTTTTTTTCTTTTTTTTAGAGGAGTTGAGAAACCATGAGAGATATACAAAAATTTATTCTAGATTTTATTTACTGTAATTTGAGTAAATTTGTAAATACAGGATATCCATTTAAGAATTTAGATTTTTGGGAGAGATTTTTCTGGATGTTACCTGTAACTGACCCTCTTAGACATTTTTATACAAATTTATTTATTTATGTTCACACATGCAGATACCGACACAGACACATAACTAGACAGACAGATGCATGTGTGCACAGGCACATACACATTCACACATACACTTAGGATATATACTTGTACATTACATGTTCTTTTTTACTGGGACCAAGCTGAGAGACCATAGAAATCATTGTTGATCATCAAGGTACCAAAAGTAGTGTCAGGACAAGGTCATAAAATACATATGCAACTGCTTTGTTAAGGTAAACCAAAATTCTCTTTTTAGATGAGACCAAATCTTCAATCTGTGTATACCTTGAAGTCGCATCCTAGCTTCATGTTAGGAATAGAACAGTCACATATCAGTTCCTTCCCATTTTCTCATGTTACTTATTTTCTATAGAGGAAAAATACAACATGCCCATTCTTTAGAAATTAAGGTACTACCCAACAAATCACCAACAGGAGCAATCAGTGAACCAGTTCAGGAAGTGTGCCCAAAGGCAGACGCATTTAAACAGAAGTATGCTAAAATATGTGGGTTTTGTTTTGAAGGGTTGTTCCAGTAGATGAACTGGTGTAGGTTTCAGTGCTTAATATAGCAAGACTTTGGTTTTTTGTGTGGTTTTTTTTTCACAAAATTTGCAGTATGTTTGTCTATTATAAGGATCTTTTCTTTTAGATGTATTGTTTTCAGTTCATACTTCTGAATAAATTTGAGTCTGTTATTTGAAAACCTAGGCATGTTCTGCTTTTCAAACACAGTTTTGTCATGTATGTCTTAGTTGGAAAACAATGATTAAAAATATTAATACAAAAATATAATAATGAATCCAGGGTACAGAAAACATGCACAAAACCTTCAGAGACCAGGGCTGAGCAACATCTAGTACCTGTAACTTCTAGGGAAAGCTTCTGACATGCTCTCAAACACTGGTCACTAAAAGTGTTTATGAGACTGAGGAATAAGGCACTAACAAAATGCATTATTCAAGACACAACAGAATTATGAAAGTAGAATGCTATCACATTGCAGCATCTTGTCACTATTAAAGCTTGCCCTTGAAATCTTGCCTAGTAGTTTATCTTTTAACAGATTTCATAAATGCTGCTCTAAAAATGTTCACAGAATTTTTTAAGACTATATAATTTTGGCCTATGTTCCTTGGTGTTTTTGTGGGTTTTTATCTTCCTCTTTGCTGAACACTAATCAACTTTAAGGTTGAATGTAATTTTATAGAAGCAAACAGTCTAAAAATGCTCAGCTTTCACCATCAAATATATTTACATTGAACCCTAAATTACAGTTAGCCTCCATTTGTACACCAAGATTTGTTTTGTTCACTTCTACATGTCTCCAAATGTTTCTGTCATTCTTAACAGTTTTGAAACTACTGTGCATTTATTTGTCAAAAGTATTTTTGATGTCTGTTTTAAGCTTGAAGCAGAATGATTGGGAATGGTTGCTGAAGTCATGTTTAATAATTTTTTATGCCTTTTTCTCCCTGATGTATGGGGTTTTAAAGACACTGCATTTTCTCATGTCTGTTCAAGGATCATATTTTGATTTTCATCTCTACTGCCATTTCTGTCCTTGAAATACTTAAATTTCAATATCCTATCCAATTTTGGACTATACTCTCATTTTCGATTTTTACTCATTTGCACTCAACTTTGAATTGTCCTCCTGAACTCCAGATACATTCCCTTCTATCATCTTCTGTCAAGTCCTCAGTACTGTATGTGGTACTAAACTTTCCCCAGTGTCCCGTTTCCCTTTTTCTGTCTCAAGCAAAATTCAAGAAGCCTGATATAACATGTTCCTTCTATGTTGTTATGGTTTGAGGGGGCACAAGCAAAATTTATGCTATCAATATGGGGATCTAGAGAGCAGGTGGTGTTTAGGAACCTGAGGGATCCGGGGAGGGGCACAGAACAGAGTGGGGTCTGTATTGCTCTCCCATTTCCTCCATACCTTACAGAAGCTGGGAGGACAGGAAGTCTACCTCTTCCTGTTCCCTTCTTCCTTGTTGGTTTGCTGTGCTTGGCCATCTCAGAGAGTGGATTCTGCTCTTTTGCCATCAGCTCACCATGTGCTCTGCAGGACCCAAATCCATCAGGTTTTGGAAAAGCCTGGGACCCTTTTTTCAATATCAACTTTGCTGCAAGGTATTTTTGAACACTCATATCAGCAATCATTGAGATCAGGTCTTGTATATATATACTTGTATATTATGTTCCTTCTCCCTTTGTTACTATCCCTTCCTTGTTCTATTAAACCTGTTCTAGTTTTAACTTCCAACCTCTACATGTCTCTTCCTTATTGCTCTTTTGACTTTCCCTGGGAGGATGGAGGGGACTAATAGAAAGCAATTCTGTTCTCTGGGTTGTGGCTCGCCCTGACCACTAAAACCAAAACATATGTAAACATCAGTCCTTTTCACAGTTATGTTCTTGATCTCCTATCTATTCTCCCCCAAACTCATCTTAGACATTTTTCCAAGTACATTTTTCTTCACTATGCAGATCCTCAAGTCATGTTTCCTGTTTCTGCTGAGCCCTACAGGCTCTGCAGCTATAAACTCTGTGCTCAGCAACAACTTAGTTTATAAATACTTATACGCGTTTAAAGCAGCTTTTAAAATTTGTTGTTTATATACTTGAAAAACCTTCTATCTTTACATTCACACTAAATCAATTCCGTCTTGGCTTTCAGATTCCTAATATAAGCAGTATAAGTTGGAACTTAACACTATATTTTCCAAACTAAAAGAAAAATTTAAAAAAGTATCTGACATTATAGATATTATTTTTAATTTTGCATTCTTTCATACCTCTTTGTGTCATTTTAAACACATCTGAAGGCTTCTTTCTGTTTTCACATCATGGAAAGACATGCTAAAATAAAAATAATCTTTCCATAAAACCATACAACTCCTTCTAATATCTAATAATATGTAACACGAAAACTCAAAGGAAAAACCAAACCATCAACAAACAAACAAAATCTGAAATGAAGGCTGATATGGACAGTTTCAAGATCTGCTTCTTCACACAGAATTTCAAAGAACAAGGATTTCTAATAGGAAGTTTCTGCAGTGCTGTTTGTAGTTTAATTTCTGCTGATGTAAAATTGGATAAATGTATATGACAATAATGAAGGTATTCAAGAAGGATCTGAAAGAGAGGCATAGTTAGTATTACATGAAATATCTACACATCACACTGAATCGTTTTAATGTAGTCATTTAAATTTGATCCAAAAATAATTTAAAAAACATGTCTGAATTTGCCACCACTACCTCCAGCTAAAATCTCATCTTTGTGATAAATACATGTTTGCTTATGCAGTTACTAAATGGGTTAACCTGAAACTTATTTTCAAATTTCCTAGAAGTGCTACACTGAATACAATCTACTGCACAGTTTGAGTGCCTCTGTGTAGTCAGAGGCAATATCAGGCTTCTTGGTATGTATCATTTACAAAAATAATTAAAAGGTTGAAAAAATCCTCTTTAAATTTTGTAATTTGGTACCCTGTAATATTTTTAATGTTTTAAAAATCATATGACTTTTCTTAATTACACTTACATAAAAATAATAAAATAGAACACTATATGGAATAAAAATGGAAATGAAATAAAGAACAATATAGAAGTATTTTTTATTTATTTTAAAACCTAGGTCAGATTTGTGACACTTCTTTGAGTTTTGAGCCAAGACTTGGTTATTGATCTCTATTCTGGAAAATCACAATCATGCCTGTCAAGAGAGAAAAATATACTTTGAAAGTTTTGGAAAAAAAAAAAAGTAATGTTCTGTTAAATATTATTCACTAAGTTGTTTATCAAATGTGGAATATTCCACAGATCTTAAAATTTCTCATAATTCAAAGCAACTCTTTTTCTGGGAGGGTTTTATATTTTCAGTTAGTGATATGAATGTTTCAAAATGAAATACTAATACTAATATGAGTACTAATACCACAAGTGAAAAATATTAAGACACTGGTGCATTTCAGTTATCAAGGACAGGTGAGACCATTAATTTCCAAGCCTAATAGGGAACCTTCCTGAAAACCTAATGACACAGTCTGTCCTCAAGTGATCATCACCCAGTAGGATGAGAAATGAATTCCAGATATTAAATTGTTGAAAGGAATAAAATCTATGAAAAATAAATTAACTACAATGTTCTCGGTTGCAGTTATATGACTGGGAATGCATAGCTGCATATAAGATTTTCTAAGAAACCAATTTGAGTCACTACAATTGTAATTTAAGGTGATTTTGGAAGAAACTGTAGAAGAGGACCCTAGTGTTAAACACAGGTTTTCAACTAAGGTATTAGCTATATGGATATTTAAATCTCTTTTTCTTTGTCTGAATTCATGGCGGAAGTATATTCTGTCTAATGCCAGCATACATCTGCTGATCTATTTAGCATACACTGTTAGCAGCTGAGAATAAACTTTTGTATTTGGAATCCAGGCTATAGGGTAAAAATCTGTAAAACTTCAAAATATTTTTTTTAATATTTGGAAAACTATGATTGAATAAAATGTTTATCATTCATATTAAACACATACATTATAAAAGGACCAATATACACTTCATTTTTTCTTTGAAATACAAATCAACTCAGTGGAATTAAGAACTGTACTTAAGTGATATTGAATTAATTTGGACATATATATTAAGAAATAATTTCTCTCTTTGCAAGCATATTTGGAATAGTCAGTAAGCAATCAAGACAGGTAAGCTGAAAAGTACAACAGAATTATGAAGACATACAAGAAAAGCTTTCCCAGGAATTAGAGTATCTATGAGCAAGGAGAAAATCAATGGGAAGATTGTAGTTCTCCTTTGAGGTTCATCTCTTTTTTTCAACCCAAACTGCCACAATAACTTGCAAAGAATGCAGTTGCAATAATCTATGACAATATCTCTGACATTTCATAAAGAGTCCCCATCTACCTAACTTGTACCTTACTTTCCAGCATTCTTTGTTGTTGTATTCCTTTGCATAATATACTGGTTTGGCCTGAGATAAAACTACTTTTCTTCATAGTTGCTTGCACAGTGCTGTTATTTGGATTAGTGGTGTAAACAGTGTGGTAAACATACCCATGTTTTAGCTATTGCTAAGCAGTGCTTTCACAGAGTCAAGTCTCACCCTGACTAATCAGTGAGCAGCCTGGGAGTGGACAAAAGTTTGGAAGGGCACACAGCTGAGACAGTTGATCCCAGGTGACCAAAGGGATATCCCATACCATATGATGTCATGTTCAGCAATTAAATCTGCAGGAGAAGAAAGAGGAAGCGAGGATGTTTGGAGTTAACGGAGTTCCTGTTCCAGAGTAACTATTACATGTGATAGAGCCCTGATCTTGAAGGTGGCTGAACACCTGCCTGCTGATGGGAAGTAGTGAATTAATTCTTGTTTGGCATGCTTGAGTGTGCAGCTTTTGCTTTACCTGTTAAACTGTCTTCATCTAAACCCACAAGCTGTCTCACTTTTACCCTTCTGTTTCTCACCCCCATACCACTTGGGAGGGAGGGAGTGAGCGGCTGTGTGAGGCTTAGCAGTCTACTGAGGTTAAACCACAACATCTAGAAAAAGAAAAATAGAAGAGAATATGTTAACCGGTTTTGGAGTTAGAGAGATCTGTAAAGAATTTTCAATTTTAAAGTAACATAGCAACAAATAGAATAACAGAAAAGGACAGGGTAGGGAAGAAAAAAGAACAGGAAAAAAAAAAAGGAAAAAGAAAGACTAGTAGTCTAAAGTAGCTTCTGAATAAATAAATGAGAAAAATCAGTAAAAAGATCACAGAAAAGGAACACACCTATGAGAAAATAAAATGCTTAATAGTCTTTAATACTTGGTTACATCTGTGAGGAGACAGCTGATTAAAAATAATCCATATCTGCCTGCCTGATCCCAGAAATCTCAGGAGTTAATTTTTCTCTCCCTTTTCCTTTATTTCCAGTATAGTTATTTGACTATATTTGACTACTATTGACTCAATCATGTTAAGCTGCTTGTGTCTGCTCCTTTTTTCTTGCAAGGGACTAAGCAAGCAGTTAGCATTCTTGAACTTTTGGGCCAATGTCTGTTTTATCCCATAAGAACAAAGAAGAAATTCTGACAATCTGACATATATCATGAAGTGTTATTAATGTAATCAGATTAATTGAATTGTTTGCAGCATATCTTTAGAAGCCTCTATAGTAGGTATCACAAAGAACAAAAAAAGAATATTACCAAAGGCAAATAAGAGATGCTCAAGGATAATGTGAATCCAATTAGCATTCCATCATAATGTAAACTATGTGCTTATGAAGGAGTATATAAATGATTTCATTTAATTTTAGGGTCATTTTATAAAAAATATTCTCTATTTGTATTGTGCATCCTTGAATAAAGTGAATGAATAATTTGCATCTACTTCTACCATAGACAGGTTGCAAACATGCATTTTTCTTTTGCACATTCTCCAAACAAGAAATCAGAAAATAGCCAGTATCTGAAATTCTTAACTTAAGAATTATTAACTTTAATATTAACTTAAAAATACTGAAACTAGAAGCTAAAATGGACCTGGAAATTACCTCAGATGACAGCAAAAAATCATAAATAATTTTGAATTTAATATGTATTAATTTACCCACCTGGTTTATAGGGAAGTTCCACATTAGCACTGGTGAACCATACACACGAAAAGTTTGGGGTTTGAAGAAACGCTGAAATTGTTACCAGAAAAACTAGGATACTCAAGACCTCATAACACTAATGGGATGTTAAGTAGCAGGCATTTCTTTATTACTGCCGCAGATGCACAGGGGATATTTCCGCCTATTGTGTATGCCAGAAGTTTCAGGCTCCTCGTCTTCTATGCTCCTTAACTAATACATATTGAGTGTTAATTTTGAGAAAAGGTTGGGTTAGACAAAACAGTTCTGGGAAGTCATTTACATAAATTCCTCCCTTCTCATGCGTGCATATTATAGTCCTGGAGGCCCCTCTGATGGTCTTCGATGGTCAAGGGTCCCATGCTTTACTGATGTTCTCTTGTATCCAGTTTCTGTTGTGACATGGACTGGAATTCCTGAAGTATTAACAGGTTTGGAAAAATACAAATCATCTCCAGACCCCACTTCCCATACAATTCATTTGTCTGGCTAGTCCAAAACCCAAATGGGAGGTAGTGTTTAACAAATATATTATCAACATCTAAATGCCAATACAGCCCCACTAAAAGCTGCTGTACCAAACATGACAAACTTAACAGTTACTCTGTAAGCAGCTGCACACCAATGGATGGCAGTACTAAATGTAAAAGATATGTTATTTATGGTCCCCTTACAAAAGAAGGAGAGCAATGAGGTCACCCCTCAGCCTCCTGTTCTCCAAACTAGACAAGGCCAAGCTCCTCACAGGACATGCCTTCCAGCCCTTTACCAGATTCGTTGCACTCCTCTGACCATATTTGAAGGTCCTTCACATCCTTCTTAAACTGTGGAGTCCGAACTGCACGCAGTATATATTGGGGACAAATGTTTTAGCAGGGTCCAGTTCAACAGGACAAGGGGTAATGGTTTTAAACTAAAGGAGGGTAGATTTAGACTATATATAATGAAGGAATTTTTTATTATGAGGGTGGTGAAACACTGGTACATGTTGCCTAAAGAGGCTGTAGATGCCACATCCCTGGAAGCTTTCAAGGTCAGGTTGAACAGGGCTCTGAGCAACCTGGTCTAGTTGAAGATGTCCCTGCTCATTGCAGGGAGGTTGGACTAGATGACCTTTAAAGGTCCCTTTCAATCCAAAATATTCTATGATTCTATGATATACCCAGGTCATACTGGAAAAGTGTTCGGGTCTGATCTAAGTATCCACCAAATCAATAGTCTATAAACCCAACCTGCAAATCCATTCAGATTAAACAAATGCAAACTTCTAACAATATAAAATCATATTCCCTGTATTACTGACCAGCTGGTATCTTCCTTATATCTAGTTTAAATCTACCTTCTTTTAGTTCAAAACCATTATTCCTTGTCCTATTGCAACAGGCTCTACTAAAAAGTCTGTCCTCATATTTCCTATTATTATTGAAAGGTTTCAATAAAATCTCCCTGGAGTCTTCTCTTCTCCAGGCTGAACAACCCCAGCTCTCTCAGCCTGTCTTCATAGGAGAGTAGTTCCAATTCTCTGAGCATTTATGTGGCACTCCTCTGGACCTGCTCAGATGAGGCCATGTAATTCCTTGTACTAAGGACTTCAGAGCTGAACACAGTACTCTAGATGGGGTCTCACCAGAGTGGAATAGAGAAGTAGAATCACCCCTGTTGATATATAGATGATAGATGACATGTGTCCACTGATGTAGTCACTCCATCCTAGAAGACCAATAGGTTAGGCAGGACTCGCACTCGATGAAGCCATGCTGGCTGTCTCAAATCACCTTCCTGTCCTCCATGTGCCTTAGCATATCTTCAAGGAGGATCTGTTCCATGATCTTCCCAGACACAGGGCTGAGGCTGGTAGATCGGTAGTCCCCAGGGTCCTTCTTTCTACCCTTTTTAAGAATGAGTGCAATGTTTCCCTTTTTCCAGTCTCCAGGCATTTCACCTGACTGCCATGACTTTTCAGATATCATTGTGAGTGTTTTGTCACGGTATACGCNCAGCCAATTCCTTCAGAACTCTGAGATGTATCTTGTCAGGTCCCATAGACTTACACATATTCAGGTTCCTCAGGTGGTCACAAACCTGATCTTCTTTTACAGTGGGAAGGACTTTGTTCCTTCAGTCCCTGCCTTGCAGTCCATCCAGTCAAGAGGTGTGAGAAGAGAGATTACCAGTGAAGACTGAGGCAACAAATTTGTTGAGTACCTCAGAGTTCTCCTCATCTGTTGTCACAAGTTTGCCAGTCTTGCTTGCTGGGGGAGGTACGCTTTCTTTGACCTCCCTTTTCAAGATGACATACCTGTAGAAGCCCTTCTTATTACTCTTTGCATCCCTTGACAATTTCAGCTCCAGCTGCACTTTGGCCTTCCTGGCTCTGTCCCTAAACAACTGAGCAGTGTTTACATACAGAGGCTTATGACTGTTATCTGATGTCCTTATTCTGTTGATTACCTCCCAGAGTTCCCATCAAATACACATTCATAACTATATGGACAAGATTTGTAGTGGTGATACCAGATATTTCTTTACATTTACCTCTCAGAGCTATGGGTGGGATTAATCTGCTCTAACCTGAGTGTCTACACATTAGAGGGATAAGCCTGAGTAAGTCACCTTAGGCTTGCCTTATTTTTAATACAGAGAAATAAACTCCTCCCTGAGCTGATTGATATTTTGTGAGATGACATAAATTGGATGAACCATTCTCTGCAAATGGCTGGTTTTTGCCTTTGACTGTAAAGCATGTTTAATCAGATTTAGACATCAACATTTATTTACATCTAAGACTGAGTTAAATCCTACATTTAATTGTCTGGGATGGATATGCTCAGGACTGTGAGTCACTTGATGTAGTATTCTGATTCACTGATTTTCTGGAATTCCAAATATTCTCATACTAATTTTAATATAAACACTAAGGATAAAATTTGCCTCACCTGTAGCTGTCTGTCTGACTCTTACTCTAGAGGAAGATTAACATATGCAAGCTAGTCATCTTAATTCATGTTGTACAGTGGGTATCTAATTAGTGCAGTTAATAAAGTCTGGTATCTGTTGTTGTGGCTTATTCTTCTCAAGAAGTATGTATTTTCAAATCATGTAAGTTGTTCCTTTCCTAACTACTTCAGCTACAGATAATGGTCCTTAAGATTTCTAATGTCAGACAGTTGATCCTTAGTTATCTGCTCTCAAAACCACAAAATTGGTCTATAAGCAACTGTAAGAAAACTGTGAATGAGTCAGAGGAGATGCTATTTTCAATTAAGTGCATCCATATACAAGTAAGACATCTAGTATAATCCATCCAGCAAAATTTCCTTCATTGTCATAGAGAGAAAATAGGTATTTCAAAAGTGGGAAACAACTTGACAGCTACTGTACACCTTTTAGACAGTGAGATTTAAGTGAGACAAATCCAAAACACATTAACATATAAAAACATGCACTGAAGTTCTGATTTGTGTTTTCTGTTATCTTGGGAAATGCATTTCATCTACAATGATTGTTTATCTCTGTAAAGTAGGAATATGGTGCTTTTTTCTTTTTGAAACCAAATATAAAGTAATTGCTATGTTTATGATGTCATGATTAGTGAAGCATGAAAGGTATTTGGCTGATAAAAGATAATTTGGCTGAAGTATTTCCACCTAGCAACAAATATCTAGCTGATAGAGTAGGAATATGATAATTTAGGCTTCCTCTATAATAAGCAGAAAGAGAGAGTTCTTTTCAGATGTTGGTATATCTAAGACTGAATTACTTTTTGAAGTGGTTTTTTTTTTTCACTTTCAGTGAACTACAGAGTGAGTTCATGAATAGGTTCCCAACTTCTCTGTTTTGAATAAATGGCTAGAGTTATGTTGGAGTGGGAAGAGCGGTCCGGAGTAATGAGTGATCCCAATGTGGGTATGGTCATTCTCCTTTATTCTGTAACAAAGCATTGCTTTTATACAGTTACTAGCTGTGCATATAATTATAAGGCATACATATGACTGGCTAAAGCATGTAATAACAAACCAGGTGCTACATACTGATTGGTATAAGCATAAGCAAAATCTTAGTACGGCCTCCAGGACATGTCTTGACTTGTTGCACTCTTCACAGTTCTGTTTATCATACTCAGCTCCTTGGATTCTGCTTATCACGTAGTCAAGGACAGTTATGGTTCCTGGAGACGGCTGCAGCTTCTATTTTTTGTTACAGGCCTCAGAGCCTCGGTTGCTCATATATAGATCATGACCACATTCTTCTAACCATTCTTCCACAGAGTTAAGGAGGGTGAAGCAAGGTCAGAAAGTAAGGTCTAAGGAATGTAATTTGTGCTTGCAAATGCGTGACTCCAAAGGAGCAATTATGTTCCTTCAGTAAATATATTTATCATGGAAGTTTATGACAAGGAGCAATGAAGATGTGATCTAGCAATGGAATTCTCAAGTTAAAGGTCAGATTCTTTTATTTTTGAGACACATTTCTGAAGACAATTAATTACTTTTTCATTGTTCTAACATCAGGACTTTTGAGGAAAATGGTATATATTAATATATACACGTGTGTGTACACATACAGATATATAAATGTGGATACACTTTCTTTTGTGCTGTTTTTCTTATTCAAACAGAAAGACTATAAACACATCTTATAGACAAAGCTATGTGGTGTAATCTAACCTGTCAGTTAGAGGCAAAACAATGATTGATGACTATTTTCCACAGGACTCTCTTCCTTTAGTGTTTTGATTATAACAATATTAATTGTTGCCATTTTTTTCACACGATCTCACGCAGATTTACTACCATGATAGAAGCAGGTGAAAGAACCTGTCTTCTGAATTTGCACAATAGTTATACTAGATCAGCAAAAGCTGAAGATCTTACTCATCAAGATTCAAATATTCTTCAGCTATCAAGCATGTAGACTCAGCAAATACACTTCAAAGAAAATGTAGATGTTAAAAAGGAAAGAATGAGCATAGATTTCTTTACAAATGCCTTTGAAGGCAATGCAAAATGTCACACAGTGTAAAGTCAGGAAGTTTAAAGAGGTTGGCATGAAATTTAGGACTTAAACTAATTATTTAAAACCACTGATTTTTATTTTTGTTTTAAATGTTTTAATTATGTGGGTTAAGAAGCTGAGAATATTTACCTTTGAATAGATGAAAATGTACATAACAGACCCCTGATTAGGGTTACACAGTTAAGCTGGAGATTTGGTACCACAGACACCAGTACATACTTAATATGGCATAAACACTACTGGTGGAGCTCTTCCACTTTATACAAATAATAAAAAAAGTGTCTTTAAATTGGACTATAATCCTTCCATTACACTTTTGCTGTCTGTATTAGAATTCTGCCCAGCAGACCAAAGAGAAACATCCTCAAAATAAAATACTGGACTATTTCTGAAGTAAAATTGGATCAGCTGCAAGAAGAGAAAAGAAGTTACTACTCTTTGCACCGTCATAATTTATCTAGAATCCCCCAGAACAGAAATACGGGTTTAAATCCCTTTGGAAGAGAAGGGAATTGAGATTTTCCATAATCTGCTCAAACCACTGACCAAAGAAACTGGAGACAAGCACTGATGTCTCAGTTTATTTCTCCCTCCCCCTTTTTTTTTTCCTCCAGACAAATTAGCTGGTAAATTTGTCCTATATTTAAACACACACAGACAAAAGAAAATTTTCATTCAGAAAAAAATACATGTCATTATGTACTTACATAAATACTATGCAATAAGGAGAAATAGAAATAAAGGATCATCTCCTGGAAGGAGGTTGAAGATACCCGTCTTCAAATTTTAACTCCATTCTGACCTTACTATTCATGTCTAAATGTCAACACAAGTGGAGTACAGGGTCAGCAGTAACTGCAGTACATAAGTTCTCTGCAGGCCAGTCTTGTCTTCTTCTTTTTTTTTTTTTNTTTTTAATAATATTATGCTACTCTTGTACTCAGTCTAATGTTCACTGGTCCATCTGATCGGTCTACTAGTGTGTCTATGCTGATTTGTATGTGGCTGGTAAAATTTCATTCTCTTTATCCCTGTGGTCCAAATCAAGAAGTGATGAAACTAAACAATGTAAATTATCATTCATTTACTTAAAACATATGAACAAATGATTATTAGTTCAAAATAGATCTATTAATTTTATTAATTGGAATAAAGGTATTTTAAAATTAATTATCATTGTTAAAATAAAAATAAAAAATAGGTCTACATTGTTAAAGCTCTGTTATAAAGTACTTATTATTAAATTGCTAGTAAACAGTTATGTAATAAAATAATACTAAATCATCAGTCAGAAATTATAGCAGGATAACACAATTTAAATTAATATTTCTGACTTTTTCATCCTACTATTTACATTTAATATAGAAGCAAGGTGTGGGTGTGAAACATTAATTTCCATTCTGTTAAGTTCTGTTAAGAACTTTGAAATTCTGACGATGGTCTGAAGTTTCTTAACGTTGAAATTGTGCTTCAGAAACAAGTGATCCCATATGCAGATCTTCTGAATA
Organism: Aegotheles bennettii; assembly: GCA_013398125.1. Taxonomy (NCBI): domain Eukaryota; kingdom Metazoa; phylum Chordata; class Aves; order Caprimulgiformes; family Aegothelidae; genus Aegotheles; species Aegotheles bennettii. The sequence goes on from VZRW01008533.1 coordinate 27,561, forward strand.
GTTCTCAAATAAAAACATGTTCTCAGCAACTACAAAAAAGAATTATTCATTCCACAATTACCTGTAACAATCATGAAGACCTGTAAATGAGGGTGATACAAATTATTTTTTCAGCTCTTTCAAATAGAAAGACAAAAATAATTTTACTTTCTCAATGACACATGTATCACACAAAGAAATCTTTCCATCAGAAATGACTATAACAGAATTATCGCCATGGACAGTTTGTTTCATTTTATTTTTCATGGATGCTCAAATGTTTATAATACATGAATAAATTAAACACGTAAAAAAATTAAAAAAAAAAAAAAGTTTGAGAGAACACATGCAGAATAACAAAAGCCCAGTAGGGGTGGTCTAAATGATTTGAGAAAATAATCCAAGAGAGATGAATACAGAAAATTCTTACTGACCTATGAACAACAGCAACTCATAAAATTCAAAAGACTGATGCTTTGGTTTGCAATGGTTCTTACAAAATTTTATAGAGCTTGATGAAATAGCTCTTATAAACAATTTATGTACTGATGAATATTTAGTTTTATTTTGCATGAGAGAGGGAAAATAATTTCATTACTTCACTAAATTGAATATATAGAAGTTATATGGCTCTGCCCTCCGAAACATTTACTTGTTTTATTTTTAGATGGCCACATGATTACAGGTGCATGAAGGTTCAACCTTGACAAAACAGTTGTAAACTGTGGTCTTCACTGCTGCATAAAACAGAGCTGATCTTTGTTAGTTCATTATTAACAAAATGTGATCATGAAAAAAAGATGTATGGTTATTCTTGTCTTTCAGGGTAACATTTCTTGTACCATCTTGGGCACAAGATTTTTGTAAAATCATGCCTGCCAGGTGTCATTCATGTGAACTGACAACTAAATTTATTCTCTGCTGCCATTTAGCCTTTTAGGACTGTCACTCAGGCCCAAGCCTCCAGGGAATCATCAATTTTCCCTTAAAGCATTCCCTGTGTTTCTAGGAGCAACTAAATGACAGCTGATACTGTCTTCTACAGAAAAGGCATCTGAGAATTGTTTTTACTTTTTTCTCCCTCCTCATTGCTCCTCAGCTGGCTTCTCACATCTGCTATACCTGCATAATCATGACAACAGTGGAAGAAAAGAAAACCTTATACATCAAAAAGCAGCTTCTGACTCACCTTCTCACTTAGATAACTGTCCTCCCATCCATTATGTTGAAATTGTAACTGTGATACAACTGTCTGGTTTTCTTCCCAGGCTATAGACTTGATTTACCACTGAAAACCACATGAAATGGCTAGGTTTTGTGCCTTTTTTTCTGAATAAAAGAATTAATTATGATTGTATTTTCATGGAATAATATTCAGTCATTATTACCTTTTCATTATAATCAGAATTTTACCATACACATGGGGAAGGAGGGGCTACTGAAGTACTGCAGTATATATTACTGAGAACATCTGTTTCTTTTATCTTGAGCATATAAACCTTACTTTAATATGTGCTTAGTAGATTTGGCATATCTGTTCTTTTATAATACCAACACACATCAACGTTTTTCCCAAGCCCAGGATGATTAAAGCAAAATAAGCACACACACACATATACATTTATATGTATAAATACAAGTGTTAAGCTATGCAGGCAGATGATGCAGCCCTGACCTGATATTTGGCTAACTGAACAGAATATGAAAAACATGAGAACATCAGCTCAGCATGAGAAATTGTTGAACATAACAAATAAGAAAATAGTAACCTGACAAAAGTTTCAGACAGCACCATGAGAAATGGCAGGATTTTGTATGTGGTTAGGGGAAGTTATGTGAGAGACAGACATCTCATAGATAATTGGAGGAGAACACTGAGGACCTGTTCGGGACTGAAACATTGCAAGGCTAGCTAGTGCCTCAGTAATTCTATCAGAAATATCAAATTTGGGTACAGATGCAGCTAGACCTGGGACTAAAAAAGAACACTTAAGTATGAACTATTTAGTTGGCAGCAGAAAAGGGAAGAGAAAGGGAGAAATTAATGTGGATGAAGGAGGAACAAAGTGGGGAAATGGAGAGACATGAAGATACAAGTGGCTGAGAGCATGTAAAAACACTGTTGGCCATTTCGCTTTTCTGCTGAACCCTGTACCTGATGATTTCAATCTCTCCAACCTTCTTATTAAACTTTGTTCCTCACTATTTTCTGTGTAATTGTGCTTTCTACTTTGAGATAATGTGTGTGAACTGCTAGTGAACTTCAGGCCATACATGGATATAGGAGCCAGCAACTGGAAAGACTGAGGCCTCTATCTGTGGTCAGCTGTTGGATAGATCCTTATTTTGTGTGTATCTGTGTGTATGTTCTTCTTGTAAACTTGAAGCTGGGCAAGCCAGTGCGTAGGAAGATCCCAGGAAAGATCTGGGGTCTGAGTTAGGAAGCTGAGGACCTAGGATCCAGGCATGAGTTTTAGGTGAACTTAAAGCCTGTGCTAATAATCCAGAGACCTGTGAATGTCGATATGAGTGTGGGCTAGGGAGTAAGGTCATCTATCTATCAGCTGGAAGGGGGGAAGACGATTCAGTATTGTCTATGTTCATGTGAGTACTGCTGTCTTTAAAGACACTGGCCTGTGTTGGTCTCTATGTCTGTATATGTGTGTGTGTGATTGTGTCTGTGCACGCATGATGTGTCTCTTGGGAACACCTATTTACTGGCTGGATCTACTGATGGAAACAGTAGCAGCTACAGTTACCAGACTGGGATTCCCTGGGGTGTGAGGGTACACCAAACTGGGCTTCATTGCACAGAGAAAGGTGAATTCCCAATGCCCTGAGGACCACCAGATTCAGTTTCCTTGACAGGGAGAAACATGAGGAAGTTTAGTTTAACACTTTGACAGTTGTACTCTCTATGCATGTTTGTCTTACTGAGCTTTACTATGAAGTACTGTTGCTCTTACAATACTGAGAATTTGCTTCTATGGTGGAAAGACTGGCTTTGTGAACTATAGGAGAACCATTTACCTTGACTCTAACAAGGCTTTCAATGTGGTCTCCCATTGTACCCTTTCAGTGTAATTGGTGAGTTATTGACTATATGGGTAGGTCAAAAGGAATGTTGAATACTGGCTGGACCACTGGGCACAAATGTCAACAAAGTTCAGCCTGTAGCCACCAATGCATGGCATTTCTTAAGGGCTGATACTGGAATCAATATTGCCATTACTGACCAGGACACTCAGATGGAGCACACACTTAGTTTACAGATGATATGCTGGAGGACGGGACTATCATGAAAGAGGACATCATAAAGCTGGAGAAGTGGGATAAGAGAAACCTCATGGTTTCCAATAAGGCAAATACAAACAAAAACAAAAACAAAAACAAAAACAAAAGAAAGGCGTAAACAGACTGCGTGCCTCAGAGTTGCCAGAAAGGAGCCTTTCAGAAAAAAAGATTCTATGCAGTTGAGAAGTTACATGTAAGTCAATTGTATGCACTTGTGATGTTGAAGACTAGTCATAAACTGGGCTGCATTTGTTGGAGTATAGCTAGAAGGCTGAGAGAAGTGATTGTTCTCTGTTGGCATTTATGAAATCACATCTGGAATACTGTGCTGTTTTATGTCCCCAGGACAAGAAAGACTGGAGTTAATTCAGCAGAGAGCTGACAAGATTATCAAGGATCTGGTGCACACATAGAGAAATTAAGAGAGCTGGATTTGTATAGTCTCAAGAAGAAAAAGTTTGGGGGAATCTTATTGCTGTCTTCAACTACTGAATGGGAGGTGAGAGAGAAGTCAGAGCAGAACTCTGACCAGTGATGCAAAGTGAATAAGGCAATAGGTAACAGGTATAGCTTGCTATGAGGAAAACTGATTAAATATAAGGAAAAAAAAATCACAATAAGAGTGGTCACACACTGAAACAGGTTGCTGAAAGGGGATGTGGATTCCCCAGACTTTGAGATATTCACAACTCAACTGCACAAAGCACTGAGCAAACTAACATAACTTTGAGGTTAGCATTGCTTTAAGCACGAGGTAAAACCAGATTGCCTGCAAAGGCCCCTTCCAACCTAAATTATTCTCTGATTCTCATTTTATATTAATGCTGAAACATCACAGAAAGAATTATTTTAGTATTCATCCAAAACGAGCATAAGAACAGTTATGACTATGTAGTTTAGTAATTGCATATTAGAGAGAGAAAATAACTTACAGTGGTTCAAGAACCCTTTGGATATTCCTTAGAGCAAGCCCTGTTATGAGTATTCTAAATTAAACTCACTAAAATGATAGTTAATTATAGTTTTTAGTATATAGATTTTTATATATCGTATATAGATTTTTTATAATTATAGATTATAGTTGATCTGCCACTATCTTTCTGGCCAAAAATTATGGAAACATTTTTTTTTCATTGTTTCCTTTGAGATACTTAGTTATTAATTTATTATCTTAGGTAAGATCTCTAATTTTGTCATATCTTATGCAAAATAGAAACAGAAGTTCTCCAAATTCTTAACATTAGGAACTACCACTGGAAATGAGAACTCTGAGCCCCAAATACTCTGTTGTGAACAGAATCATAATAAGTGCATAAATCCACATCTTTCATATTCCACTGACAAGGACTAAGGACTGAGAGACAGTACACTTTTTTTTCTTTCCTATCCCATTTTCTTTCACTTTAAGTTTTAGGTGGCCGAAAACATCTGAAGATGCTTTTTGATCTGTAGACTGAGAAACTCTCCCTAAGGCATCTTGAACTTTTACATATAAACATCAAATGGTTTGGGTTGGAAAGGACCTCAAAGATCATCTTTTTCCAACCCCCCAGAAGACCAGGTTGCTCAAAGCCCCATCATCATGATATAAAAGTAATTGTGGAGAAAAAACAAAGGTTAAGCTGTCTTTATGTCCTGTTAATAGGAACTTAGATCTTATTAAACTTGAATATTAATGGTGATTAAGACTTTTCGGGAAACAAGACACTACCAAAAAAGACATAATATATGGGTATTTATTTAAAGACACTTTTGGAAGAGGTTGCAAAATCAGAGTAACCCCTCTAAGGATCATTGTGTGGGACAAATATATTCTGAGGAGTAGTGAGTGAAACAAACGTGGACATGTAATTTCCAGAATCTTTCATATTCATATAATCTTATGTATCATATATATTTTATATATAATCTAAATTATAGCTCATTGTCATAAATTAATGGTGAGTTAGGACAAATACTCAGTAATTTAAGTTTTCAGTTTCATGATTACATGCATAGGCTCTGTCTGGGATGGAGTTAATTTTCCCCATAGCAGCCCTCACAGTGATATGCTTTGTGTTTGTAGCCAGAACAGTATTGATAACACACCAGTGTTTCAGTTACTGCTAAGCAGTGCTTGCATAGCATCAGAGCTGTCTCTCTAACTCTCGTCCTTCCCCCAAAGTCCAGTAGGTTGGGGGTCGACAAGATGTTGGCAGGTGACACAGGTGGTACAGCTGACCCAAGCTGACCAAAGGGTTATTCCATACCATATGACATTGTGCTTAGTAATAAAAGTTAAGAGAACGGAGGAGGGAAGGGGGCATTCATTATCAAGGCATTTGTCTTATGAAGAAACCGCTACATGCACTGAGGCTTGACTTCCCAGGAAGTGGTTGGACATAGCTGCTGATGGAAAGTAGACAATGGGTCTTTTTGCTTGTCTTAGCTTTTGTGTGTGGCTTTTGCTTTTATTTATTAAATCATCTTTATCACAACCCATGAGCTTTTTCTTATTTTCTTCCAATGTCCCTATGAAGAGAGTGAGTAAGAGTGTGGCATGGGGCCAGCCAAGGTCAACTCACCCCATTCAGACTTTCAGCTTTCAAATATATGTGAAGTTTAATATTTCCATGTAAATTATTTCATATTTTAGGTTTCTTCTGGAGTTGAAAAGCAAGGAAAAGAAAAAGATGACCTAAATGCCAATCATTCTGTTGCATGTAGAGGCAAAATGAGGCAGAAAAATAATTAGTGGGATATTTCAATATAAATATCACAAAAGGGTGCCAAAGCTTCTGTTTTCAATTCTAGAAGGATGACTGAGTTCTTGTAGACCTGAAATGATATATCCCTTGTTATAGTCTAATTTCTCTTCTTCGTCTATTAAAATACGTGAAAAACTTCCAAAGTAAAAGAAATACATAAAACAGTAGTTTATCCTTCCTTATTCTGTCTGAAATTGTTTTCTGAACTTGTGCTATTAAATGTTGAATGTAAACACTGTCTAATCTAATGGTTTTCTATAAAAGATCCTGTAGATCTACTAAAATTTCTCTGTAGCACTGTCCCATCAGAGTGGATCAAGGGTAGCATTAGAAGTGAGATGTTACTTGATGTTTGTGAGAATTAATTTGTATAAAAAAAAATAAATCCAAACATACATTGATGAACATATTGTGTTAATGATTGAGGGTATTTTGTAGCTACAGTAACTGTAGAGATTTCCACAAATGTCATACTGCTAGTATATTTATGTGAAGAATAAGTACTAATTTAAATAAAAATCTAAAAATAGTACCTTCCAATTAAACTTTTAATTGCATTGAATAATAAGTCAAATTTGACATATTTAAAATGTTCTAACAACCACTCTCCAACACACCTATTAATCAAATCCCACATAAGCTTCTTATTTTCAATATACTTGACAATCATAAAATATAGCAACACAAACAAGAGTAGATGAAGATCACAAAGCTAAAATTCAAAACATTTCAAGTTACTTCTGCATTGATTCACTATGTTTCAAAGATTGGAGGCCAGACAAAATAAGGAAGTAGCTACTCAGATGCACAACCTTTTTAAAGAATAGGATAATACAGTAATAAAATATAATACTAATATTTTTTTTAAAAAAAAAGCCTGGAAAAAGCTAGAGTTAAAGCAGTGAATTTTGTATGCAGTTTTGATTTTTTTAGGCATTAGCAATGTATTTTACAAGAAGCTTTAAAATCCAGAGATTTAGACCTGTGAAGGTTTTAAGAACCAAAGCCGAGTTGTGAACCTGAATACTACTGCTTATTGAATTTAGACATGGGGATAACTAATGCCTGTCAGCAGCCTAATTTTTGTTTACAATTACCTCAACATATCATAAAAAAAGTAGAATATGCTGAGTTGAAAGGGACCCATCAGGATTATCAATTTCCAACTCCTATTCCTATGTAGGACACCCCAAGAATCACATCATGTGCCTGAGGACATTGTCCAAATGCTTCTTGAATTCAGGCAGGCTTGGTGGTGTGACCACTTCCCTAGGGAGCCTGTTCCAGTGCTCAACCACCCTCTACGTGAAAAACATTTTCCATATATCTAACCTAAACCTCCCCTGATTCAGTTTCATGCCATTTCCTCCAGTCCTGTCATTGGTCATATCTCATCATATAACTAAAATTGCCCAAGAATGGACAGCATGAACATTTTGGAATTTTATTCCAGTTTAAGTCCAACAAGTCTGCAAAAATATATTCTTCTGCCATTTAAAAAATGCATCTACTAAACAAATACACCAACAAACTCACATCCAGATCCGGACTATGCAGTATTGCCATGAGTACTTTATTTTAAAACATTGCTATAGGATACAGAATTGTAGCCTCTTCTATGAAATTGACATTTAGTGAAGCATTCATCTAGACCATGGCTAACCAGGGTTCAGTTCTTGTCATAGCCTGAGAAGGTTCCCCTCTCTCTCTTCTAAAAGAATGCCATAATAACCACCCTATGCATTTATCTAAGTAAAAGTATTCCTTATCCATTCTGAGAAAGCTGTTACAATGTGTAAAAAGATATAAAAAATATTAAAATAATAAAATTTGTCAGGCTGGTTTTTGAACAGAACAGCATAATTCTTTAGCCTAATAGTTGCAGCATTTACTCTGAAAAAGAAACAATTGATTTCTGTTCCTTGATTCCAGGACTATTTCTGTAGTTTATATAGAGGCTTCTTACTGCAAAACACAGAGATCACAAAGATCTGAGGTTTCTATGTTGAACTGATGAGAAAATCCTACAGAATTTTAAAAAACTAAGTCCAAGTCTTAAAGAATTTTCGGACATACTACTGTCTCCAGAAATACATAGAGTTTATAAGGTAGTACAGATTAGTGTTAAAACTAACACTGGTGGGACTTTATTTTTTAAAAAAAATCATGTCAGTTTATACTGCTTTACAGTGCAGTCAATGATGATGTCTAGCCATGGAGTAAGATTGCTCCTTGGGAAAAGGTGGACAGCTTAGGTCTTACCAGCCTGATTTTATTTTACTATGGGAGATTTCAGCTTCACTCAACTTCAACAGCACAGAGGGGAAGTGGATATTTGTACCTTCCCATTGTATCTGACAGAATGGAAGTTTTTGCTGCAATGGAAGTTCAAGTGTGATTCACAGTGAGTCCCTGTTTTGGGTAGGTAAACAGGATCTAAACTGGCATGTTTTCAAGTGTTTAATTCAAACTGCTTTATAATTTAATAAATATTGTAGTCACACATGAGCAGACTTACCTCTTCACTGACAGTGTGCCTGAGCCTTCATTGAAAGAGAGAAACATATTTATTTGGGAGTGCAGGTTGCTAAATAGCTGATACCAAATTCTGCGTCTGTATTACCGTACCTTAAGGGATTGTTTTTCTCTGATTATGATTGTGCTTTCCTTTGTGTTGGATTCAGCCTACCAAATCCCTCCAGCTTTGTACGTTTTTCCTCATAGTTTGTTCATTTCCAGGACTTTTTAACCTGTGTTATGATTCTGAACTATTTTCAGTTTCTCTGCTTCTAGAACTGCAGGCTTGCACAGGGATTTTACAAATGCATAACAAAATCTTGTTCTCCATCTTCACAAACATTGGTTCACTGGACAGTTAATTTGGTGACATCTGGTTTTAAATACAGACATGCACGTTAGTGTGTTTTGGGGTCAGCTTCAGTGATGCCCTTTTGTAGTGTACTGCAGCTCTTACCCAAGGCATGTGCAAAGGGTCCTTTTCCATTAAATTCAAGGGGAAGTGGAGTTTACAGATTAGTTTATTGGGGACCTGGTGGCAAGCCAAGGTCCACCCACCATCCTGTGATACAGTTGCATCCCAACAGACCATTGTTTACTGCCCCCTTCCCCAGCCACACACACATTAAAAAGCAATAAGGGCTAATTTGCTAGTGTTATAATCATTACTGTAACTTTCACAGAGGTGCTATTGTCTGCTCACTGCCTGTTCAGCAAAGGAAGGAAAGTACTTCTGAATTCTTAAAAAAGGAGGGAAAAAAAGATGAAAAAGTGTAGGGGTGGGAGAAACAGAGCCATCAAAGTGCGCAAATGGCTGACTAACATTTCTGTCATGTTTGATTTATACTGCACAGGGCAGGAATCCTCTTTGTGCTGCATATGAGTGCTATATGACATGTTTACATGTGAAAAAGATATATGCCAGTCAGAGAAGAATTTATCTCAGTAAGCAGAAGCATAAGTGAAACACAGTAAAACATCTTTGTAGATGCAGGTCTCAGGTGCTTCATCAAGCTGAAAGACACTCATCTTTTGAAGGCAGTTATTTGCATGCAGCCCATGAAGATTTCATGATAGCTACTTTGTGCACTTTTGGCAACACTAATAAAATGCACTATTCTACCTTACCAAAATGAATGAAATTAAATTAAATGTTTAAAATTTTATTTTTTTTTATTTCCACCTACCTTTTGCAAATTCCAAAACATTAGGATTTAAATGGACTAGTAATAATATGAAGTAAAATATTATAGAATAAAATAGAACTAGTGACAGTTCTAGAGAAATTTTTTTTTTGAGTTGCCATGATTTGCATAATGAACTCTACTTGGAGGAAAAATAAATAAAAAGAGAGAGAGAGAGAAAGAGAGAGAAAATTAGAAATCTACTATGTAGAAATCCATCTTAAGCAAAAATGGGAAATGCTTTATTTCCAATTATGTACAAGTCCCTATACTCCTCACTTAATATGTGCAATTTTTAATAAACTGCAAAATATGTACTTTATACATGCAAGTTTCACCTACTTTTGGCCAGCTAAAACTGACTTAATTTTTACAAAATGTCTTTTTATTTCTTTAAAAAAAGGATTTAAAAAGATTTTTTCTATTTTCAAGAACACCTAGCTGGAAGTCAGGAAGTAATTTTTTTAATGTTTTGCAGAGACAGGAAAAAGATAGTAACTATTTATGTGTTTTCATTATTTTTATTAGCATTTCAAATTAATACCTGTCAGTTAAACGAACTGTTAGCTATTTTGATTTTAAATAAGTAACAAAGAACTTAGGTTTATGACTGCATTTTCAAGCAGTGTATATCAGTCCTCTAACCATGAAGATTATAAACCACCTTAGTGCTTTATAAATTTCAGGATAGCAGGGACTCTTTTGACAGTTTAACTTTATCACTCATGGATATATAACTATGTCCTGTTGACATATATCTGGTCATATCATTCTCAAAGTTCATGCTGCTGTGTGGATCAAATGGAATACCTGAAAAATTTCAGTCTTGAAATAATTTACTTCATATAACAGAGTAAAGCACTTCAACTTTTTTTGTTTTACAGCTGTTCATGCTCTATATAACCTGGAGCAAGCCAGCCTGCTTTCCCAGTAGGAGTTAGAAATGCTGAAACATTAATTTTAAATTTAAGAAAGTATTTTGTCTAGATATTTTTTTTTCATATTGCATTTTCCTGACAGTATAGAAAAGGTTTATGATAGAAAGTTAGGAAGAAATAATTTCCCACCACTTAAACCTTCTGGTGTCCAACTTAGATATAATTTTCTCATGAGAGACATAATATCTGGATTAAAATGAACAAGAGTCTTTTACATCCCCATGCTTTAATTTCTAACCTCTTGAAAGACTGTATGTCCAGAGTTTGGGTAAGTCTCTATCATAGCTGTTTAATAAAAGTATGTTTCTAGCTTTACATTAAAAATGGGCTATAATTACTTATCTTCAGGGAAAATGATACCTGCAAACTCCAAAATCTGAAGAAAGCAACTGCCAGGAGGCACAGGTAAGACACCTACACTTGAGAAAAATGTTAGATTTTAGTAACTCTAATGTCAGAAATTCTGACTCTTGTTTTAACTGCCTGGAAGGTATTTGGGTCTGGGTTTCATGAGCAGAATCGTAAGAGGATGAAAGACACTGCTGTGCTACTTGTGTTTCAGTTTTGGCTGCATTCACACCTTCATTGCTGGGGACAGTTGCAGTTGTGGGGAGCAGGACAGATCTACTGCATCTTCAAGAGCTCCTACTGGGAAAGCAGGCTGGCTTGCTCCAGGTTATATAGAGCATGAACTGCTGTAAAAGGGGATGTACAACCCATGAGTGCTGAACTGTGCCGAAGCAACACACTGTCTAAGACTTAGGAGGTGTAACACCCAGATTTGGGGTGGATGCTGGTGGTCTGGGCACATGAGTGAGCCATGATCCAGGGGCCTGCCTCCACGCTTAGCTCAAAGTGATCATTCTAGGCCACTGACAAAGGGGTTTAAGGGTGAGGTCTTGGGATCAGGAGCTTCCCATGGTCCATCACTAGGACTGTTTAGCAAGCTACAAATTCATGCTTATAGAAAGAAATATATTTAATTGCACATGTCCTTAATCTGTCCTTCAGATACAGTCTATAGTAACTACAGATCTTTCATATGTGTATTAACAAACAGATTTACTTCTTTAATGAGATGTTGGACAGAAATTTACATGTGTGGATTTTCTTGAACATGATAGTTTCAGAAATTCTATGTGTTATCAACATTTTTATTTGGGTGTGAAAAAAAAATAAAACATTGTATCCAAAAGGCCTCCATGGGAGCTAGCTGGGTAGCTAGCAGGGGAGTAGAGGGAATTAGAGCAGAGGGAGAAGTTGTTAACAGCAAAACCTTGGCATGTGAGTAATAGGTTATTTCACCATTCTACTAATTCTGTGGATGGTAACAAGAGCAGATCTGTCAACAGTGTAGCTGATTTACTGACATTTGTCATCCTTTGCCAGCTTTTATATATCTTTCCAACCAGAGCTGTATTTTCCTTGAATGTCAGATTTTTGAGATGAGCCCATCAATGATATTTACAAGGCAAATGCAAGAGTACAGTGAATTGGATTTCCCTGAGTAATTACATCTGTCAGAAGTGGGAGTACTTATGATCCAGATTCATTAAAGAGATACAGAAGTTACCAGGACTCTGTCTGTAGCTTCTGAATGAGTGACTGCTACTGTCAACCATTGAATGCCCAGAGGATAGGTGGGGATGGTGGCTTTCAGGTGTCCCAGCGCGAGTAACAGTGTGCTGGAGGGAAACAAGCAAAGAAGTTGGTGTTTTCTGATGTATACCTGCAGAACTGTTAGCCTTGAGTATGATTGCATTTCGAGTGTTAGTTTGATGTCCTTACATACCGTTTCAAGGACAGAATGAAAACAGCTATTTATAAATATAACTCAAATTTCTCTCTGTTCTGCTACCTGGTTCAGCTGAGAGCAGATGATCTGTAATGTCAGAAAGAGTTGGAGATTTAGGTATGAAATTTCAGTATATGTATCATTTCAATGAAGGCAAAAGCAGCCTGGTTAGGTGACTATCTCAAAGGTGTAATGAGCCAACATTTTTAGGGATTATGAGTATCTGTTGTATTCCATTCAGCACTGTTTATCAAACCAAAAAAATATTCTCTCTTCTATAGTTACTATTTACCCTTCCAAGGCTGATATGAGAGCAATCTCACAGATATCTATTGGTAGATGACATAGATCAATGTAGATACAGATGTAGATGCAGATGAAAATGTAGATACAGATGCAGTAATAGAGACCTTCATATAAAAAAAATCCAGAAAGTCATGCCAAAGAGGAGAGAGTACTTAAGGAGATAGAAGGGCTTTTGTTTCCAGACCCGTTTTGTCAACTCACTAATTAGATGAAGATTTCAGGAATGGAAGCTATTTAATAAGAATTATGTTAATTTGTTTGATTTTGGCTTTTTTTAATTAAAAACTTCTCAAATGTTTGAGATACAGATATGGATGTATAGTCATAGTTTGTCTTTTAAAAAAAGAGACCTACGGAGAAAGACATTATTCTTTGATATGGTTTCTGGAGGAAGACACTGCGTTTTTTCTAGTGTATAATTGAAGTGTGTAACAAGAAAAAATGTTTCTGGAAGCACTGATACAGAAACCTAAGATTATGACAACAACAGTTGTTAGTAAGTTAGAATATAAGAACAGATATTGCCCTTATTGCCAGGCTATAGAGGAAATGTGGTTCTACGCTTCATGAAGCAAAAATAACACTGACTGGATTAGCAGAATAGTAATATATTGTCATTCACCCTCTGTGTCAAGTTCTCGTATTTGTGGTGAAGGAGTTTCTATAAAAAACTGCAATAGTACCAATGTAAATTCTTTAGACTCAGCTTTCTGTGATTTAGCAATGCACAGTCTTGAGTTTGAGCAAAATTTATATTGGATACAGTGGTGTCAGCTGATTCAGAATTGATTAAAAAGGAAGTCAGAGTTTTAGGGATATGAAGGAAAAGTACATTTACCAAGGTAAAAATCAATATGAATACACATCTTCTGAGACCAAAGTAATCTGGGTTTTGTTTATCTTGAAACATAGTGGAATAAAAACTCCATTATCAAATGTTGGCATTTAATAGATCATGATAATTTAAGTTACATTTAAGATTTTTACAATATTTTGATTAATAACTTACTACTATAATTTCATGAAAGGAAACCAACTTGAAGAGGAATATTTTGGTGTGTACGGTGAGAAACAGTGAAAATAATCTGACTTTTTAACAAAAAAAACTAAAGAAATAGGCTAAAATTATCATAATATTATTTGTTTCAGTTCTGATCAGTTTAAATTAAACTTTATAAATTGTTCTGTACATATACATTATTTTCTCTGTTCAAATAAATTACTTTCTGCTTAATATCACTGTATTGTAAATATCTATTGATTCAGGATACAGTTAGCACAATGAAAACAGGACACCATTTGAGTTAATGAAGATATATATATTTATAGGTATATTTACAGGTCCTCAGTGGGATAGCTCAAAATAAGGTTGAAAAGCAGCATGCTCTGTGACCTTTGTTCCATCTGTTCATGTAGGGCCCTTATGATACCCATAACTCAGAGTCTACAGATTGCACCCAAGAAGCCTAAAAAAAAAATTGTGCATCCTCTATCAATAACATGAGAATTCCTCAAGCCATGCAAAATACACATTGACAGTTTAAAGCTGAGCAGACAAACTATGACTCCCAGCTCATCCATAGGGCTTGCAAATCTGTTCCTGATTTCCTAAAACAAAGAATAAGTGCTAAATTTCTGTTTCATGTGCTGTATAATTCTTCTAACACCTGTACTTGAACACAGAGTACTGCATTCAGTTCTGGGGTCCACAGTTCAAGAAAGACACTGGCCTGTTTGAGGAGGTCCAGAGAAGGGCCATGAAAATGGCCAGAGTGCTGGAACATCTCTCCTGTGAACAAGGCAGAGAGATTTGCGGTTGTTCAGCTTGGGAAGAGAAGGCTCTCGGGAGATCTTATTGCAGCCTTCCAGTACCTGAAGGGGGACTACAGGAGGAGACTGGAGAGGGTCTTTTTATGAGGACATGTAGTGATAAGACAACCAGGAACGGTTTCAAACTAGAAGAGGGTAGATTTAGATTAGGAGGAAATTCTTTTCTGTGTGGGTGGTAAGACACTGGAACATGTTGCCAAGGGAGGTTTGGCTGCCCCCTCCCTGGAAGTGTTTGAGGCCAGATTGGCTGAGGCTTTGAGCAACCTGATCTAGTGGAAAGTGTCCCTGCCCATTGCAGGTGGCTTGGACAAGGTGTTCTTTGAAGGTTACATTAATTTGGAGAGTAAATACATTACATCTGATACAGACAGTGCTGAAGGACACACCCATACTTAAAATGCAGAGTAGAAATAGCTGAAATTAGTTCCACCATTGACTTAAGTCAGTGTGAACCCATGATCTCACTTAAAAAGAAAATAAATATATTCTGGTTTATACTTAGTATATTATGTTTGGTTTCTCTTTCTCAGAAGTAAGGATTAAATTTTTAAATCTCCTTAGTATTACCTAAACGTGTTAGCAGTCCAGCGTACAGCTGTCTTTGAAATAAAAAACATTGTTTTATGTAAATTTGCACTATATGAATTTGCTCAAGGAAATCTGATGTGGATTAGAGAGGCAAACAGATTACACTGGTACAAATATATTTAGACCAACTATTGTATAAGAAAAGAGATTTCTGTAGGAGGAATATACACATATAAGCACATAATTTGGTTTAATATATAACACCTAAAAAAAGGGTTTTTTTACAACAGCAATATGGAACTATTTGCATTAACATTTTGAAACTATTGTTACAGGATACTGTTCATAAACCTTTACTGCTGTTAGAGAAAATGAAAATTATAATTAACACTGAGAGCTCATCAACAAGCTTATCAACTTTTCAATTCACAACATGTGCATTTAGTTCAACATGTTGAAAGCAATTAAAAATCCCATTTCTAAATGTAACTTTTTTCCTATTTTTTTAATCATATTTTAACAAATTTGCTAATTGCTTAAAAGCTCTCTTTGTAAAAGTGGCCAAAACAGATCTATCAGCTTCTCACACTATCACATACCTTACCTTTTCTGGTTTATTTGTTGATAAAGGGAATATTGAGACAATTGTTCTAGCTACTTTTACACTTTTGTAGATGACTAAATTTATGCTTTTCTTAGCTTAAAGATAAGAAACTCTTCTACATTCTGATTTAATTTTTGAGGAAGGAACACAAAACTGAACCCATGTTTACATTACATATTTGAGACTCTTGCCAGATGTAATTTTCACCTTAGAAATGTCAACGGCAGACTAAAAATTTTAAATACACTGTATGTTATCAGTTCTCTGGCATCCCTCACATTAAGCCTCACAGGGGAAGCAAGTATCTGAGTAAAACAGCAGAAAGTAAATTTAAGTCCCCACCTTAAATATTCCAAGGGGAAATGAGTCAATCTGATTTTTATTCTTTTACTTAAAAAACATATGCAACTTATGAAAAAATGGAAGACAAAATATTGCTTTTAAGTTCAGGCTACAAAACAGAAACAAGAAGAGATAAGTAATAACACAGCTATTATTTTCCTTTCAAAGGTATAATTTTTCATTAATTATCTGCCTTTCATTTAACTCTAATCATACAGCTTTTTTATTTCAGTTGAATTTTAACAGTATATTATGTTGTTTACATTCCTTCATCCTTTTACTTGAATCAAGTTTCTAGTTCTCCATCTTTTTCAGGAGAAAATAGAGGCATGGCTGCAGTAGAAGAACAAGTCAAATCATAATCAATAAGGGACCAAGGCAATGCAAAAGCATTTCAGTATCTGAGGTCCAACACACAGTGAAATTCTGTGTAAGGAGTGAGTTTCTTTTAATTGTTTACCAAGCATATGGACGAATAATCTTTGAATTTTCAGTGTTCCTTTCATACAAAATTTTTCCCTAATACACATCAGAAATATGAGAACTTTTGAATGTGTAGTTAATATAACCACTTATTGTGTTGGTATTTAGTTTCTGTGTAATTGAATATATCTAGTTGTTATAAAAATGTGAGCTTAAATGCACGTTGTTTATAATAAGTAGCGATAAAGTAGAAATTGCTTATAATTTCATGCAACTATCCACAGGGAGCAGCTTGCTAATGGATGATATCCTAAGGCTTCAGTATACATACCCAAGATGCATTCCTCTGTAGAGTTTTATAAAGTTTGCAACTCTATGTTGAACTTCATTAACATCCTAGAGTGAATTAAAATTAAAAAGCCAGTAAAAACATTTTCTGTGTTTTAGGAAGGTGTTTGTTAGGTTAGACTAAAAGACCTGAAAATACTGAGCAGTGGAATAGTTATTCAGGTGGCTAAATAGTGTAACTGTTAAAATATTTTTTTCTTCTGTTGGATCATCTCCATAGGTTTTTTTCCACATATACTGATATAAATTCCTGATTGAGTTGTGTGAAAATTCAAATTAACAAAAAATGAGAGTAATTTTGCACTGAATGTTATCTTTAGACATTGAAAATTAATCACAATAGTACAATGTAAACACTAGAATACATTAAAGTTTTATTGAAAAGTCATGGAAAAAAATACTGTTTTACTATATTCCTAAACATAAATTAAACACAGACATATAAATGGTTCAATTGTATTCTTATTTGTTATTAATCATTAGTGTTCTTTATTTTTTGCTGCTGAATTTTAATTCAATACCACAAGAATAGTAACCTATCCATATATTCTGTTATATACATTGTACAAAAACCACACAGTTACTGCTCACCAATAAAGTGGAATAAACTCTGGCAGCATTCAGAAACAGCACAAATTTCATTTTTATAAAACCAAGAGTTATTTTACCTGTGAAATTGCTAAGACACTTTGAAACATTCTAATTTATTTGATCAATTTTAGACTTGCTAACCTACACAAATCTCTGCAAACAATGTTTAAATATATTAGAGTTTTTGACTCAAGCATTGTTTTACATGAATACGTGAAACAATTTGTGACAAATAAGTCACTGTTAAATGGTGTACTGCTGAATTCTTATTCACACAATTTTTTAATTTATTATTTTTTCCTATATGAAAAAGAAATATCTAGTAAAGCCTCCAGCCAATCTATCTTTATCTGTGCATGGCCAGACCTACAGGTGCTTTTAATGCTGTGCATACTGCTGTACCCACAAAATCAATGAGCTCTCTTACAGCTGGTCCAAGATGTTAAACT
Organism: Aegotheles bennettii; assembly: GCA_013398125.1. Classification (NCBI taxonomy): domain Eukaryota; kingdom Metazoa; phylum Chordata; class Aves; order Caprimulgiformes; family Aegothelidae; genus Aegotheles; species Aegotheles bennettii. The sequence continues at coordinate 45,436 of VZRW01008533.1, forward strand.
ATATATACATTATCGTAAGAGAACAATTGTGCATTTGTTTTAGTCCATCTATTGATAGGAAGAACTGTCTTCCGTTTGCTCTGGGCATGATTTGATGTATTTATAGAATCTTCTTTATTTGTCTTTGACTACAGAGGCCAAATTGAGTTCCAGCTGGGCTTTGGCCCTTCTGATTTTCTCTCTACATGACCTCTCAGCATCTTTATAGTCCTCCCAAAACACCTGGCCCACCTTCCAGAGGTGATACACTCCGTTTTTTTTCCTCATTTCCACCTTAAGTTCTCTGTTTAACCAGGTGGGTCTTTTTCCCCGGCAGCCTGTCTTCCTACACCTGGGGATGGCTCATTCCTGGATATTTAAGAATTCCTTCTTAAGGCACGTCCATCCTTCCTAGACTCCTTTGCCCTTCACAACTAAGTTCCAATGGACTCTGTCAATCAAACTTCTAAATAGGCCAAAATCTGCTTGCTGGAAGTCCAAGGTGGCCGTCCTGCTAGTGCCCTTCCTTACCTCACCCAGTATTGAAAACTCAATCATTTTATGGTCACTTTTCCCAAGACAGTCACCAACCACCACATCATCCACTAGCCCTTATGTGTTCACAAATAGCAGGTCTAGCAGGGCATCTGCTCTAGTGGGTTCATTCACCAGCTGCATTAGGAAATTGTCTTCCACACACTCTAGAAACTTTCTAGACTGTTTTCTCTCTGCTGTGTTATATTTCCAGCAGACGTCTGGCAAGTTGAAATCCCTCACAAGCACAAGGACTGGCGACTGTGAGACTGCTGCCAGCTGCTTGTCGAATGCCTGGTCTGTCTGCTTGTCCTGGTTGGGTGGTCTGTAACAGACTTCCACCACAATATCCAGTCTACTGACCTGCCCCCTGATCTTCACCCACAGGCATTCAGCCTCATCCTTATCTCCCATCTCAATACAATCAAAACACTCCCTAAATACACAGGAATACCCCACCACCTCTCCTGTTCTGTCTGTCTCTTCTAAAGAGCCTGTAGCCATGAACTGCAGCACTCCAGTCGTGAGTATCATCCCACCATGTTTCCGTGATGGCAATTAGATACGTTTAGGTACGACTCCGACAATAACTAAAACAAGGGTGTGTTATCAGCATTGCTTTGGTCACAAATACAACACATCACCACATGAGCTACTGTGAAGAAAACTAAGTTTATCTCAGATAAAACCAGTACAGTCATGAAAAGTGTGAGGAGAGTGGAGTAAAAGTACCCTTATTACCTTACTTTAGATTTGTAGATTATGACTCCTTGGTTAGAATTTTAGTCCCTGGTGGAAGAGAGAAATACAGAGACTCTTCCAGAGAGCAATTCAAAGCACCCTAATTAGTCCTTATTCTTAATTTTGCAGAAGTTAGGAAAACAGAGGAATTCAATAGTAATAATTTAAGTATTAGAAAATCTTATTCTTTCCTCTATTAATATTTACAGCCTTATTTCCTTTATTAGAAGCTAAGTACAATTTTCATAATTACATTGGTGAAGGGGCAAGAGGAGATTGGGTGATCTGAAAATCAAATGCCTGTGATGTTTCAAAATTACTTAAACTGAATTTTTCTTGTATGGGTTGAATATCAGTGCTCTGTTTTTGCAAAAGAGGACAACAAAAATAGGGTTTACAAGAAAAGGACAGCCTTCAACAAATGAAGAGAGAAGAAAACACCTGTAACAGTTTCTTCCCCTACACTAACAATCTTTCCTCTTCCAGCCTCCTTAGAAAAATTAGAATAAGACTCATAATTCTGCTGTTATGAAAAAAAAATCTAGTTGAGGGTTTTTTCTTTTTTTTTGTCTGACTGCTAACAGCATAGAGCAGGATTTATTAGGATGCATATCAGAGCACAGAACATGATGAATTAAAAGAACTAGAAAACTGACTGTAAGGAAGCTGCTTTAAGAATGCTGCAGGCAAATTGTTCTGGCTTTCTGTATGGAAGAAAAAAGGAGCTTAATGGGGAGGAAAATACATATTCTCGGTCAGCTTTACAGGTTTTTGAACAGACTTTGAGTCTGAAACCTTAACAAGACAAAATGCTGGGACAAATATATAAATAAAAGCTCGAATATATTTAATCACAACTAGAAATGGAAGATTTCATTCTGAAAAAAAAAAGTCTTCTAAAGAATATAATTATGTGAGGGGACTGGAGTTATGTACTGATTCAGGTAAAATATAGTAAAATGCGTTTGGGGCAGTGTGATTTAAAGGCTGAGATATTTTATTTTGTTGGAAACAGACTAATATATTCTTAAATACTGGTGAATAAGGGGGAAAAGAGGCATGTTAAATAATTCAAACTCAAAATTATATACATATTTTAAATTTCTGTTCTCTGCCTAACATCTAAATTTACAAGCTGAAGATGAAACAGAATATAGTAGACTGAATGGAACAAAAATATATTTTATATTTTTAAAATATTTAACTTACATGTTGTTTAACAATTGAAAGAAAAAATTATTTACACAAATTCACTTCTAGTTAGAATACAGTTTCAACACTGCTACAAAAACCAGTTCTCTTGTGTAGACTTGCAAAGAAAAATATTTGTTATCATATTTGGAAGTTTACCTCATAAGTAAAAAGTTATTTTTCTACCATCTGTCTCTGCCAGAGATAAAAGTTGCTGCACAACCTTATGAGCTCCTTTTTAAAACACAAAAGAGCCTTTAATTTAATTTACTACATTCATGGAGTTAGTCCATCTCGGTTAAACTTGCCCTCAATTCCTAACTTAGCATTACAGGAACCAAAGTAAAGTTTTGGACATTTGGGCTTTATTTGAATTTATTTTAATTTTAGAACATACTTAGCAGGAATTCTTACTAACTGCTTTAATATTGTAGCTCAAATTGTTTGTGGTATGTTGGAGCTAACAGAGTTGAAAACCCATGTTTCATAGCTGGAAACTCCAGCTGTCAATAGCACATTTTGTTTCTTCTTACATTCACATTTATCACTATGGAGTGAGATTTTGATATACAAGGGCAGATGTTCTGATTGTTTTCTGGAAATATTTAATGTTGTTTTCCTTCTTAATTTTTTATAGGCTTTGTATTTTTTTCTACATAAGCATGATTAATGGTTTTGTAGGATCCATTGTCTTTAACATCTGTTCCTTCTTTGTTTCTGGGCAACCTCTGTAGGCTAGTTTTCCACACCCAGTTTGAACTACTTTTAAATTGGGCACAAATCTGTTGTGGCAACTAGTATTTGAATGCTAAATATGACACAGGAAATAAGTAATTCTTTCATTTTTTCAACTCATGATATATGATGAACCATCAGCTCTCGAGAGATACTATACATGACACTATCTTAATAAAAATTATATATTCACTCATGGATGTTTTTGCCTGCATGTACCTGCAAAGGGCTTTTTTCTCTTTTTTTCTCTCCTTTCCCTGCAAGTTTTATTGAAGTTTATATGATAACTACAAGTCAGAAATTTCATATTTGAAAATAATTACCTCACTGTAGTATATATTCACTGAATTTATTTAAGAAATAAAGTTCAAAACTAGACACTTTAATTGAAAAACTGTCCTTTAGACAGTTTCGGATGGGTTGGGGTAATCCCAAGTATAAATACATATGGGTGGAAAATGGATTGAGAACAACCCCAAGGAGAAGGACTTGGAGGTACTGGTTGATGAGAAGCTCAAAATGAGCCAGCAATGTGCGTTTGTAGCTCAAAAATCCAATGTTATCCTGGGCTGCATCAAAAGAATTGTGAACAACAGGTCGAGGAGGTGATTCTCTCCTTCTACTCTGCTCTTGTGAGACTCTACCTGGAGTACTATGTCCAGTTCTGGAGTCCTCAACGTAAGAAGGACATAAAGCTGTTGGAGCTGGTCCAGAGTAGAACCACAAAGATGTTCAGAGGGCTGGAGCACTTTTCCTATGGAGACAGGCTGAGAGAGTTGGAGTTGTAGAGGCTGGAGAACAGAAGGCTCCAGAAGGCTTTGAGTGATGTGGTCTAGTGGAAAGTGTCCCTGCCTATGGCAGGGGGGTTGGAACTAGATGCTCTTTAAGGTCCCTTCTAATCCAAACAATTCTTTGATTCTATGATTCTAAATACATTTCATTTAATTCACATAGGTTCAGAGTGAGGGAAGCAAAGCTGAATATTCAGGAAGGAATTTAATGTTGAAGATATAGGTATCTCTGCTATTACAATTAAACACTATGAATTTTAGAAATTTCAGCAGTGGTCATGTATCTGAAACAGCAATCTCTAGATCAGTTGTAAATTAAATTTGGTCTACCTCCTGCTGGTTTTCTAGCCACATAGACTGAAGATTTCTGAGGGTTACTTGCAGCTAGCCAATGGTGTCTGTGCCTGTGAAGTTTGTATATTGAACATGTTCAGGCATAAGAGGGTCCTGTGTGTTTTGTAGTATGTGCACTGACTGTGCCAGAGCCATCTCTTGAAGGCTCATTTTATACACAGCAGACAAGTGTGTTTAGCATGTTTAATAGTCTTAAGACTATTCTCAAAATGCAGTGTAGACAAAGCTTGTATTTATAACAGAGGCACATAGGCTAGGTACCTACAGGAGTGTAATTCTCAATAAAGAGATAATTAGGGGAAGTAAAACTTTTTTGGTTTTTTTTTAATACTGTTTGGAGAAGTAGCTAAACCTTTAACAGAAATAATTTCAAAATGTATTTATTTATTTTGAAACAGTTACACAGGCACTATAAAGAAGATTTCTGCTTTCACTCTTGAAATGTCTGTAATATTTCTGCAGTTACTTACTTCATTACCCTCTTGCATTCTCCCAGATTTATATGTAAATACATTATGTATAGATAGCTCCAAATCACTTGAGTCAATACTTCACTGAACTGTTATAATTTTGTTAGAAACACATTTATCACATTGATCGCAAAATTCAGTGAGAATAAAAAGATATCACATTAATACACGTGCTAGAGGAGTCCTTGGGGATTTAGAGGTTTAGTATCTCTGCAATGGAGACTTACTGGAAAAAAATAATTTCAGAACTCTCTGTTTGAGTTCTGACTCCATGTCTGCTAAGATGTAATGGACAGTTTTAAAAAACTTTAAGAGCAAAACAAGTATTCATTCATTAACAACACATTTTGTGCTAATGGTTAATTCTTAATCATTATCACTATTTAACACTGTATATAAAAACCTATTCGTTCTTAAAACTTATATTCTAAATTAACTGTGAGTATATGTTACAGCAGAGGTGATGCTAAATAGCACCAAAGTGAGCACTGAAGCAAAGACCTCTTTATTTACCAGTTTTTCTTACTTGTGCCTAGTGTTCTTGTGTTCCTCACTCACCCTCTCTCAGAAACTGCTCCTGTTGCTGATTAATCTTGTTTTCAATCTTAACAGTCATCCTTCTGGTGTGCTCAGCAGGTTGTCCTGCTTTTTTGCAGTACCTTGTGGTTATTTTGCTCTTTGTTATTTATCTTGGAAATCGTTGCATGTGTCACTGTTCATATGTTTTTGCCTGCCTCAAAAGTGCAATTATACAATTCTGTGACCTGTTGGTGGTCATACTGTTCACATACTTTTGTAAAATTCTTATGTTGTGTTTAGCTATACCATTACGGTGTCACAGAGTGTTAATGTTCTATTAGTTAATCTGAGAAGTCAAAATGTATGCTTCCATTCAGATTCAAAGCGAACTAATACCATTTATATCCTAACTAACATATTTATAACTTACAGATATCACAGTCCTCTGTTTTTGCTGCATAGGACCTTAGAATAAGAATGCAAATTAGAGAAGTACCTTTTATGTGTGAAAAAAAGCACGATACGAGAGATATCAGGACCATTAATAGATCACCAAATGTTAGATAACGCTTAATGAAAGAATACAGCCTTAGGAGCTAGGTGTTTCAGTATTTACAAAGGGCAGGTACCCAATATATGTAAAACATACCCAAGAACAGTAAGTCAAATGCATGTGTAACAATTTTAAGAGGACATTTCTTTCAACAGTAATCTTCTATCTTATGTACTTCCTTTCTATTTCTTGTAAAAATTAGTTCTGGATTAATAATAATTATCTTGTTAGACTATGTAAATTACAATAAAACAATAAGTTTGTGAATTTTCATATGGAATATCTTCCTTTTTCTTGAATAAAATGCACTATCTGTGATATAAAAAATAAAAAATAATAACAAAAATCAACAAATCAAACCGGTGGAGACAACCCCAGTTGTAATTTCAATGCAATAAATTAGTGGAGAATGTAGGAAAAGTAGGTAATGAAAATTCAGAGTTAACACCAGTGACATAACACCATTAAGAACTCTCTTTGTTATCTTGTCTATTTGAATTATTTTTATCAATATTATTTCTAACTGTTAATAAAAACCTTAGCCAGAAAAAATATTAAATAAAGCAAACAAAGCATCACTATCTCTAAACAGCCAATACAGTTTCTGTATATACTCAATATTACACCTCCATTTAATATCATGAGTCACATTACATAATAGTCATATGACATATGAAGAATATAAAAGTTTGAGAATTGTCCAGTAAATAATTTTTACAGGATGGTTTTCTTAAAGTAATTTGTGATTTTTCCACGCTGAAAAATTGAACGCTCAATTTCCTAATGCTTTTTCTTTGCATTATTGCCATATAAAGTTGATATATACAAAGATTCCAAATAGTCCTTCTTGGATTAATTTGTACGTGCTCTAGGAAAATACGTAGCTATTTAAATGTTTGGAGGATCCATACGTAAAGATTATCATAGTACAACTAGTTGACAATGTAACACCTTATTTAAAATATACAACCCAATATATTACTGAAAATCAATAGTCTTATCTTCAGATGATGAGAATAAGTATCTACCTGTCACTGAAAAACTCTAAAACTGACCCAAATCCATTTCAGACAGCAATGTTATATTACTTTGTAATTTCCCTAGCTCTTGACTTTCTTATAAGTTCAGTCTGTGGTAGTATTTTGTGACAGTCCAGCAGAATAGACTTCAAAAACAAAATGACAAAAAGCATTTAGAGTGGTTTAGTCATTCGAAGTTCTTGAGCTTCATTGATTTCTAAGTCACTGCCCTACTATGACATTGTGTCTGGAGTAGTAATTGCTGTAAAGATCCCAGACCCCTTTTATGAAATTAAAAGTTGACTGGATCCCCATTGTACTTTTTTTTTTTTTTCAGTATCTTGTGACAGAATTAAATAAAATACAGTGAAATCCACGGGATTTGTATTAATTTGTATTAATGCATAGCATTAATACAAATTTTCCCCAAAAAAATGTCTTTTCTGTATTTTCTGGGTTCTATCTTGCACCGCTGTGTTCATCTCAGAAAGCTACATTTTCCATGCACAGGAGAGTATATTTCCACATTTCTATTCTTATATTTCACTTCAAAACGTATTTCAGACTCTCCAAAATTGTGTTCATGTGACAAGTTGGTGAATTTAGAGAGAGAAGGGTTTACCACATAGTAAAGATTTCATAGGATCATATGGTCATTGGGTAATTCAGAGATCTTAGGTTTCTAGTCCAACCTTCTGCACAAAACAAGATCAACTGTAAAATGAAATGAGGTAGCTCGGATTTTTTTCCAGTTGGGTCTTGGAAACCTCCAAGGACAGAGACTGCACAATACCTCTGGTCAACCTGCTCAACTGTCTTATGCATCTCATGTTTACATTGAACTATTTAACATTTTTTGTCTTTTCAGAACTTTATGTGACAAAAAGAAAAAAGAAAAAAGAAAAAAGAAGTGTTTTAATGCTGCTGCTGCTGCTGCAGCAATGTACTCATATTCTGAATTATTCTCTCTATTTCTACACTGAGTAGGCCCAAAAAAAAAACAGTTTTAGAATTCCAGGGTAATCTGTTCTTGCAAATATTCATGAGCAGCATAGCTTTCAGTTTTCACACAGGCTGTGTATACGTTGTATTGTCTAAGTTGAGTACCTATCATATGTATAGATCATAATTCTTCCTCTTCTCTCGTGTATAAGGAAACAGAAATAATATGGTATATTTCTTGGATAAGTTTACTATATCTTTCATTTTTGCCTTACATAATATATTCTCATTTGTGAAAAAACATGTTTCAGAATTTGTTTTTTACTGCTAGTGCGACTAAGTGCCTACTCACCAAGATAAAAATTAGCAAACTGCCTATGTACTCTTGAATAACATGAGCAGTAAACAGCTGCTGAATCTTTGTTGTACATTACTTTTATGAGAAAGTAAGATGAAGATTCCACATGATTTTATTCAAAATATGCTCATATAAACCCTTTGGATTGTGTTAAGTAAAACAGTAATTTTAAAATATTCTGTTATGAATAGTAGCTGTGCTTTGCTCTGTTGCATTAACATTAAAGGTAAAACATTTGGCTGCAAAGCTCCATTAATTTACATTTTCATTCTGTAGTTTTGACAGTTAGGTCTATGGCAGTGGCAGAGAAGTTTTTACAAGCTTGTTTGAAGTGCTTCAATAAATGCATAGCTTTAGTGCCATACGTGTACTTCTAGTTATCTTATTATCATATGCATTTGTTCCTTTTCATTTAAAAAGCATCCTCTGCATTAATGGATTTGAAGATCTTTGCCCAACATTCCTAAAGTGACTCTGTGATACAAGTCACACTTAATTAATTCATGTGAACAATGTACCTACAGATACAAGAACATCCTTTATAAATAACAGCTCTGGGTACAGATATGCAAAACAGCTAAAGTAATGAAGTTGAAGATCTATATTGGGATTTCAGATTTCAGCTGCATTGTTAGTTTCTTTCAACTGTAAAGTTAAGACCTCCTTCTCACCAAAATCTTTGCTGTATTGATATCTAAATCACAGAACTGTTAACATTTGAAGATACCTGTTAAGATCATCTAGTCCAGTCCTCCAAATGATGTACTCTCTTTTGACATGTTTGTATGTGTAGCCCTGTGAACTGAGGTTAGGACCATATATATATATATATACTGTGAGCCATTAAATAATGATTTGGAGTTTTTTAAGGGATACTAGGAGAGATGTGGCCACCTCCAACAGCTCCAGCCCAAGACTCCCTTTAGCCTGTCTGCTGGAGTCCAGACAGGTCCTGGGGGACTTGAGGTCTCTGCCCAGGCTGAAGTACGCCTCTGCTGCTTTCCTGTTTACAGGTTCAACCAGTAGCAAAGCTGACCATGTGTTCCAGAGACACACAGAGGACACTGACACAGCTGATCACACAGACTGTCACAGACAAAACACTGCTTTCAGCAGCACCCACACACAGGACATAAGTCCAGACAGTCATGTAGCCTCCTGCTCTTGGGCTGACAGAGGCAGAAGGTCACTGTGCAGCACATGTCCCACACACTTCAGGTTCACAAGCACACACACATTCATGGATCTTCCCCAGCACCAGCACGGCTCTTCTGCTCCTTACCCACCCCACATGTCCCTGATTCTCTGGATGGTCCAACTCAGTGCTCACTGCAAACATGCAGCATTCCACACTCATCTCACAGGCACCACACACTCATGGATCCCCCTGAATATCAGCATGGATCCTCCGACCACCTGATACCTCAGCGTGGACCCAAGGCTGCCCTGCTTGCCAGCACACCAAGCTTGAAGTTTGCTAGCAAGTACACATACACCCATCACACACATTCAGCTTTGGGAAGATACACTCACTCCCAGCAGCCAGCACCAGGTACACAGGATGTGACCTGCAGTCCTACTCCAGTGGCTGGCACTGAGCCCCTCACTTGCCTTACTTATCCTGGTCCCTCTAGTAGCTTGATTTAGGACACACACTATTCTCCCCCCAGTGGCTGGAAGTTAAAACCCTCCACTCATTTAAGTAGCTGACACCACAGGGAAGGGGCACCCACAACCCTGATCTGTCTCCAGTAGCTGGCACCCTGTATTCTCATGCTAGTCCCTCCAGTAGTTTGCACTGAATCTTTGCAGCACACATACACACAGGATAGAGAATGAGATTACACAGTTAATAAAAGGTTTAATAAGACAGGGCGAACCACAGCAAGGTGCAGAATTCAGCCAGACAAGCACACTGACTAGCCCTGTTTTACATGACCTCCTGTTTTTAATACATTTTACTGTCTATACCCCCTCTTTGTTTCTCCTTGCTCCCTTTTCTCCCTGCATGGGTTTGTATAATCCTGTAGATTTCCCCAAGTTTACAAGTTACCACGTGCAAAGTCCAGGTTCATCTTCATGGAAATGAAACCTGTAGTTTCTTGGTATCCCATCAATTAGTATGACTGGCAAGGTTTGTTTCTTGCCACCGTCTCTATGTTTGTTTCTTCATCTCTATGCTTCTATAAGTTTAGTGTTTTTTTGTCTTCCTCTTTTTTTATCCTCCCAATTATGAGGTTTCTGAGCAGATAACCTTGCTGCAGTAAACATTCTCACACTCCCACATACTCTTATCAATTAATGGAACTAATCAGATTTGGTTTTCATCACTGCTGCACGCTGACCAGGCAATGACCTCACCAACAAGCTACAGCACCACAGCAGACAAACAGAACAGAATAGCAACAGGAATAGGTTCTATCAACAGTACAAGGACAGTCAGAGAAGATAGGGTAGCAGGCCAAGTCCAACCAGAAGTCTAAATCATCAAACAAGTTTATGGTGAAAAGATAGATCCAAGGTTAATTTAAAAAGTCTATCCACAGTTCAGGGTTAAGATCAGGCCCAGTGATCACCGGACAGGTAACTTCTACAGCTAAAACACAGTCCACATCTTTAGGTCTGATTCAACAGAGTGTATGGACACAGCATCCTAAAGATCCTAAAGATCAATGCTCTTCCAATATACTTCAGTCAGGGAAACAAAGCCCAGGCCTGAGCTCCTGCATTCATGGGTAGGGAGTGTGGGTGGGAAGCCCCAGGTGAGGCTGATCAGGGTCATTAAGTCTTATTAGTGCACTCAGAGCCCTGGCAAGGGCCATTGGAAGAACATGTCAAACATATTGCTAAAATCATGATAAACATCATCCTCTGTTTTGTTATCCAAACAGCTAATCAACACACCATAGTGTACAATCAGGTTGCTTAGGCATGATTTTTCCTTTGTAAATTCATTCTGGTTGCTAAAAATCACCTTATTGTTCTTCATGTGTTTGGAAATGGCTTCAAAGAGGAAGTCAGGATCACTGGCCCATGCCTCCTTGAAACATCCTTTGTCCCTCCTTGAAACGTCCTTTCTCTCTCCTTGAAGTCAGACTTGTCATTTTCTTTTTCCCCCTAATTACCATGACTTTTCACAGTTGTTAGAAAGCAACCTCCCAGTTACATAAGCCAGGTATTTTAGCACCTCTAAATGCATCACATCTGGTCTCACAGACTTGTGTATGTCCAGTTAGTTTAAATGATCTGTAAATCAATCATAATGGACCATAGGAAGTATTTCACTTCTCCTGGCTGTGCCATTGGCTATATAAACTGGATATGTGTATCAAATCTAACATTTTCCAAAACTGCATGACTGTTGTGGAGAAATTACACTGACTGAAGTTATATAGGAGACTTAGAGTATCTAGGCTATTCAGTTTCAGATGAATACCCTGGCTGACTTATGAATTAGCAATGTGTCAGGACAATTTTGCTCTTCTTTACTGAGATATCTAAACTATGGGTTAAATGGTACATGACTACCTAAGGCTTTTTATAACTAGTCCGCTGTTATAATATAGTCACTATAACACAAACACTGTTTTGTGGCTTTCTAATAATGTTCATTTTATGGCTTACTAATGAAAAGTAATATTCCACTTGGTAGAAGTGCTGAGTCAATTGAATTTGAATGTATAGAATCCTGCACATTAAATAGTCTGAAAAATCATGCTATAGGTTTCTTGAATTGGGCAATTGAAGATTATGCTGTTGGGTCTGTCTTCACTCTTTGTAAAAACAGAGTAATAATAATTCTTTCACAGTGATGTAGCTACAATATATGCTGCCTAATTAACAGAGTATTCCCATACTGTTGTAATAAAAGGTAAAGAGGAACCATGTGAAATAGTAATTTTGAATTTAGAACAGCTGTAAATTAGCATAAGGTAAATAAACCTACAGCCATACATTGAATATTGGCAAACAAAAGAATAGGGGAGCTGCTTATTAAGAGAACATTGTCCATGTCATGGCATGACGGGAAAAGTTTGTGCAAGTAAAGATGATATCAGAATTTATACAAAAAAGAGGATCAAATTAATGTTTTTGAAGCTAATTTCTTCTCCTGACCTTTTAATTTCCTGACTTTGAAATCTTACTATTGACTCTTAACACAGATGAGTGTGTGCTTGTAAAGGTTTATAGCCACCACTGGTAGACAGTTTTATGGTTTCATTTTGTTCTAGTATTGTCGCTGATGCCACAACCAATAAAAGTGACTAATTTCTTAAGATCTTTTCTTCTGGAGAGGATTTTACATACTCGTATTTCCACCTACCTATTTCCTCTTCACTTAATTGCATGCCCTTCTATTAAATATATATGCAAGCTTCTCTCTTCATGTTTTCTAAGCAAAGCAATTCACTCTGCATTGATTTGAAATTTGTCTAATGTTTACAAAAGTTCTACTGGGAATTCAGCTTGTATAAAGAGGAGATCTCAAAGAAATTGCATTTAATTTGAAGGAGAAAGCTTGTAAAACTCTTGCTAATAACGTATTTAGTACGAGTACTTGTTGTCAAGATGATGATACACGGATAGATATAATTCTTGAAAAGTGTTCAACTACCATCATACCTGATTAGAAACACACACAGATTTTTTTATTTAAGTATCTTTAGAGAGTACTTATTTTTGTATACCATTCAGTTACATCTATACTGAATTTGTCTTTTTCTTTCCTTAAAAAATTTTACTTTATATAATATTTTTCCTGAGATGGAAGAACATATTTCTGAAATTTTGTAGTTTTAAGGTCCTTATGGTGGCATAGAACTTTCCTATTGCATTATTTTAGATGTAGATTTGTGTATACGATGACAGGTTGCAGAGGATTTGTCTGTAGATTTTGCTTTCATATTTTGTTAAGGAACAATACACAAAATTTTAGACCATTTTAGTTTCATGATTAAAGTGTTAATTCAATTAACTTTTCACTACAATTAATAATTTCCCTATATTTCCAGAAATGTAGTCAATGTTTCATACATAAATATTTCTTACATGCAGTGTTACTGGTCACTGTGTGTAACATTGGCAATGAAAAAATAATTTTGTTGACTGTTTTGTCATGTAGTGGGAAGCTCAGACTTTATGAGCTTATTTAAATTCAGTACTGAAAAAAATGGCTCTGCTTCTGTTTACTGAAGCTGAAATTCCTTCAGTAGTCAGATCCAGAAGCAGATTTAAGTACCTATTAACATCCAAATATACTCTCAGAATGTGTGATTTAAGTAGTATATTAGTAGTTTCTTTTAAAATGTAATCTCATTGTGAAAAATTAACATTAGCTAAATACAACTAAAATTGTTGTGCCATTGAAACTATCTTGTTTTAACAGACTAGGAGAAAGAAACAAAATAAAGTGAGGTAACTTGCAAACAGCAAGTCCAGCAAACAAATATAAAACCTTGTCTATGAGTACCAGCCGACTCTTCTGTTCACTAGGAAAAAATATTCCTCAAAAATATATATTCAGTATTTTTCCTTCAATAATTTTTTACAAATACACAGCTTCTTTTTTTTTCCTGTTTTCTTCTTCCCTCACAATGAAAAAAAATCTCTTTTACCACAGAGATCCATTTTACTTAATTAGCCTAGTATTTCTTAATAGATTTTCAAATGAGTAAAATTAGCAACAATAATGGAATAGCTAAATGGTATTAAAGGGAAATGCCTGAGAAATTAAAAACGTATGTAAATGATACAATGGAGACAGCTGCAATTAAAGACTTTTCATGCCTTCCACTATCATAGCAATGCTGAACTAAGAGGATTTACCTTAGAAAGGCTTCAAGCATTTGAAGATAGGGAAGCAAAAAAACCACAACCCTTGAAATGTATGCTAAAAGGCTAAAATTAAATAAGGAACAGATGAGTTATAAGGACAAATGAAACGGGGTAGAAAGTGTAAGAAATGGAACTCTGAGGTATATTCACAGCATGATGAGATCTCACTTTTGTCTCATTTTTAAATGAATGAACAGTACAAGAAAAAGTGACAATTTTCACAGAATCACAGAATCATTATGGCTGGAAGAGACCTTCCAGATCATCCAGTCCAGCTGTCTACCCAACACCACCATAATAACCCCTAAAACATTAAACCGTATGACTCATGCTTGTAGAATGCCTCATCAACTTGTACAATGGTGTACAGGTCCTTCTGTTTATTGCCCATGCTGTGGGCACTGGTATACATGCACTTAATCTGGGCTAATGATTTTGACCCCAGCAACAATATGCCACTCTCAGGCTTATCCTTAGTAGGCCTCGTTTTGTCCTTTTCCCCCTTTGATTCTAGTTTAAAGCTCTCTCAATGAGGGCTGCTAACCCCCGAGAAAAGATCCTCTTGCCCCACTCAGATAAGCGCATCCCATCTCTGGCAAACAGGCTCAGTGTTGTGTAAACTGACTCGTGATCAAAAACCCAAAGTTCTGTTGGTAACACCAGCCCCAGAGTCAGGCATTAATCTGTAAGATTTTCCAAATTCTTCCTTCGTCATTTCCTGCAACTGACAGGATGGAAGAGAAGACTACTTGTGCTCCTGATCCCCGGATTAATCTCCCCAAGGCCCTAAAGTCTTAATTGATTTCCTTCAGACCTTGTTAGGAGTTCCTCGACACCCACCTGAAAAACAGCAATGGATAATAATCAGAGGGGTGTACCAGACTGGAGACTTTCTTTGTAATGTCTTTTACCTGGGCCCCAGGGAGGCAGAATACTTCCCTATGGGTCGGGTCTGGGCAGCATATTGGGCCCTCCATTCCTCTAAGAAGGGAGTTACTAATGACAACAAATCTTTTTTTTCTGAACAGAAGAGGTTATGATACAATGAGTAGACCAACTTGCCCTGGACAGCTCCTCCAACCTGGATGGACCTTCATCCGTATTGTCATTTGTCTGTCCCTCTACTTCCAGAGCCTCACACCTATACTTATACCTCACACCAGGTATAAGTGCACCTGAGGAGGAGGTGTAGGATGGGAAGGGATAAACCTGCAACCCCGTACAGGAACCTGCCTTCATCCTCCCTCTTCTCTTTGGTTGTCTTCATTTGTCTGGTGGTGAGAGGGTAGAGGATTCTTTCTTTCTTGTGTTGCAGTTGCCTAGTGTGTCTGCCTCTGGGATGAGAGTATGACTCCATAAATCTACTTCCTCCTCAGAGTCCCTAATACTTCTTGATCTCTCTATTTCTTCCCATAGCTCAGCCACCTTGCAGAGCAGGTCATCTGCTTGGTTGCACCTCACACATCTGTTGTCAATACAGGCATCCATTACCAGTGACAGGCTCTGGCATTCCCTACAACAGGAGACCAGGACAGCACTGTCTGGATTGCTGCATCCTTTCTGGCAGATGCTGAGGTTACAGCTTTCGGTTGAGATGACACCGTCTCCAACTTCCTTCTTAGAGAGCTAGGACCACCAAAGGACCTCACTTTGCTAGTTAGCAGCTCCTAAGAGCCTCAGCTCCTAAGAACCTCAGCACCCTGCCCACACGCCCTGCAATGCCCCTGTTTGCCCGCTCCAGTTCACCATGCTCTGTGTTGCTCGCACTCCTCAGGGCCCTTTAAATCCCCATGGTTGCTCAGATCATGCCCCCTGTCATGCCTGATTGTCTGCACAAGTTTCTAGGTTCTTGCTGGGGTTCTGGGTTGCTGCACAGGATGCCCTGATTCTGGGAAAAACTGTACAGCAGGATCTAACTCTCAGCCCCTGGGCTCACCTCGATTGTTGCTGCCATCACTACTGGTCGCCTCACCGACTGGGTAAGGGCATTTCTGTTCATAACACATCCACCTGTCTGATTTTATATCTAAATTCTCACTTTAATTTTTGTTTCTTATTTTGCAAAACATGCACAGGAACAGATTTCCCATCCCTTAACTCACACAACCCATATATCTCATCAGAATAAACACAGAATTGAAGTGGCACATAAAATCATTTGACCTTTCCTTCTGATGTATTTTGCAACACATTCAGAGAACATTACCAGCTTTTTTGGAACAGCACACAAATTGTCATTAGCTGATATGTATAGAAGGGTGGATTGAATGCCCATAAAATGATCATTTGACTGCTTCCATGAAATATGTTTATGAATAATTAAGAAATACCCCAGAGAGATGCAACAAACCTGTGAGTTGTATGCTGATTCTCCACTGCAAATAAAATTTATTTGATAGCATATTTTACTTTACAATTTTTAATCTCAGATACCTAGTTTTTCAGTAAGGAGGAAAAAGTTATAACCATTTTTAGAAAAAATCTCACTGTGTTCATGTGCACGTGCCTGTTTTCATAGGTATGCTTATATTCTGAAGTATGAAAGAGTATTATTTCTCTTTCAGTTCTCATGCTGCTTCAGACTACTAAGTATAAAAATCTCCAGCTTGAGATAGAAGGAATAAAATAGAGACTTGTATAGCTAAGAAACCAATAGAATGCTGGTAGTTCATGGAAGCCCTGATGGTTGATGATTTCATTGTGATTTGGAGAAAGTGTTGCCTGGTTTGTGTAAACTTGTAGACCCCAAAGGTTTGGAAAACAGAGCATAAGCATTGTAACCTGAAATTTTGAAACATCTCCTTAGAAACAGCTGATATAAAGAAAGACTTCATCTTCTTTCAGTAGGCCAGTAGTTTTCATTCTTCTAGTGAAAGGAAATACATCACATTTTCATTGTCATTGTTATGATACTATGTTATGATACTGGAGCTTTTAATAAATAAACATGTTGACTTTCAGACTGTAATTAAAAGCTATTTCTAACAGTCTTATTCACTTAGCTGAGAGACTCGATCACTTTGGAACAACTTTTACTTATGCCCAGAAACCATTTAATGAATAGGGTGAAATTAAAAACCAACCAAACAAACAAAACAAAAACAAAAACCACAACACCACCTCTCATATCAAAAACTTCAGCAGTGACTAACTATAACTGACAATAGCACTGGTAATAGTAGAATTAACCACTTAATTGGCATCTTTAGGACAGCACTGAATAATATCAATAGTTTTTATGCAACATTTTTCATCTGAAGATCTAGAAGTGCTTTATAGAAGAACATAAGTCTCACTATCATTTTCAAAAAGAAAAAGAAACTAAAATAGATGGTTTACAGCAATCTGTAGTAGAGCTATGACCAGAATTCAAGTATGTCGGCTCCGTGTTCATACTCACCTGTCACAGGTGATTCATATCTTATTTCAGTCACCAACACATTAATTGCATTAAATTTCCATTAAAAACAGTAGATTTTGTATAGAGTGAGTAGATATATTCAAATGTATGATTCAGTTGCCCAAGTTCAGACATTGAATATTATTTTTTGAAACACCTTAGGGTATTCAATGTATTCACATAGAGATGGCAGATATGGAAGAGAACCCAATTTACCTAAGGTCTTCCAGAGCAGCAGTTAGAGGCCAGATGGAGTAAATTAGGACATCTAAAATGGCCTCAGGATACTTTGTTTAAGGAATAGCTATCTAGATTCAGGAGTATAATGTAGGGCAACTTAATAGCTCCCAATTATCATAGTGGGAGCTTAGACTTTTGATTTGCATATATCTGAAGCTCAGATCTATCCAAATAATAACTTTGACCCAGTTGCACTTGAAAAATCAGCATTTATCTGACTATCTGCTAGGAAAAATAAAATCTTTTACTTCTGTGCAGAATATTTCACTCTACTAGGATTCTCCATTCTCTTCAAAGGCACTTTAGGGTATATAAATGTTCCAGATAATCACATCCTCCTGAACTGTGTGATGAGTGCTGCTTGTAAGTTAACTAATATTTTTAGTTGCCATAATGCTTTCTTGGTTATGCATACTTCTTGGAAAAAATTATTTTGAAACAAAATTATATTATACAAAATAGTCCAGCCTTCTAATGATCTTTTTACAATAGATCTAATATAACTTTGAAAAAGGAATGCAATTTATCCAGCTTTATAGATGAGGAATCTAATTCAGAGAGGAGGAAATAATGTGTTCAATCCACACAGGAATTCTCTTCACCAGTCAAAGGTTCTGTTCCATTTTTATCAGTGAACAGAATAACTAAAGGGAATCAAAGTCTACATTGTTATCACGTTTTCCTCTTATGAATTCCCAATCTTATGTTGATTTTAATGTAATTTGGGTTATCACAAATAATTAATAATGCTGGATAAAATGTCTGGCTTTGGCTGTACTTTTTTCTCCACCAACTGTTGGCCAAGGTATTTACCCTAAACTACCTGTGATGGTACTGTGTTCCTAACGGAAACCTGAATTTTAAGTTCACAGGAGTATTAAAAAAACATAGGTAGTTCCAAACTAACGTAATCAGCTCACTCTATATCTTTAAGGGTCATAGGCAGATTTGTTTTGGTGGGAAAAGACCTCATAAGTTCTCCAGTCCAGCCTTCTGCTCCAAGCAGGATCATCTCTGAAGTGAGACCAGGAAACTTAGGGCTTTGTCCAGTTCACTATAAAGCATTTTCAGATCTTCAGATGAAAAATGTTGTGCATAAGCTATTAATATTATTCAATGCTGTCCTAGGAATGTCAATTAGGTGTCTATTATTATCAATGCTTCTGTTGTCTGGGACCTACTCTAGTACCCAACACCTTTGCAAGATGGTAGAAAGTTGCCTTACAAGAAATTTTGACAGCTCTCTCAGCATTCTTTGATGCATCCCATTGGGTGTTAGGGAATTGTACAGGTCTAGTTGTCTAAAGTAACCCCTGACTCAATCCCATCCACTGCTGATCGTCCTCCTTCTCCTTGAACCCTTCAGCTAGTCACAGTGGCCTGGGAAAATGTCTTGGTGAAGACTGCATCAAAGAAGGCATTGAATGATTCAACCTTACTGTTTCCACTGTCACTAAATTCACCCACTGCATTCTGCAACAATCCTACATATTCTTTGCTCAGCCTTTTAATATTAACATAGTGGTAAAAATTATTCTTATTACCCTTGTTATCCCTTGTAAATCTCAACTTCAGCTGAGCTTTGGTTTTCCTAACATGACCCCTAAATTCTCAGGCAATGTCTTTAATTTAAGCAGGAATTATGTAGAGCAGGATTCCAAGTCTCTCTAATTTTTAAATTACAGTCAGCTACAAAAGCACTGGAAACAAACAGCCTAGACCCCTCAATTTATGCTAAGACATCTACTCCAAGATAAGTTGAATATGTAAGACTGAGAATACATATTTCTATGTCACACATAGATTATTAGCTTTTCATTAGTGATATTTGAGGTGCTTTTTTCAGTAAACATATTGAAGAAACAACCTGTTTCATTTCCCCTTACATTTGTATGTACATTTGTATGTACATTTGTATCACAGAATCACAGAATCACAGAATTCTAGGGTTGGAAGGGACCTCGAAGGATCATCTAGTCCAACCCCCCTGACAGAGCAGGGTCACCTACAGTACATCACACAGGAACGCATCCAGGCGGGTTTTGAATGTCTCCAGTGAAGGAGACTCCACAACCTCTCTGGGCAGCCTGTTCCAGTGCTCCGTCACTCGCACAGTGTATGTAAAATTAAAATTATTTTCTCTCTGATTTAAATAGAAAATAAAGATGCTGTAATGGAAATCAAATCTTTCTGATATCTCTATTACTCTACCATGTTTCTATGCTTAAGGACTTCTCTATTGTCTTCATATTCCAGAGTTTTAGTCACATCATCTGATGTATATGAAGGATATCAAGAAGTGACACACATGTGTATTGGGTTTATGTGGCAGGGTTTTGGTAACAGGGGGGCTGCAGGGATGACTTCTATGAGGAAAGGTCAGGGCTGCTCCATGTTGGACACAGACAGTTCCAGACAGCTACAGTGGACCCACAGCAGAGCACAGCTGTGCCCCTTGACCAAAATGGTGGTACCCTGGGGAAAGCATATTTAAGAAAGGGCAAAATGTTGTCCAGCAGTGTGAGATCATGACAAACAAGCCCACAAACATTTTCATCTTATTTTCTCCCCTGTCCTGTTGAGGTGGTGGAGGGAGAGTGTAATTGGGCCAAGGTCAACCCACCACAACATAACAGGTTAGAAAAAATACACAGGGACAGGAATTTTTTAATGACTTCTGATGCTATTGTAATAATAATTGTAATAAGAATTAAAAGATGTGTTTATAATATTTTGAAATCCCTATCAAAATTTTGATTTCTCATTTCAGGATGAAGGTGGAAGGAAAAAAGTTGAATAAGAGGGCTAAAGTGGATATAATGTTGCTGGATAATTTTACACAGTATTTGGGTACAAGTTGCCAGCTGTGAAGTAGGGAGAAAAATACTGACCTTATCTGTTTTTGATGGTTTTCTTAAGTCAGAATAAAAAATCCTTGTTCTCTCAAAAGAATTCTAAAGTCTAACATAAAATACTGCTTTTATTCTTATTTTTTTTCCTGATTTCAAAGTGTTAGCATTTAAATTCTATTATATATTTCTTGTTTTGATCTGCATGGGTGGCTAGGGGGAAAACTTGACAGAACAAGCAAATAAAACCATTACATTCACTTATCCATTGTAACTCAGCCCTAGGATACAAACACTCTTTTTTTTCCATTTTTTCCAGGTCTTCCATTTTTTTCTTTCCTCTTTCATTTTCTGCTACAGTATTAAATTTTAGTTTTATCTTCTCTTTCCTTAGTTTAACTGCACTGAACATATCCTTGTGAGAAAGGGTATGAGATTTTGTATCACTGCACATATGCTTTTCTTGTTTATATTTATTTCATTACTCTTCATATTGATCTGATGAAGTCACAAGGCTAAGAGGACTTCTTACCTTTAAAATGTTTGTTAACATTTTGACTGGTATTCTGCTGCATCATGAATGAAACACATTCAGTTCTGAATTCAGCTGAGCTAGAAGGTAATGTTACATTCATCCCACCCTGAAATCCAAGCTACCAAAAAAAAAATAAATATAATTTCCCAAATCAGACAACTGATCTGAAAAACATAGATGTGTCTATGACTAACTAGTATTAAATAATAGATTACATGAGAGGGATGTATTAAGTCAATCAAAAGTAACAAAGCCTACACAGGACAGATCTGACATTTTAGAAAGAAAACACAAAACATCCAAACTGACAATCTGAGACATAAAACAGGGATTTAATAAAAAATACTGGTAACGATTGGCATCTGAGTGTGTGCTCAGTATGTGTATAATGTAATTAGCCAGTTTACAAGTATATGAGGTATATGACGCTCAACATGTAAAATTAATGAAACAGTTTATAAATGATTGAATAAAAAATAACTGTGGCTTGCATTCATTAGACTTCTGCCACTGGGGTTTTGGGATCAAATTTGGAAAGCCACTGTTAACAGTGGGCTGATATAAATGACCAGTTCAGGTATAACCAAGAGATGATCAGTCTTTTACATTAGAAAGACTGTACTGGGAAAGAGAAATTGTTCTTATTTCCTTTCTTTACTGTATTGGATTTGTGTTGTAGCAGGGAAGTCTGTGCTGGAGCAAACTCCTGGCAGGATCTGTGAATCCATGAAGAGAGGAACCC
This sequence comes from Aegotheles bennettii, assembly GCA_013398125.1. Lineage (NCBI taxonomy): Eukaryota > Metazoa > Chordata > Aves > Caprimulgiformes > Aegothelidae > Aegotheles > Aegotheles bennettii. The sequence goes on from VZRW01008533.1 coordinate 67,223, forward strand.
ACACTGGTATAGGTCTTCTGACTGGACCTGTGACCTCATGGGGGATGCACACTGGAGTTGTCTGTTTCTGAAGGACTGCAGCCCTTGGAAAGGACCCCCATTGGAGAAGTTTCTGAAGGATTGTCTCACATGGGAGGGATCCTACACTAGATCAGAGGAAGACACTGAGGAGGAAGAAGCAACAGAGACAATGTCTGATGAACCGACGGCAACCCCCCTTCTCCATACCCTTGCTCTTCTCAGGGAGAGTGGGTAGAGAATTTGGGAGTGATGTGGAGCCCAGGAAGAAGAGAGGGGTGGGATAAAGGTGCTTTAAGGTTTGGTTTGATTTCTCATTATCCTACTCTGACTATAGATTGACAATGAATCAAATTAATTTCCCTGAGTGGAGTATCTTCTGTCCATGAGAGTAATTGCTGAGTGATCTCCCTGACTTATTTCTACCCACAAACCTTTTTCATATTCCATATTTTCTCTCCCCTGTCCAGCTGAGGAGTGGGAGTGATAGAGTGGCTTGGTGGGCACCTGGCATTCAGCCAAGGTCAACCCACCACATTTACTGAAAAATTCCTGCCACCACTACTGCTGATGGAGTTGCTCATTTAGACACTTTTTAACATGTTAAAGTTAACCAAATTCAGAAAAACCTCCCATCTGAACCTCTGAAGAAACTATTACCCATTTTATCTGAAGAAGATTAGAAAGAATTAATATTTTAAAACTTAATTTAAAGCTTATTGCTACTGGTTTTGCAATCAAATATTGTGACTTGAAATGAAAGGCAATGGTACACAGTGTCAAATTGCTGTTCCTGTTCTAAAAGGAGAGTGGGAGGAAGGGAGGGATATGTACAACTATAAACGAGGGAGCATGCCAGAGACTAAGGTGTCTTCTGTCCATGAAGAGAGGGGAGGAAGGGAGGGAACTGCGGCTTGTTGTTCTCCTAGATGGTATCTAATAAATTAAACAAGCCACCATCTCCCTCAGCAGAAACAATCCTTGTTTTTCTATCTCCACCATATGTATGGCCATTTGAATTGTCCTAGTGATTTTCTGCCTAACCACTGCTTATTTTGTCTTTGCTGACACATTTTGTACATAGCACTACCAGAGGCAGAGGTGATTGTTGGCATTGGAGGAGTGGTGGTGCAACACTTCCTTCTTCCAGAACTGCACATGGAACAGTTTATCTGTCCAGAACCAAACTTACTAATATTCTGAGACCATTACATTTTGTTTCAAATCAAATTCATTCTTAAACTCTGTTAGCTTAATTCTTAGATATTTTTCTAATTTTGTCCTGGAATAACTAATAACTTAATGAAAATATATAAATAGTATATTCCATACTTTAAATATTGAAAAAAAAAAAGCAAACCAAAAAAACAAAGAAAACAAAAAAAACAACAAGCAAACAAAAAAACCCAAACCAAACACCCCCAAACCAAACCAAACAAACAAAAAACCAGAAGGAAATAGGAGACAAAAAATAAAACATGAAGTTTCTCTTCATTTTAACTTTAACATTTAAGGGACAACAAGGGCAAAAATAAAAAGTATATCAGTAGGTATCTATAGGTATATCAGTGATAAAAGTGAGGCTAGGGAAAATGTAGGCCCTCTCTGGAAGGAAGCTGGAGACCTGGTTACCTGGGATATAGAGAAGGCTGAGGTACTCAATGACTTTTGTTTCAGTCTTCACTGGCAACTGCTCAGGCCACAATGTCCAAGTGGGAGAAGACAAAGACAGGGACTGGGACAATGAGATGCCCACTGTAGGAGAAGATCAGCTTTGAGACAACTGAAAGAATCTGATGGTGCACTACTCCATAGGGGCTGAAGAGATGCATCCCCAGGTCCTGAGGCAACTGATAAGTAAAGTTCCTAAGCCACTCTCCATCTTATTTGAGAAGTCATGGAAGTCCAGTGAAGTTCCCACTGACTGGAAAAGGGGAAACACAACCTTCATTTTTAAAAAGGGAAAAAAAGAAGACCCAGGGAACCAGTCAATCTCACCTCTGTGCCTGGAAAGATCATGGAGCAAATCCTCCTGGAAACTATGCTGAGGCACATGAAAAATAAGGAGGTGATTGGTGGCAACCAACATGGCCTCACTAAGGGCAAATCATGCCTGACAAATTTGATGGCCTTCTATGACAGGGTTACAACGTTAGTGGATAGGGCAAGAGCAACCAATGTCATCTACCTGGACCTGTGCAAGGCATTTGATGCTGTCCAGCACAACATCCTTGTCACTAAATTAGAGGCATGGAATCGATGGATGGATCACTCAGTGGATAAGTAATTGACTGGATGATCACACTCAAAGTGTTGCAGTCAACGGCTCAGTGTCCAAGTGGAGATCAGTGAGGAGCGGTGTTCCTCAGGGGTTGGTACTGGGACCAGAGCTGTTTAACGTCTTTGTCAGCGACATGGACAGTGGGATTGAGTGCCCCCTTAGCAAGTTTCACGATGACACCAAGCTGTGTGCTGTGGTCAACACACAAGAGGGAAGCGGTGCCATCCAGAGGAACCTTGGCAGGCCTGAGACGTAGGCCCACACGAAGTTAAACAGTGTCAAGTGCAGGGTCCTGCACATGGATTGGGCAAATCCTGAGGAAAGACAGGGGTGTTGGTTGATGATAAGATCAACATGAGCAGGCAATATGCACTTGCAGCCCAGAAAGCAAACAGTATCTTGGGCTGCATCAAAAGAAGAGGGACCAGCAAGTCAAGGGTGAGGATTCTCCCCTCTACTCTGTTCTCATGAGACCCCACTTGGAGTACTGTGTTCAGCTCTGGAGTCCCCAAAATAAGAAGGACATGGAGGTGTTGGAACAAGTCCAGAGGAAGGCCACAAAGATAATCAGAGGCCTGGAACACTTCTCCTATGAAGACAGGCTGAGAGAGTTGGGTTGTAGAGCCTGGAGAACAGAAGGCTCCAGGGAGATCTTATAGTATTCTTCCAGTACCTGAAGGGGCTACAGGAAAGCTGGAGAGGGACTTCTTACATGGGCATGTAGTGTTAAGACAAGGGAGAATGGTTTCAAACTGAAGGAGGGTAGATTTAGATTAGATATTAGGAAGAAATTATTTCCTGGGAGGGTGGTGACACACTGGCACAGGTTTCCCAGAGGAGATGTGGCTGCCCCCTCCCTGGCAGTGTTCAAAGCCAGGTTGGATGGGGCTTTGAGCAACATGTTCTAGTCAAAGATGTCCTTGCCCATGCCAGGGGGGTTAGAACTAGGTGATCGTCAAGGTCTCTTTCAACCCAAACCATTCTATGACTCTATGAAATAATTTCTTCTGCAATGTGAATTGAAGGACAGATGTTACTAAAATGGCAGAATGGAGTAGCAGTCCACTTAATATGCCATAGAGTCATGGAGTAATTCAGAGTATGCTACATAAAGAAGTCTTTATTAAACATATTAGTTTTAAATGCATGTGTCTATGAGAATGAATTGTACCTGTGTAAAACTCGAGCTGTAAATGTGGAAACATGGATGTGTTTTGGTTTATTTTTTACAGAATGGGTTGAGTCTTAAACAAACAATTAAGAGTAATTATGGTAATTAAAAGAAAGGGGTTGAAATTTGGTAATAATTTCTCATCTCTCTTCAACTCCTCCTGCCTCTTCTTTTTGCCTAAAAATAATACCTGTATATAGCCAGAAATTAGATCAAAATAAAGATATGTTCTTTTCTTGTCTGTATATCAGAATCTTAGTATGTGTGTATATTCTTCTTAAAGGCGTTATCACTTTTGCTTATTCCATAGAAAAAAGAGAAAGAATATTATTTATTCTGTGGTCCTAATTTGTACACAAGTGTGGTCATGTTTTGTTTTCAAGTGATATTTGGAGCAAATTAATGGAAAGGAATAAAAGATAGAACAAAATGTCATTATAACACTGAAGTAGCTGCACTAGATTTAAGACTATGTTATGGTAGAGTGTGAAATGTTTGTAAAGTCTTCATTTGTGGTGTTTTTTTTTCTTTTGAATCCCTTCTCTGAGTAGAAGTCAAAAAAACTACATGGGAGTGTTAAGTACGATTCTTCAATGTGAACATTTACAAAAAACAAAATGGCTTGCCATGGCAAATCCTAAATTATTTTTTCAAAGTCAAAAAAAAGGAAACAAAAAACAATACAAAAAAACCTGCCAATGTAAGTAACTTAGCCATGTTAAATTTATAATATAATTGACATAGAAATTATACAAGAAGAAAATAATCAATTAACTATAATTCCAAAAGATTGATCCAGCTACCTAAATACAGGCATCTAATGCAATTTGAGGTGGCTTACCTCCAGGTGCCAATGCAAAAGGGCTGTAATGTTGCCTTGGTCCTTTGCCATATCTGCCCATACCAGGTGGATGTCTTGGATATGACAACATACCTCAAATGAAATTAAATGTCTGTAATTAGACAACAGTCACAAATCAGATTATTATCCATTAAATTTCTCTCCAGCTGCTAAAAGTTAAAAATTAATTTTACATTAATTCTTGAAAAAATTACTTCTTTTATCCAGAAAAGAAAATTGCGTTATTAAAACATATAAAGAAACAGACTTCTTTTGTTTTGGTTTTGTTTGGATTTTTTTTATCCAAAGTTTTTGGGTATTATGTACTTTAACCTAAAACTTCAACTTCATAGATATTTTTGTCCAGAAATACAATGAAAAAATTACATATTTGAGGATCAGCTTGACTTGAAAATTTAGATGATCATGTATTCTTTACAGAATCAAATTGTTTGTGTTCAAAGCAAATAATTTAAGTTCAACTTAAAAATAATATTCTTTAATAAAGTAGTACTTCAGTCAGTTAAATAATAGAGGATACAAAGCTTTGACTGGACAAAAAGTTTTGATATTTACTTTTCTTATTTTTGGTCAAAAAAAGTCATTGTTAGTGAAATTAATCTCTATGTGTGGGGCACCTTTAGTAAGTTTTTCTTGATGTATTTTTGTATATCGAAGACTGAAAATGTATACCTATATAATTATTAAAAAAAAGAATGAAAAAAAATAAAAAGAGAATGGCCAAAGGACTTTTCTGAGCATTTTGTCCCTCTTCACCATGGGCTGAATGAATGACATTTATCTTTTTTTCATGTAACCCAATACTAAAAAAATTATTTTATTTCTTTTGTATTACTCTCTCTTTTTTCTTAACTGTGGAAGTTTCTTTCTTTTGATGTGGCTAGTTTGAATTTACACGCAATTGCATAATGGCTGTGCTTTTTTTTCCTTCTACTCAATAAAGAAACATAATTCATTGCAGTTGAACTGATGCTAGGTCTTCAGCAACATGAATGTTATTATAATTATGTAATTATGCATACTTGTAATTACACACATGCACTTACAATTATACATAATTTTAATTATACATTATGTAATTGTGCATAATTGTAATTATGCAACTATGCCAGAGAATCAGAGATTTTAGAGATGAAAAAGACCTACTGTTGTGGGTTCCCCCTCTATTCTGGTGCATGTGCAGGATCATTGGTTATGCTATACCAGTATTCCTTACAACCTCCCATAATCCATTTTAAAATGACTTAGAGGTCTTAATGCCAGCTCTTTTGCCAGTGTTAAAAAGCTAATATCTCTATTCTTTGAATATATTTTCCCATATTCAGTCTCTTCCCTACTACCTGATCTTACCATAACTGTTACAATATGCTCCTAAATAGTCAATAAAGGACATAAAGTCAGCCTGGAATAATTACAAATGTTCACACAGAAATCTAGTCATATTTTTAACTCTTCAACTCCAGAGTTTATATTAATAATATTTATCTCAAGCATTTTCTTTTTTCCTCACAATCATATTCTGCTCTTTGAATGTGCTATAGATTCAGTTAGCATAAATGGAAAAAAAAGTGTAAGGATTCCAACAAGGCATATCTACCTAATAAATTTCAGTTGCTTAATTTTTTGTTGTGGCCTTAGATATCTGAATAATTGACTCCTTTTTTATGAATTTAACTTAGAATAACTTTCTTCAGAAATATGGAGTATGATGTAGTCTGAGTAGTCTGGTAGTCTGAGTACCTCAGACTAAGGGCAAATGGCCCATATTTCCTACATTTCAGGAGATGGTCTTCATCTATACAGGAAACCTATCTTAAGAACAGAGAGACCCCATGTGACCATCTGAAGCCCAGAAACGAATAAGTAAAGAGTACAAAATTTTAGAATCTGGAAGACAAAAAGGCAAGTCCTCAACAAGTGAGTCAGTGTGTAGCTTCATTTTTTAAAATCCACTCAAAGCCTAAGAAATACAGAAACAAAGATGGAATCAGAAACTTAACATTTTATATTTCTCAATTAGCATCTTATCCAGTAGATAAGATCTCCTTTAACAAAATTGATACTGTATTCCTGACTTCATTCTGGATTAGCTGTGAGAGACAAATGAGAAGATGGGGCTAGTAGGCAGTGAAAGGTTTGTGTACTCAGAAGACATCTGTTTTTTCAATGATATAATGTATTTTTCTGGGAAAGTTTTGCCTTAATTAGCTAAGAACAAAATAAACAATTGTTGAAATGGCTAGAGCACTGAAAATAGTGTTACTTTATTAGAACATTTCTCCTAGTATGATTGAGGCTTAACACACTTTAAACTGAGGAGAGTTTAAAATCCACATTTTTCTTCAGGGAAAATTCTGTAATTTCTATTTTTCTGTTTGAATTCAGTGCAATGAAATCCAGCTAGATATAAATAAAAACAATCTGGAAAATAGGATTATTCAAAGAATTGAGATTTAGGCATTTTGTTTTCTCAATTGCACATAAGATTAAGCAAGCCGCTGAAATTTAAGCAGACAACTCAGAAAAACTCCTAAGAATGTCGAGTGCTTTTCTAAAATTGTGCTATGGAAATATTTATGGGTTTTATTATTTATTTCTATAGCCTCTAAGACAGGTCCTGAACTGATCTCCAAGACGTCACTTTCAACTCTACTTCACATGGCTTAAGGAAAATAATCTAGAGTCTATAAACTACGGAAATACTAGAGTACAATGTCAGTGTTTAATGGAAAATAACATCAAAAGGATTCAAAGAAGAAAGGTAGTATTATAATTTCCATAAGTTACTACCTGTTTTGTGTCATCATTATGCTTATATGATTAATACTCTTTACAGAATCACAGAATAGCTGGACTTGGAAGGAACATTAAAGGTCATCTAGTCCAACCCCTCTGCTATGCACAGGGACATTCTCCACCAGACCAGGTTGCTCAGGGCCCCATCGAACCTGGCCTCGAACATTTCCAGGGACAGGGCATCCACCACCTCTCTGGGCAACCTGTTCCAGTGTTTCACCAACCTCATGGTGAAAAACTTCTTCCTTATATCTAACCTAAATCTACCCTCCTTCAGTTCAAAACCATTGCCCCTAATCCTATCACAACAGGCTATGCTAAAATACTTGTCCTTATCTTTCTTCTACCCCCCCTTTAGGTATTGAAAGGCAGCAATGAGGTCTCCTCGGAGCCTTCTCTTCTCCAGGTTTAACAGTCCTAACACACTCTCTGAAGATCTCCCTGAAGCCTTCTGTTCTCCAGGCTCTACAACCCAAACTCTCTCATACTTCCTTCATAGGACAGGTGTTCCAGACGCTGATCTTCTTTGTGACCCTTCTCAAGACTCACTCCAACAAGTCCATACCCTTCTTAAGCTGAAGGCTCCAGAGCTGGACACAATACTCCAAGAGGGGTCTTACAAGTCCAGAATAGAGGGGCAGAATCACCTCCCTTGACCTGCTGTCCATGCCTTTTTTGATGCAGCCCAGGATACAGTTTGTTTCTGGGCTGCGAGCGCACATTGCTGGCTCATGTCCAGCCTTTCTTCTACTAGTACTCCCACATCCTTCTCAACAGGGCTGCTTTCAATCCCTAGATCGCCCAGTCAGTATTGATACTGAGGTTTGCCCCTACTTAGGTGCAGGACCTTGCAGTTCTCCTTGTTGAACCTCATGAGGTTCCCCTCGGCTTGTCACACTTCCCTTCTCAAGCTTGTCTAGTTCCTTCTGGATGGCATCCTGTCTTTCAGGCGTGTCAGCCACACCACTCAGCTTGATGTCATCCACAAACTTGCTGAGGGTGCACTCGATCCCACTGACTGTTTCATTGATGAAGATATTAAACAGTACCAGCCCCAGTACAGAGCCCTGCGGGACACCTCTTGTCACTGATGCCCAGAGTCATTGACCACTACCGTCTGGATGAGACCATCTAACCAATTTTTCACCCACTGAACAGTTCATCCATCAAATTAATCTCTGTAGTTTAGAGAGAAGGATGTCATGGGGGACAATGTCAAAGGCCTTACAGAGATCCAGATAGATGACATCTGTAGCCCTCCTTTTGTCCACTGATGTAGTCATTCCATCCTAGAAGACCACCAGGTTGATCAGGCAGGACTTGCCCTTGGTGAAGCTGTGCTGACTATCTCGAATCACCTCTCTGTCCTTTGTGTGCCTTAGCATAGCTTCTAGGAGGATTTGTTCCATGATCTTCCCAGGCACAGAGGTGAGGCTGACAGGTCACAGAATCATAGAATCATCAAGATTGGAAGAGACCTTCAAGATCATCCAGTCCAACTGCCTACCTACATCACCACTAAACCATATCACGCAGAGCCACATCCAGACACCTCTTGAACACTTCAAGGGACAGTGACTCCACCACCTCCCTGGACAACCTAGTCCAATACCTAATCACCCTTACAGTGAAAAAATTTTTCCTAATGTCCAATCTGAATCTCCTCTGCTGCAATTTAAGGGTGTTTCCTCTCATGGTTGTTCCCAGGGTCTTCCTTTCTACCCTTTTTAAAAATGGGTGTAATCTTCCCCTTTTTTCCAGTCACTAAGGACTTCCCCTGACTGCCATGACTTTTAGGTATCATTGTGAGTGGCTTGGCCACTACATCAGCCAGTTCCCTCAGGACTCTGGGATGCATCTCATCAGGTCTCATAGACATGTGTGTGTCCAGGTTCCTCAAGTTATCCCAAACCTGATCTTCTCTTACAGTGGGAGAAACTTTGCAAGAGTGAAGCACAGGTTCTGACACCTGTCAAGTGATTTTTAAAACTATTTTTAATACATGGTGACACAAACATGTTCAGATTCTGTCACGTAAAGTTCATTTTAGTGGTTGATGCTGTCTCTGTTCAAAGCTATGGAAACCTTCGAACAATAATATATCACAGCATGCATAACATTATAAATTATTCTGTAAAATATAGGATGATAATATTTGTTTTAATGATGTCTAATATTTTTTTTTCTAAGCTGCATGGTAATTTACATTAATAAAACAAGGGCAGGTGTGTTTTGTCTGTGTGCTGTTGCTATGCACCCATTCCATAAAAAAAATGTTATTCTATGCCACAGTTCAATATGTTGAACTATAAATTAGCCTATTTTAAGTTAAATATTTTTGAGACAGTGCTGACTGTTTTAGCATTTCAAGACAGAAAACTACATTAAACTATATACTTTTGAACACATATATATTATGTTAAAAACTATCCTGTCTTCTGGTGAAGATGAGAAATACAAAGTAATTGAAGTAATTCTTTCAAAACCTTGACATTTGTCATCAACCTCTTATAGTCTACACAGACGTGCTTACAGTCAGAAATTACTGCAGGTACTATAGTTAAAAGAACACTAAACTTGGGAATTATGGTTGACACCTTCCCTAACCTGAAAACTCTTTTAAAAGAATCAAGATCACTCCTGAAGTTAGTGTCACAAGTAGGTGTTTGTGAAATGGGATTGCAAAAACACTGTGTAAATAATGAAGAGAAAGAGTAGGTCAGGAGGTAAAACTGTAAAGCTCTTACAAAGCTTAAAATCTTTTATCAGTGATTAAAAGAAAAAAAAACAAACCAAAACACACTAACAAACAAACCCCAAACAACCAAAAATACAACAAAAGTTTTCACCTGTTACTTTTGAAATTTCACCAAGAATTGTAAATCAAATGTTCTACTTACCAGTCTTCAGTGAGATGTTAAGGAATGTATCTGTATTTATCAGATCAAAGATCTCTGTTCTGCTCCTCAAAATTTTAAGTTGTTTGTAAGTGAACTGTTTTATGTTGAATGAAGAGTACAAACTGAGACACAAAAAGCAATAATAATTTAAATCTATAGGCAAATTGATTCTTGTAAAGATATCTTTACATTACCACTTTGCTTACAGCACATATAATAGATGCTAGCAAATGTCACATGTAACTTTAGTATCTAGTCCTGTAATCTTATCTGCAGATAAGAGTTCTATATTTGTACAAATAGTTGGTAACTTCAACTTGTTGATTTTGTTTGTCTCTTTGTTATTTATTTTTTTAATTCAACAGCCTACTGATTATGATACATAATGCAGCTGAGGCAGGGGACCTGATGACACAGGATATGGAAAAGGCTGAGGTCCTGAGTGGTTTCTTTGCCTCAACTTTCACTAGTAAAACTGGTCTTCAGTAATCAGAGGCCCCAGAGACCAGGGAGGGAAGTCTGGAGCAAAGGAAGATGTAACCCTGGTGGAAAAGGATCAGAACAGGAAATATGTAAGCAAACCAATCATACATAAGCCCACAGACACTGGTGGGTTGAACCCACAAGTTCTGAGGGAGCAAGAGCTCTCAGTCCCCAAGTGTAAGAAGTCTGGAAAGGAAGACAAAAAACTGGCATGAATGAGTCAAGACCTGCTGGTCAAGCTAAAAGTCAAGAAGAAAAAACACATGCAGTGAAAACAGTGACAGGTATCCTGGGAAGAGTATAGAGACACTGCCCAGTTGTGTAGGGAAGGGGTCAGAAATGCCAAAGCACAGCTGGACCTGAACCTGGCAAGGGATGCAAAGAGTAATGAAAGGGCTTCTATGTCACCTTGAAAAGGAAGGTCAAATAAAGCTTACCTTCCCTTACAAACAAGACTGGCAAACTGGTGATATTGGGGATCTAGGCGAAGTTAGGCGATGAAATCTCAAGCTGGCAGCAAGCCGCCCCAGAGCGCTGGGTGCGCAGAGCCGGCCTCCTTTCCCAGCACTCGATGTTCTTGCTGGTATCGTTGGTTGAGTAGTTTCTCAACTTCCAACTCACAGAGCACATCCTGCCCCTTCCCCCAGTGCTCAGGCACTGAAGGTACCCTGGTGCCTCGAGCCCTGCCTTTTATGGTCCACCCCCTTGTTAGGCATTTAGCTTTATTATCATCAAACAATTAGCACCTGAATGTGATGACCAGGAGGGCTGCCCTGTCAATCAACAATCAGGTAGCCCTCTGGTCATCCTCTACAGGTAACAATGGATGAGGAGAACTCTCAGGTACTCAACAACCTTCTTGCCTCAGTTTTCACTAGCAACCTCTCTTCCTACATTTCTTGCATGGACAGACTGCAAGGCAGGGACTGGAGGAGCAAAGTCCTTCCCACTGTAAAAGAAGATCAGGTTCATGACCACCTGATGAACCTGAATATATGTAAGTTTATGGGACCTTATGCATTCCAGAGTCCTGAGGGAATTGGCTGATGTAGTTGCCAAGCCACTCACAAAGATATTTGAAAAGTCATGGCAGTCAGATGAAGTTCCTGGAGACTGGAAAAAGGGAAACATTTCACCCATTTTTTAGAAAGGGTAGAAAGGAAGGCCCTGGAAACTACTGATCTGTCAGCCTCATCTCTGTGCCTGGGAAGATCATGGAACAAATTCTCCTGGAAGCTATGTTAAGGCACACAGAGGACAGGGAAGTGATTGGACACAGCCATCATGGCTTCACCAAGGGCAAGTCTTACCTGCCTAACTTAGTGGTCTTCTAGGATGGAGTGACTACATCAGTGGACAAGGGAACAACTACACGTGTCATCTACCTGGACTTCTGTAAGGCCTTTGACACGGTCTACCACAACATCCTTCTCTCTAGACTGGAAAAATATGAATTTGATGGGTGGACTACTCTGTGGATAAGGAATTGATTGGATGGTCACATCCAGAGGGTAGTGGTCAATGGCTTGAAGTCCATATGGAGGTCAATGACAAGTGGTATCTCTCAAGGATCCATACTGGGACCAGTGCTTTTTAATATCTTCATCAATTATATAGTGTTATTGTCAAAGTGAACCAAAACCCAGAGAACACATAGACAGAGGGATGAAGCACACCCTCAGCAAGTTTGCAGTCAACACCAAGCTGAGTAGTGTGGTTGATGGCCCTGGAGATTGATGCCATCCAGAAGGACTTGAACAAGCTCAAGAAGTGGACCTGTATGAAACTAATGGGGTTCAACAAGGCCAAGCGCAATGTCCTGCACATGGGTCAGAGCAACACCCAGTATCAATACAGGCTGGAGGATGAAGAGATTGAGAGCAGCCCTGTGGAGAAGGACATGGGGATACTGATGAAAAGCTGGACATGAGCTGGCAATGTGTGTTCACAGCCAAGAAAGTCAGTTGTACCCTGGGCTGCATCAAAATAATCAAGGCCAACAGGTCGAGAGACGTGATTCTGCGGAGTCCTCACATAGAAAAGATGTGGACATGTTGGAGCAGGTCCAGAAGAGGGCCACAAAAATGTTCAGAAGTCTGGAACACCTGTCCTATGAGGAAAGGCTGAGACTTGGGGTTGTTGAACCTGAAGAAGAGAAAGTTCCAGGGAAGACCTTATTGAGGCCTTTCAATACTTAAAGGGGGCCTACAAGAAAGATGAGGACAAATATTTTACAAATGCATGTAGCGATAGGACAAAGGGTAACGGTTTTAAAGTAAAAGAGGGTATATTTACACTAGACATAAGGAAGAAATTTTTTGCAATGTGGGTGATTAAACACTGAACAGATTGCCCAGAGAAGTGGTAGAAGTCCCATCCCTGGAAACGTTCAAGGTCAAGTTGGACTGGGCTCTGAAGAATCTGATCTAGTTCAAAATGTCACTGCCCGTTGCAGGGTTGGGTTGGACTAGATGACCTTTATGATCCCTTCCAAGCCAAATCGTTCCATGATTCTATGATTTCACTAGTAAGTACTGCAAATGATTCCAAGAAACTTCAGGGGAAAAAAAACGAAGAAAGATACTACACAACCTTTATAAAATGACCTGACATGGGAGTTATCTTAGTAGCTAAAAGTTTTATGGAAACTCTAGATCCCATTGAAATGTTATCTGTGCATTTAAGTCTGTATATAAAACACAAATGCTTAACTTCACTGAAATCAAATGCACATGTATTTATTATATGAATAAATTAGAGACATAGTCAATGAAACAGTTTTTCTGTTTGGTCTATTTGACCTATGCAATGCCAGACAATTTTTATCCCAGTGGCTAGGGCTAGTCATGACAAGAGGCAAAATGGTATAATTAGGACAAAATTATTGTGGCAGTTTGTCCTAGTTCTGTCAATGAGTAAATCAGAATGTTTTAGTATTATTTTCTTTCATCATATTAGTAAGATAATTATTTTCAAGGAAGAAAATAATATACACATGTTGAAATTCTGCTTTTGTTCTCATTTTCATGTAGCTGATGGGTATTGTGTAAACCAGAAATGATGTTCCATTTTTCATGTGTGTATACTTTAACAGTCATTGAAGTATCTGCAGAACATATCATTCTAAAGCAGGGTCTATGTAATAAATAATTGAGTAATATGTTGTGCACTTACGAGCTTTTATATATGTATGGTTGCACAGTACACTAAAACTCTTAAGAGAACAAAAAGTAAAAGAAATGTAAAAGAGTGGAGAGAGAGCAAGACAAGATGAAACATTTTACCTAGTTTTAAAATGAATACTTCTTTAAAAATTACAGGGGAGGAAGGTGACTCTGAGAGTAGGGATATGAGAAAGGTTAAAATGATACTTTAATAAGAAACAAGAGGCAATTGCCTGTGTCAGGCTGTTGGCTTCTGGGTTTTGTCTGCAGATATAAGATGTGCTGACATCACTTCAAAGAGTCTTTTTTCTCATAGTGAGAAATAGCTGTGAGGAGAAAAATAAGCAGAAACGAAAGTTTTACTGAAAAAGAAACAAATGGATCCAATAATTTTAAGATGTTTTACATTTTCTTTTGTTTAAAACAATAAAATTGTATGCATGCTGATGTTGAAGTATAGTTCCATTGACAACATTAATTAGTGTACATATCACCTGTTTGTTAAAGTATCTTAGGGCTTGGAGTACTGTTACAGGAACTACCACTTTCACATGCACAAACTGTTGTTCTGTGATGTCTTCAGTTTGAAAGGAATGAACACAGAAAAAGTTTTTTATCAATAGAATTGATGGACTGAATTTTTAATCATGTGATTAATATTAAACATGTACATTGCACTAAAATGATTTTTCCACATTCTCCTGAAAATCACTCTATTTTGGCACTTAATTTTGATCTGCAACCCACTGTTATAACTGGAGAGACTGGGGATTGTACTTATATTTAATTGAATAAAAAACCCAATGTGTATCTCTTCTACAACAGAAAGAAATTCATGTGAAGAAGTTGCCAAGATGAGCAGGCATTACTGTCTTAGGAAATTCACAGATGAGGTTACAGAAACATTTGGAAAAAAACATGTGATGACCATAACAGTAATGAAGCAAAAAATACTGGAATTGTGGTCTTGGAAAACTAGTTTAAAACACAGTAATTAACATCAGGTGTTATTTTGTAGTTTTTCTTCTAAAGCCACTCTGTTTAGAAAGAATATTGGAATAGATCTTTCTGACTGTTTTATTGGAGATGTTAAGACCTTGTTCTCTTAAGAACATCCTGTGAAAATAACAATAGGGGTTTTTTGGGTTTCAAAAGTAGCAAAATAAGTATCAGGTATATGAGAAAAAAATTATAATCCTTTTTTAAATACAGATTTCATGCAGGTCCTGATAATTACCCATGTATAAAGATTACTAATATATTTTGAAACATTTTCTGCTCATGCTGGACATGAAGAACCCTATTAAAATATAATATTTCTTAAACTCTTTGTGTATTGCACTATTTCTGTGTTAAGCATTTTACATAACTTCTTTCTAACTCAGATTTTCATTTGGCATATATGTCAAACTAAGCAATAATTCAGCTCAAAATAATTCTGCTTGGCAGGGTGATCTCTTACTTGCAGAATATTAGATCTGATACAAGGAATAAGATGTAAAAAAAAAGTTGGGGACTCCTTTTATGCCTTTCCTTTTACTTTTTTCCTCTGCTTCTGATTGGAGGCTTTTCCCTGTCCAAGCTCTTTTGGTCTAAATTTCTTTAGCAATTAACTAGAAAAGACATACTCTAATTGACTTAAATATCACTGAAGACAAAAGGAAAAGATGCAAAGGCTGAAACTGATCAGGACAGAGAAGAAACATCCCATCCCTTCCATACAATTGAGGAATCCTAAATATCACAGTGAACACTGTGCTGGAAGAAGTATGTAGTTCTTAGGTCTTCAGGGCTTTTAATCTTATCTTGCAATTCTTTTGATTTCTGATTGGGATATTTTTATATCGGGCTTTTGGCTGTCTGATTCCTTCCATGTCAGGGAAGAGAGAAGAAAAAAAAGAATTATACTTATTTTTTTCTTAAATAAAAAAAAGTAAAATTCAGCCTTGCAACTTGTCCAATTATACTTTACTTCAAACTGATGTTTCCTTTAGGGATTCTCAAGCTGTCTGTCTTTCCTACTGAAAAGATTCTAATATTTTCTGATTATTCTTCCTTTGTTTTCTCCCTGTAGCATACAGACTCATGATTTTTTAGGGTTTTTTTATACTGATATTGCCATAGACAATAACAGAAACATTGTTACATGTTATCCAAGCACAAAGAAAGGGCATTGTCCGTCTCTTTATCATTAGCATAGAACCGCAGAATGGTTTGGATTGGAAGGGACATTAAAAGGACCGTCTAGTTCCGACCCTCCTGCCACAAGCAGGGACACCTTCCGCTAGAACAGGTTGCTCAAAGACCCATCCAACCTGGTCTTGAATAATTCCAGGGGGATGGCATCCACAACTTCTCTGAGAAACCTGTTCCAGTGTCTCACCACCCTCACAGGAAGTACTGTCTTCTTAATTCCCAATCCTCTTTCAGTTCAAAACTTCAATTTCCCTTTGTCTTATCATTACATGCCCATGTAAAAACTCCCTCTCCAGCTTTCCTGTAGACCCCTTTCAGTTACTGGAAGGTTACTATGAGATCTCCATGAAGCCTTCTGTTCTCCAGGCTCTACAACCCAAACTCTCTCAGCCTGTCTTCATAGGAGAGGTGCTCCAGGCCTCTGATCATCTTTGTGGCCTTCCTCTGGACTTGCTCCAACACCTCCATGTCCTTCTTATTTTCGGGACTCCAGAGCTGAACACAGTACTCCAGGTAGGCTCTCATGAGAATAGAGTCGAGGGGAAAAATTATCTCCTCAACCTGCTGGTCACGCTTCTTTTGATGCAGCCCAGGATACAGTTGGCTTTCCAGGCTGCAGGTGCACATTGCTGGTTCATGTTGGTCTTTTCATCAACTAACTCCCCCAAGATCTTCTCCTCAGGGCTGTTCTCAACATATTCTCTGCCCAGACTGTATTTGTGCTTGGGATTTGCCCAATCCATGTGCAGGACCCTGCACTTGGCACTGTTTAACTTCATGCAGTTTGCATGGGCTCACCTCTCAAGTTTGTCAAGTTCCTTCTGGATGGCACCGCTTCCCTCCTGTGTGTTGACCACAGCACACAGCTTGGTGTCATCATCAAACTTGCTGAGGGGGCATTCAATCCCACTGTCCATGTCACTGACAAAGATGTTAAACAGCCCTGGTCCCAGTACCAACCCCTGAGGAACACCGCTCCTCACTGATCTCCACTTGGACACTGAGCCGTTGACTGCAACACTTTGAGTGTGACCATCCAGTCAATTACTTATCCACTGAGTGATCCATCCATCGATTCCATGCCTCTAATTTAGTGACAAGGATGTTGTGCTGGACAGCATCAAATGCCTTGCACAGGTCCAGGTAGATGACATTGGTTGCTCTTGCCCTATCCACTAACGTTGTAACCCTGTCATAGAAGGCCATCAAATTTGTCAGGCATGATTTGCCCTTAGTGAGGCCATGTTGGTTGCCACCAATCACCTCCTTATTTTTCATGTGCCTCAGCATAGTTTCCAGGAGGATTTGCTCCATGATCTTTCCAGGCACAGAGGTGAGATTGACTGGTTCCCTGGGTCTTCTTTTTTTCCCTTTTTAAAAATGAAGGTTGTGTTTCCCCTTTTCCAGTCAGTGGGAACTTCACTGGACTTCCATGACTTCTCAAATAAGATGGAGAGTGGCTTAGGAACTTTACTTATCAGTTGCCTCAGGACCTGGGAATGCATCTCTTCAGGCCCCATGGACTTGTGCACCATCTTGTTCATTAGGTGGTCTTGAACTTCATCTACCTCTGTACCTTGTTTCCTTGCTTCCATCCTCTGCAGTCTTCCTTTTTGTGTTTGAGTTTGTCCAGGATCTCCTTGCTAATCCATGCAGGCCTCCTGGTGCTTTTGCCTGATTTTGTTTTTGTTGGGCTGTAGTACTCCTGATGTTGGAGGAGGTCATGCTTGAATATTTGCCAGCTTTCCTGAGCCCCTTTTCCCTTCCAGGCTTTATCCCTTGGTACTTTACCAAGCAGGTCACTGAAGAGGCCAAAGACAGCTCTCCTGAAGTCCAAGTTACTAAGCTTTCTGTATGCCCTCCTTGCTGCTCTAGGAATCTTAAACGCCACCATCTCATGGTTGATACAGCCAAGGTTGTCCTTGAACTTCATGTTCCCCACCAGCTTCTCCTTGTTGGTGAGAACAACGTCCAGCATAGCACCTCTCCTCATTGAGTCCTCAATCATTTGGAGAAGGAAGTTGTCATCAATGCATTTCAGGAACCTCCTGTATTGTTTATGTCTTGCTGTGTTCTCCCTCGAACAGNCTGGATGGTTGCAGCGCCTCATGAGGACCAGGGCTTGTGAACGTGGGGCTTCTCCTATCTGTCTATAAAGGACCTCATCCATTTGGTCTTACTGGTTGGACAACCTGTGGCAGACACTCACTCTAATGTCCCCTGCTCTTCCCTTAATCCTGACCCACAAGCTCTTCAGTTGACTCCTCATCCACACCCAGGTGGAGCTCCAAGCACTCCAGTTGGTCATTGACATAGAGGGCAACATCCCCTCCTCATCTCCCTGACTGTCCTTCCTAAAGATCCTTTAACCTCAATTCCAACACTCCAGTCATAGGGGGCACCCCACCATGTCTCTGTGATGCCAATAGTTCCATAGCCCTGCAGGCACACATGTCTCCAGCTCCTGTTTATTCCCCATGTTATGTGTATTTGCATAGAGGCATTTCAGTTGGGTCCCTGATGAAGCTGAATTACTGGCTGGAGTGGGTGGAATTCCTTTGAGGAATTTTCCCAGTGCTTCCCTGTTGGCTCCTATTACCTCAGGAGCCCTTGGCTCATCTCCATAAGACTTTGAGTGTACTGTAGTGTGCCCAGCACATCTTTTATCATTTGTTGGAAAATGTCAGGTAGTCATGATCTACTCAGTAATTTCTTTCTAGCTGTATGTTAGCTTCAGATCCTATACTACACTGTTTTTTATGATTATGAGATTGCTTGAAATAGATTACATTTCCAAATGTGATGAAACTGGTTTCTTTGTATTTATGGCATTCATCCAACAAGAAGCTTAAGTACATAACTTTAGGAAGTTGATTAGTCTCTTGTAATTTAATAGGAGTATTTTTAGATATTCCTTACTGAATGAGAGTCATAGGGTACATAATAACTGTATCTATGTTATTTAAAATAAAGAAGTCTTTTTATCATCCTTCCGGTTAAATTTTAGCACAGTCCCTGCATGGGTTAACCTGGGTCAAACACCACTTTCACAAAAAATACCTGGGTGTGGTTCAGGGCTTGACATAAGTAGGAACCATTAGCATTAAGAGACATCCCAGTTTGAAGGGCAATAAAGTGTAGCTAAATGATCTGCACTATGTCATTCACACTCAGAGAAAGAGAAAATATTTAGTATCTATATGGCCATTGTCAATTTATGAAAGAATTAAAAGATTAATGTTTAATTTTTGATTCCATATTGTTTGTCAAATCAATATTATTTCAAACAAAAAGCTATATTGATATTTAATTCAGTAAATTACACAAAACAGAAGTTACTTATAAGTTTACAATTGGCTGTTTATTTTTTAAAAGGAAAACAAAAATAATTTCAATAAAGACCAAGTATGAGTTATGTGTTATTAATATTTTTTTCTATTTTAAAATTTTCAACTTGGTGCTGCTTATCATTAATGATAGATTCCATGTTTATGTTTTGTAAAAGCTTTATAAGGTTTATGCTATAAGCTACATCTTGAGTTTTGGATATGTTTAATGGGGCTACACCAATAGAGAGGATTAGCATGTTGTTTTACAACATAACCACAAAAATTTACTTTGGGGCAATTTTTTCATAGCATAATTTCTTTTGACAATGAGTTCTATTAATACAACGTAATCTAGATCTTTCAGGAGTCATGTTCAAGAACAAGAAGAAATGAGGGCTGTGATATAACATTTCCTGTTAACTACAATGAGACTTAAGTGCCTGTATGTCTGAGAAAACAACTTCAGCTAAAGAAAGCAGTTTTTCAATACTTTCATTTTTTTCTACCTTATGTTTCCTGAAAAATATTTAAATCAACATTTGCACTCTCTAAGTAGTCTTGAATTAATTCCCCCTTTTTTCCCCTACAGGTTCATAACTCCTCTTCTGTTGGTTATCTATCACAAAGCTAGCTCCATTAGACACAAAGCAGAATCAAGCCAAATGAACTCTCAAACCAATCACCTGAAACCCAAATCTAGTCAATTACCATTTCTAAGGGGTTCATATGTAGCCCTTGACAGAGAAAATGATTACTCAGTAAGGGTTCAAGAAGTGATCATTTCTGTTCTAGCAAAATCCAGTCTGAGACAGTTGAGACTATAGTAATTATGCACCAATTATCAGACTGTCTGAGTTAATAATTTAGGATATATTGGCTAAATTTTGAGCGAAACCTTGGGGAGATTTACAGTGCATGATAAAAGCTTTTGCAATACATAAATTCTGTGTGAATAATGGATGCAGTCAATCACCCATAGAGGGGCATCTAATACAGCTTGAAATGATCTACATTGGCAGATATATTTTTATTGTTTCATTGTTTTCTTTTGCATCACTACTATTTCATTAAATTTGTGTAGTTTAATTTCCAACCTGTAAGTGTCTCTCCCTTATTCTCTTTCCTTTTTTGGGAAAGAAAAAAGGTAATAGAGACCATCTGTCATTCATTTAATTACCAGCATTAAACTATGACAATATAAATAATATATTCTTTATAGATTATAGGTATTTAAATCTATGACTTAAATCCCACCATATGTGTCACTTGAACAGAAAA
>VZRW01008534.1:3760-29277 GCA_013398125.1 Aegotheles bennettii
GATTCTGTGATTCTATGACTTCCCAGCCAACCTCAGGTGTAATGACAGAAAAGAGAAGATAAGTGCTGCAATCCTTCTCTTTTCCCTTAACCTCAGTTGGATAAAGGCCTGGAAAGCCTGCCTAACAGTGCATTGGTCAGTTTATGCTGATTTGCTTCAATCTATCCATTGATTTCTGTGACCTTATGGAAATGATGAAGAGAAATATTGATGACATTTGCCAAAACACCAAAGTAAGATAAAGTAAATCAAGTAAGCAATTCTGCGAGAAATTTCCTAAGAAATAGGATTTAATAAGGGAGTCATTAGAGAAAAAAAAAGACCCAAGAAAACTGAATTTAAATATTATGTCATATGTTTAAGCATAGAATCATAAAAACCAAAACACCAAAGCATTTTCAAGTAATGAGGGATGCAAAAACCAATCCAGGCAACTATATACATGCAGGAAAACAAGAGGAAAATGAAGGATGGAGTAAATCCATGAATTCTCAGAGAGTGGAAAACCAAATAATGGAAAGCACAGAAAACACCTCCTTTTTTCCACCCTTCAAAAAGGACTGGCTGTGCCCAGCTAGCAAGTGAAATTAGTGTAAAACAATGAGAGCAGAGATGGAGCAGGGCAAGAAGAGGTTAAAAGATGAGAGGAGTCAAGTCTTGTGTATTCAAGGGACTGAAGAAACCTGTGCAAGAGTAGGTGTGAAGTGGGCAGAGTACAGCCTGGCTCTTCTGGGGTTATCATGGGGGACCTGGCGAGGAGAATTTGGAGGACTGGGGAAGGGCAAATGCTGTGCCTGTCTCTGGGAAGGGGGGAAAGGGAATCACCCAGGAAGGGTCTGGGAATCAAAGACCAACCTGCTTTATCCCAGTAACAAGGAAGATAAAAATTATCAAACAATCAATTTATAAACACCTAGAGGATAATAAGGTAATAAAAAACAGCCGAGGAGGATTTGACAAGAATAAATCATGTCAGGCCAGTTTCATTTCTACTCTTAGAGGATGACTGGCCATATCTTGGCTTGGGGAAGGATTTTCTTGCCATCCCAGTGGCTGTCCCATAAATAAGCAGGGAATGTATGGCTCCCGTGAGCTCTGTAAATCATAGAATCATTATGGTTGGAAGGGACCTCCAGGGTCACCAAGTCCAACCTTTATCCCATCATATTCCTAACCATTAGACCATGGCCTCAAGTGCCTCATCAACCCGTTTTTTGAACACCCCCAGGCATGGTGACTCCACCACCTCCCTGGGCAGCTCCTGTAGGAGCATCACCTCCTGATAAACCCCCTTCAACTGCTCAAAAGGCCATTTGCTGCTGCATTGTATGAGGTGCAATGGCTCAGAGGTGGGCATCTAAAGTTAGGTAAGGAAAATCCCACCCTTAGGCAATGATCAAGGATACCAAGCTAGAAGAGTCTGCAAAAAATGAGTTTGGAGTGAGAATTAGAACTGATTTCATTAAACTGTAAGGATGGTCCAAAGTCAACAGAATGAAATGCAAGGAGTGATGGGGATAGAAGGAGACAGCAAGTGGCACCCCTGGCTGGAAAGGGGAGCAAGAGATGTAAATGACCTGCAGAAAAAATACCAGTCAATAACAAAAACAAGGTGGTGTGGGGAAAGCACATCCTGTTGTGGGAGGATATCAGGGTGTTTTATAGAAAATCTGGTGTAGCTGCTACATTGCCTTCAATGGGTTCAGCCCAGTTTTGCTGTTGTATGAAGATGTGTACATGCTGCAGTCTGGAGAAGGGAAGAAGACAGACAAACATCTGAGAGAATAGGAAATAAGAAGGAAATGGGATATTTTTTTCCCCCAGGAAAACCTGCAGGGACAATAGGTGTCACTGGAGGAGCAGGGTTCGTGGCAAAAGCGTTCCAGTAAAAAGAAAGTTATCAGGAAAAGTTATTAGAAAAAGATATTAGAATTGTTCTTCACATTTACCTGTTCATTTCTCTAAAGGACAGCACCATTATGAGCTGGTTATGCAGCTTTTCTGGCTGAGGAAGCAACGACTGAGAAAATCAGATGTAAATTTTGGGCTTGAAGAGAGCTTTTTCATTCACTTGAGTGGTAGCAGCGGTGGAACCCATCACCACTGGAGACAGGGTAGGAGAGGACATCTCGTTACTCATTAAAACTTAACCTCGACTGAGGAGATCACAGGCAGGATACCAGGGCATCTTCTGTGCCATTCCCATGTGGGCTCAACACATCGGTGAAGAGCAGCAGCAGTAAGAGTAGCACTTAGCAACATGGATCAGTGCAAGTGTTTCAGTCTGATCAGAGAAATCAGCAGTGGTGGTTGCCAGAAAACATGTAAAATAAGTGCATAGCACTGAGCTAGATTACTGTACATTTTTTTCCAGTAATTTCACTCTATTTTACCCCATGAGAGCTCAAACCCTGTTCATTTTCTTCCTGACCTTCAGTACGTATCTTCCATTGCAAAGGGCTGACCGTATTCCTTGAGGATAATATGCTTTTTTCCTTATCCTCAAAAAATGCAAATCAGCTTTTTTGTTGTTGTTGTTACCAAAAAAGGGTGTCTTGGAGCACTGGGAATTGTCCAACCCTTGCTATGGCTAATGACAACTGCCCAGCTGTCACCCTTTCCCATGCGTAGCCATCTGGGTTGTCTGACATGCAACGCAGGTACTGGCCTAGACAGAGCCCTCGGTGTGGCTGGGCTTCCTTTTCAAAGCAGACTTGAGAGGAGGACACATTTTTCAAGGCTTCCTCACTTCAAGGGCACTTAGCTATGAAAAGCTGCTGGCTCGGTGTCAGGAGAGATGCTCGGCACCAGGCCAGGGGCTCCAGCTTATTTCCATTTGCTGCTCTTTGCACTGAGCTGAGAAGGAAATAAGAGTGTAGGAAATGGCATTCCCCTCTGAGTCCAAAGCCCCACTGTATGGTTTTTTTTAGGTCTATTACTTTTTTTTGTAACGTTGCCATGTCCTTGGGTACCCTTACAGCAGTCCTGGTATGATCACAGGGTGAAAAAGCCAGTCCCTGCCCTGTGCAAGTACTCTTGGGTGGGATCCATCTCACCTGGCTTTAGGTGTCCCCTATGAAGAAGTCTCTTGACTCCTTTCATAGCCAGTGGAGAGAAACAGCCTCTTAAAGGACATCTTCTAGTGGCCCATTCTGAGCAGCTCTCAGATGAAGACAGTCTGCTCCATCTGCAGGCAGGTCAGCAATGGCCCCATGTGTCAGCAAAGAGTCACAAAAATATGAGTGCAACATTGTTTTTCTCCACTCACTTGTCCCACAAGCAAGTTTTGTACCCCCAAGGTCCCCATTGTGATGGTAGGGATGAGGAGGAAGCAGTGGCAGATCTCCAGGTGGTTATTGTGGTAAGTTGGAGGGGAGAACACGAAATTGCCCTTTCCAGGATGACACTCATGTCAATTATTCATCTGAGTTTAGTTCTCATCTGATGGAGAAGTTGCTTCTGAAAACAAGGTCTCTTGAGAAAACTTCCTTTAACTGACACTTGGAACAGACTTTATTCATGCTGCCAACA
This sequence comes from Aegotheles bennettii, assembly GCA_013398125.1. NCBI lineage: Eukaryota > Metazoa > Chordata > Aves > Caprimulgiformes > Aegothelidae > Aegotheles > Aegotheles bennettii. Next base: position 7,292 of record VZRW01008534.1, read on the forward strand.
GCAATGATCCCTGCTGGTTAAATAACAGATAGGCCTTATTCTTGCTGAATTACCCATTTTTACACGGCCTGGCACACTTAACACTCAGTTCTAGGTTATATTCATAAGCAAGAGGCCAACACCAATTTTGATATCAGCCAAGACTTTGTATTGCAGGATACTCCAAGGAGTAATTGTCAAGATAATTCTTCTGTATTTTCATTAAGTGCTGTGGCTGCATTATTATGAGGTGTTTGTTGTCTTTCTCTGAATGAATGGGAACAATTTCACACCTTATGTGGCCTGTGGTATTGTTGGCACGCTGTGTTTGGTTTGGAGTGGAAGCTCTCAAATGTCGATTGCTCAGCTCAGCCCCAGTTGTGTAAGGCAGAGGGGCAGGTGATGGTGGCTCTCAGGTCTGTGCTAAGCCGTGTTGATAGAGAGAGACAGGTCTCTGCCTCCCTTTTTCCCTCCCCTCATTCAGAACACCTGGGCTGTGCAAATCAACCCTTTAAGCACATCCCATTTGCTTTGTGTGGTCATCCCTACAGAAGAAGGCCAAAGTGGAAGGTCCTACACCACCACAAAGGAACCTCCTACAGGTCCCAACATCCCCATGGAGAGGATGGTCCTGCATCAGGATTGACCCTCACAGAGTCATATTATCACCCTACATCTCTACAGAAATGATAGTCCTACACCATCTCAGCAGCTACAGACTTCACTGGTGGCAGGGGCTGCACATCTTTACTGGTGATGAGAATTGGAGGTCAGACTCCACTCCTCAGTCCTGCACATAGTCACGACAGCTGAGAAATTGCCTTTCTACCTTGCTGGTCCCCTGGAGTGCAGAGCCCATCTTAGACTGACTAGTTCATGTCTCATTGGTAGGACTCCAGCTTAATGGAAGGACGATTTAATGATTAAGTGGACTGAAACTCCAATTTCAGTGGCTGGCTTTGCTACAGTACTTGAACAATACCATAGGCCTGTCAAATAATTCTGCATTTTCCTCTTCCTCTGAGTAAACTGGAGGACAACTACAATTACAGAATCACAGAACCAGTAAGGTTGGAAGGGACCACAGTGGTCATCTGGTCCAACCTCGCTGCTCAAACAGGGTCATCCTAGAGCACACGGCACAGGACTGCATCCAAACAGTTCTTGAATATGCCCAGTTAGGGAGACTCCACAACCTCTCTGGGCAACCTGTCCTAGTGTGCAGGAACTCACACAGTAAAGAAGTTCATGTTCAGGTGGAACTTCCTGTGCATCAGTTTCTTCATGTTGCCTCTTGTTCTATTGGTTGGCATTACTAGGAAGAGCCTGGCTCCATTCTCTTGATACCCACCATTTAGGTATTTATACAGATTAATGAGGCCCCTTCTCAGTCGCCTCTTCTTGAGGCTGAACATGCCCAGCTCCATCAGCCTTTCTTCATAAGAAATATTCTCCAGACCCCTGACCAACTTAGTGGCTCAACGTTGCTCCAGTGCTCCAGGAGCTCCACATTCTTTCCATTCTTCTCAAATTAAGGACACCTTTGGACCACAATTAGTCCAGCGCAGATGGTTTGCATGGCCTTATTTTATTCTATAAAGCAGTAGCTTGCAGTAGCCCAGAGGGAGCAGCAGCCCCACAAACAATCACCATCATGATTTGGCGCACCTTTAATTTAGATCACTTTGCTGATCTTGTGCATAGGGAAACTCCTAAAAGTTTAACCTGGCACAACAGAGGAGGGTGGTGAACTGCAGAGCTGGGGCAGGAGGCAGGGATTTCTTAAACGAACTTTGCCTCTGAAGTAGAGGTATCTGATACACCTGTGTCCTCACAGATGGCAGGAGAAAGCCAAGCAAAGAGTGTCCAACTGGAATACAAGCACCCACCTAATCATACCCAGAGTCAGGTCTACAATTCCTGTTCGTTTTGGTAGGACATTTAACTCCACCCAAGATCAGAGTTCCCTCATGGGTGCTGTTCAAGTGCATGTGGTTCAGCCAACACACCAGAATTTTAGACCTGAAACATGTTTATTTCTAGTGATAAGATGATCCCCAAGTTTACAGCTATTTAGGTAAGAACAGAATTGATTGAAAGGCTCAAAATTTGCTTTTTTTTCTTTACTGCAAATTAAACTTTCTTCTCAAACCATAAACCAAAAATTACAGTACAATTTCAGCTTGTTCTCTGTATCTCCTGGAATGGGGCTAAACTTTGGGAGCACGCTACACTCAAATTTGTGGCTTGGGTCCATCCTTTGTAAGAACAGGGTGGCCAGATTCCTTCAAGCTGGAGATGATGTTTGAATTTATGGCCATTGTGGCCTGGGCAGAATGGCCTGGGTCTGAATTGCAACAGAGTGGATTTAGGTTGGCATCAGGACACTTTTTTCAGGAATAAGGCTACTTAAGAGGTACAGTAAGTTGTTGGAGGTAGAGGGAGAAATTCTGCCACTGGAGGGTTTTAAGAACATCTATCTTTGTAGGTAGTCTTCTCTCAGGGGCAACTTAGGTAATTTCTGCTTGGAGTGGGAGTATGAATGAGTTTATCTCTGAAGTTTTAAGATGGAGGAGCTGATCTCCTAAACTCTCCATGAACTGTATTTTCTGGGCTGCCGTGTTTTTTTCAGCCAGCCTGTATCTCCAGCCTCTCCTCGTGATGCTTCATTATTTATTGGACAGACAGGCAGCATCCTAATTCCGTGCTTTTGGAGATCTGACACCTAATCCTGCTTGGAGACACCACGGACAATATTTTGGCTTGTCAATTAACCTCTGTTGGTCGTCAAGATGTGTGGATACACCACTATCCTTATTTCAGGCAAGGATGGCATTGAGGCAGCAGCGCTTGCCCATCCACCTGTCTCATGCCTTTCCACTTCAGGGGGATCAGACTCCTGCTCAGGCAAAAAAACAAAGGGTAAAGAGAAAAAAATCAAATAAAATATGGTTTTGTACTTTGCAGCTCTCCTGTCTCTCTGGCAGACCTGAGATTTCCCCTGGGAAAAGGAAGCCTTTTTCTCTGCACGGTCGTGGGTTTGGATGAGTCTCCTCAGTTCTTTTGCTAGATGTGGGAATCTGACTGCCTTATGTGAAAAGATCAGTGAGGAAATGGAGACCTACCCAACTGGTGAAATGTTAAATATTCACAAAATTCATGTAGCATGAACCTGAGAGGACCTTGATTATTTTCCCCTGAGATCTATCGCTCATAGACAGTCCTGAAATAAAATGCTAATTTGCAGAGACCCAGTGAATATTCACTGCTCCCAAGCCTTTCTTCCCTTAACACTTGAAAACCACAGGTTCCCTCACAAGCCATCTTTGATGTTTTATAAATGTTATAGCTAAGGCATCATTTCTCCTTCCTTTAATGCATTTTTTACAGCTGTAGTAGATAGATTATTTTCAATTCAGGCTACAGTCACCCTGAAAGAGACCTCACTTAACTCTCCTGGGATGTTCCCAAAACAGCAAATGCTCCCTAACTTTAAGCTTTTTGCATTTGATGTTGCTGCTCAAGATTTTAGATGGAAGTGGCTTTTTCAGATGCTGGGGCTGAATTTCAAACTGTGCTGTAGGGTTTGGCACTTCTACAAGGAATGGAGTTTTGGAAAGCTGTCACATGCATCAGTGAATACTGAACCAGGGAGAAGGTTTGAGAAATGTGTGAAGAACTGTGTTTTCTGAGTTAAAGGTGGAGTTTCAGAGGACTTGTGGAATCCCTTACTTGAGACTAGCCATCAGGGGGAACAGGATCTCCAAAAAAACAGGCATTATCTGTAGGAGCTTATGAAAATACTCTGATTTAAACTTAGAAAAAATTATCAGAATATTCTACACCAGAACATAGCCAGAGAAGACCATGAGTTTTGGATGGCAAACAACAGGACAGCTTAAGACCAAGAACTAACACCACTGAGGAGATGTGAAAGCACAGGAAGTGGAAGCCCTGCAGGTGATAGGATAATGATACTTGGATCAACAATGTACAAATATTAGAGGTGGAATCCATTTCACCTAACCTTATCTTTGGGCAACCAACTTAGCCTCAAAAGGAAAGGACTGCTCTCACCATGCAGTTCACCTGCCCTGGAAGCATCCATCTCTCTCCACTGTCTACTGGGAAAACCTAGATGTCAACTTTAAATTAGAGACATAATCCTTGGGAGCTGCATTTGATCAGTTGAATCCTACCCTAATTTTCATAAAGGTAGTTGAAACAAAATAAGGTCATCCCTGGAGGGATATATGTAACAGGGAAAAGTTAAACTTGAAGTATATAAATAGCTAAGGAAAGAGCAATTTCCCTGTGAAAAGAGTGTTATCACCAAGAATATATCCTGATAAAAAAATGTTGATTCTGCTGAAAAATTTGGTGACAAAGCAAAGCTGAAAAAATGCAATTAAGAAAAGGGAGAGCTAAGGTGGTGGCAGTTATAATGAAGAAGGATGATGGTTATAAGCTCAGCACATTCACTGGTTGCCCCTAAGGAGGCTGCAGCACCTTCTGGCTGGGTTTTTTTTTTTTATGTCCAAGACCATTAAGTACTGTTGTCTCATGCAGACTCCAGTATCAGTGTGGTGGGATTTGTCTCAGTCAATTTTAGGTCCATAGTTAGACCATTAGTCCAAGTTAGCTCTCTGAGCTCCCTCCAGAGCCCACAGAAGGAAACAGAATTCTCTGAATAAGATTCATCTCCTCTCAATACTGCTGTCTGAGACACCTGGGTTCCAACAACCCCATGCAATGCTACAGGCTTGGGGAAGAGTGGCTGGAAACTGCCCGGCAGAAAAGAACCTTGGGGTGTTGGTCAACAGCAGCTGAATGTGAGCCAGGAGTGTGCCCAGGTGGCCAAGAAGGCCAACAGCACCCTGGCTTGTATCAGCAATAGTGTGGCCAGCAGGACCAGGGCAGGGATTTCCGTCCTGTGCTCAGCATTGGTGAGGCCGCACCTCAAATCCTGGGTTCAGTTTTGGGCCCCTCATTACAAGGAGGACATTGAGTTGCTGGAGTGTGTCCAGAGAAGGGCAACAAAGCTGGTGAAGGTTCTGGAGCACAAGTCTTATGAGAAGCAGCTGAGTGAACTGGGATTGTTGATCCTGGAGAAAAGGAGGCTGAGGTGAGACCTTATCGCTCTCTACAGCTGCCTGAAAGGAGGTTGGAACAAGGTGGGGGTTGAACTCTTCTCCCAAGGAACAAGTGAGGAACAGGGGAGGCTTAGTTTGAATATAAGGAAACATTTCTTCACTGGAAGAGTTATCAGGCCCTGGCACAGGCTGCCCAGGGCAGTGGTGGAGTCATCGCCTCTGGAGGGACTTAAAAGTTATGTAGATGTGGTGCTTAGGACCATGGTTTAATGGTGGAGTTGTCAGTGCTGGATTAACAGTTGGACTTGATGTTTCTAAATGTCTTTTCCAACCAAAACAATTCTATGATTCTGTGATCTCATCTGCTTCCTCTTCCTTCAGTAGCTTTTACTTTTCTGACACAATGGGGTGCCTGATATTAGATGGCCATGATCTCTCACATTGTGGAAAGTCACATGCTTTTAGAGTAAGGGTGGTGGTGCCCTCTACACTTTGAAAGGGTCCTTGGTCATACAGCCCCTAGAGCTGTACATGGCTTCCAGGAATAGCTTAATAGAATCATAGAATCATTATGGTTGGAAGGGACCTCCAGGGTGATCAAGTCCAACCTTTATCCCATCAGATTCCTAACCATTAGACCATTAGACCATGGCCTCAAGTGCCTCATCAACTCGTTTTTTGAACACCCCCAGGGACAGTGACTCCACCACCTCCCTGGGCAGCCCATTCCAGTGCCCAACCACTCTCTCAGTAAAGAACTTCTTCCTAATATCCAACCTAAACTTCCCCTGATGGAACTTGAGGCCATTTCCTCTCATCCTGTCATCAGCAATTCGGGAGAAGAGACCAACACCAGCCTCACTACAACCTTCTTTTAGGTAGTTGTAGAGGGCAATAAGGTCTCCTCTCAGTCTTCTCTTCTCCAGGCTAAATAACTCCAGTTATAGTTGTCCAAGGCTAGAATGGATGAGTAAAAGTCTGAGGCAGAGGGTGTCTTTCTCTTCCTGGTGAAAGAAAGACAAACCCAAGCCTCCCTCTAACAGAATTGATACGCTTATTTTACACTGTGACAAGGTTTTTCTAATGGAAATTTCTTTTATTTATGTATTTGCTTGCTATTTAGACAAGGAAGATGTAGCATTGTCTTCTTAATGTCCTATCTAAGCCATCAGGGACCTTTGCTTGAAGACAACCATGCATTAGGTAAGCAGTTCTGTACCCACACTTGCAGCTCCCCAGCAAGTGCTCCTGGGCTCTGCCAATTGGTGACAAATAGACATTGATTTTCTGATCCAGAGTTTGCTCCCTGGGGAAGCTGAGCAAAGGTTATTCTATTTAGGGACTGATTTGACATATGGCTCTTGGAAGCTGAGAAGTGTCTGTAGGTAGATCAGGGTTTATTGCCAGAGTGGTTCATTCAGGAATGTAATAAGGTGAGCATGCACATGCACACCCATGGGAAGATGCCCGTAGGCTTTTCATAAGCTATGCAAGTAGCACTCACAAGGTGCTTTTTCCTATAGTTGGTTCAGAAGGAAAAATCTGAATACGCTTTTCATGACATAGCGAGAAGTTCTTTTTATAACAAGAAGTGATAGAAAATTGATGTTTGTCAGAGTCAATTACAAATCCCCAGTCATTGTATGTGTCTCAGACCTCTCTATTCTTTAAAAGTCTTTCTGATGGTGTTGCATCAGTGAAGGGGTGAAGTTTTACAAACGTCTTCCTGTGATACATGCAGTTGAAAACAAGGCTTTAACTGACCTAAATTTTACTCACTGGACCCAAGTAGTAACTCTACAGGCTGGAAACAATTTTTTTTTTCCAGGAGATCTGAGCCTCCTGACTTTTGCCACCTGTTCCCACATGACCTCTGCTGAGATAGTAGATTTTGGCATAGCTCAAGGTGGGATCCCAAAATGGAAATTTTTCCTCTTCACCTAGGAGGAGTAGGTCTGTTATTATATACTATTCAATACAGATTTATTCTTGAATTTGGTGCTTATTTCAGACTCACCCTAAATGCTGTTTCTACTTTCTTCTAATCCCACTGTTTCTTCTGCTTTCACCATTGCCCTAATAAAAGGCTGCTGCTGTAGCAGACGACCTGTTAGCTTAATGCTGACGTGGAACATATGTTCTTGTCCTTCTGCCTCTTCACTTCTGGACGTTACAACTGAAACACAAACCCCCGAATGCCCCAGGATTTCCAAAGGCCAGAAGACATCTGCTTGCAATCACAGATGTTTGCAAGTTAACACAGGGGAGAAATAATATTGGTCATTGAGAGTCAGAACTGACTCGGATTGCTGAAAGCAGACATAAAAATATGCTTTGATGAAGAATTAAACAGGGATGAAATAATTGGAACACAGTAAACAGTAAGAAGAGGAACACATTCACCATGATGGAACCAAAACAGCATTAGATTTTCTTCCCCTCACCCACCCCTTTTGGTAAACTTGGTCTCACAGATACACCATGGGGATGGTGGGCTGGAGTCCACTCCAAGACAAAACCCCAACATATAGGCACTACAAGGATACTGGGGGACTCTTACTGAGTTAGCCAGGAGAAGCTGGGCACCTAGCTCAAGTTTGTTCTCTAGATTGCTCTTCCAGGCAAGGACATACATACCTCCAGCATGTAATTCCTCCTGTGTGGGACAAATATCTAGAAGTGCTTGGGTTCACTCTCTGGAGGTGCCTATTTATCCTTAATGGCCATCTGGGCAGCCTAGATCAGGCAATTATATACTAATGGAAAGCTGCAGCGGTGAATTTAGGATGCAAAGGTTGTGTGTGAAATGGTCCTAAGTAGTCAGAGAGTCTTTATATCACAGAATGTCATGCCAGAAGACAGAAATTGTCAAATATATCTCCACCATTCAGCCTAGCGTGAAGACATCCAAGCTAGCTTGGTTACAGGAACCAGTCTTGCTGTAGTAGGAAGAAATGCCTGAGCAGGCTCATTTTACTCTGCTTCCAGCAGGGGATGTGTTACAGCAGCTTTATGGTTTCTGGATAGTTGTGTCACTGGGGTGCAACATGGATGCAAGCATGAATTGGGAACCTGTACCAAACCTAAGAGATGAGATGGAGAGTGGTGGCTCAGGGATGTAGTGCATGAAAAAGGGAGATGTAGCAGCAGAGGTGAATCCCACAGGGAGATCTGAGTGGCACAAGTGTTCTCTTCTCTCCTGGGGAAGCCAGCATGACCACCTTCAAGAAAGGTGCAAAGTGAGTTTGTCTCTCCAATAAAGCTGGTATTTTCTCTCTGTAAATAAAGAGCATGCAGTTCTCTTACTGTGCCTATACTGAACTCCACAAGAAAACATCCTGTTCTTTTTTCAGCAGGATCCTATCGGCTAAGGCAAAAATCATTCCAAAAATCATTTATTTCTCCAGAAACTGTGGGAGTGCTTGTCCCTGCTGCTGTCAGCTCCCATCCATCGCCTTTATTGGACAGTATCAACGCATACTCTTCCAGCAAGTACTGCTCAACGGCACACAATAAAATTGATTCATTACTCATTTTCTCCTTATTATCTTTCAATTGCTCCAGCTCTTGATACCACTTAGAGTGGACATTAGCTCTTTGTATCCAGTGTGTGCCGCTGATGTGATAATGCTTTCCCCCCAAGCTTTCATTACATATATTTTCATTTAGTCTCATTACACCATGTGTCTTTCTCATGAACTTCTTATCATGCCTTTGTACAAATCTGCTTTAGCTGGAGGTAGACCACCATGTTAAGGAGTGAGAACACAAATGCATTTCTTGGAAAAGCTGGGCCAGGTGCTCTTTGGGTGTAAATGAGAAGAATTTAGTGCTGGGAAGTGGTTTTCTTTACAGCAGCTGGCTTTCTGGAAAGGAAAAGGCTGAAACCACTAATAATGAAACTCAACTTTTGTGCTTCATTTTGGTATGAAAACAAAACTGTTTAAACTTCAACCTTGAAAAATGAAGGTGGAGTTGATAGCTTTGTTTTGGGACAGGAGGGAGGGTGATTTGAACCTCTGTATGCATTGGGAAGGATTACAGCAACAGTGAATTTAAGGTAGTTTTACAGATTATAGTTTGTCTTCTGGGAGAAAAACTCCTCCCAGTTATGGCACTCGTTTAGGGTTTCATTCAAATAGGTTCAAAGCCATGCAGATCCAGTACAGCAAAACTCATAAGCGCATGCATAATTTTGTCAGATGATCATTTGACTCTATGAGGAGCCTCTGCTCCTTACTGAAGTCTGTGGGACCAGGGTTTCTTCTTGGCTTTGGGTTGGATTTGGGACTCTTTTCACCTGAAGATTCAGACCCAGGGGCCTCACAGACTGCTTTGTTCCTGAGAGCCAGTTTTCCTTGCACTGAACAGGGCATGACCAGTGTGAACGTGGGAGTTAGGAAGCCTCAAACATAGATCTAACATTTGCTACTTACCCTAGAGTGTTGTGAGTTCCCCATCCAGGTCCCTACAGTGATTTTCTCCACCAATTACAAAGAGGATTAATACTTCAGATGCAAATATCTAAATATTTCCTCATTCAGGCAGATGAATGAAACATTTAAACATTTTATGAGATCAGATTTGTTTTTAATGAAAGGAGGCCTTTGTTTCATATTAACTTTAAAAGTCTTATTTAACATTACATTCTTCAGTAGTCTCTTGGGAAAATAATTTCCTCCTACCTTTTTTACTCAGCCTTTGGATGTCCTGTCTCTTGTCACCTGTAACAAAGTGCCATGGAAAGGAGCGCTGCTGTATTGCTTTCATGTTCTCCATCAGCTCTGATACAGATGGTTATTATAAAGCTTCATGCATAATATATGCCATGGCTCAGGGCAGACCTATAAATGACTGTACAACTGCAAAGGTTTCTTAACTCAACCAGCCACCAGCTATAAAGAGGCATTTAAGCAGATTAGCATTAGAACTACCCTGTGAGATGAAAAATGGGGAGGCAGAATGGCCAATGATGGTTTATTGGGCTGTGACCAATCACATGGGAAAGTCACCTTTCTGTGCCTCCAACCAACCAGCTACAGGCACTAATCTCTTTTGGAAATTGTTCTGTAAGTGCATGGTTTGCTCTCCCAGGAGCCACCTTTCTGAGCACGTGCGGGGAGGAATTTCCAAGCGGTCCCTAGGAAAAGTTGCCACTCTTCCACTGGGTCTGGATTTCCTCTGGCTCCTTTGCAAGCTCTACCTTTGCCTTGCAAACACCTTTGAATGACTTTGCATGCTGTGTTTTCTGCCTTTTTGCTGTAACAGAGTGCTCTGAAATAGCTGGAAAAACGTCTTTGGAGCTTGTTCTGCCAGGAGGTGGGGTCCCATCCATGCCTGGAAAGCTATTTCTAGTGGCTTGATTTTTTTGGAAATTTGAGCTGAAGATCAAGTCCATTTTAAAGCTCAGAAAATGGGAAAATGAGAAAAATCAAATTCCTTCCCTACTCTGGTTCCTGGTGTCACTCAGCAGAGGAGGAACATGAGTTGTCTGTCCTGTGGTGTCACATCTATTAGATCGGGATCTGTGCCCATGGACATAGCTCACCAGTCCCAACCTAACACGGGGATGGACACAAGTAATTTTATTAGAATTGAAGAACATAAGAAGAGCCAGATGAAAAACCCCAGATATTTCAGTTTCCTGATTTTCCACAATGGTCATAATAAATAATGACAAATACACACTCACAGTTCCACAGAACAGAATTCAATTTCCTGCTTTTGGACTGCAGTCTTGGCTACTCCAGAAGCTCTCAAACCATTTATTGAAGTACGTAAGGATTATTATTAATCTGAAGAAACAACTCGAGGTGTCTGCATATGATCTGGATACCTGAGCTCCCATTATGCTTGGTAGGTATCTGGTCAATGCAGCTAGTGAGTCTAGAAAGCAGTTCTGCTCACCCCTAAGTTTGGTACCTGTATTTCTTCATGTCTGTTGTTCTCCAGATCCCACTGACCAACTGGCTGCTGGATCTCCATTGACTTTGAGCTTGAACACCTCAGATAGGCTTCAGTGACATGAACTAGAAAACTTTCTATCAGTTGTGGCAGAAGGTTATGTCAGAGATCCAACCCAGAGCAGTAGTTGGAGACCAGGTGGGACACCCTAAGATAAATCAAAGGTCATTGAAAATCTCCATTTAGGCATTTGAATCCACCTCTTGACCCACATGGAGATGCCTACATTGGTGACACCTTGATTTAAATGTCCTAATCTGAAACAGGAACATCATCAGACTAATTGTCATGACTCTGTAGACAGTCAGTGGAGATAGATAGGCAACACAAACTTTTCCACAGCCAGTATAGCTTCTCTCTTCCCTCTTCCCTCACCGCCTGCTCTGCCTTGCTCTCCAGAAGGTTGTCCTAGGCCCACTGGGTCTGGTCACGCTAAGAGAAAAAACTTTCTCCCCTGGTTATAAATATGTGAAATTTGTTTGCTGCTTATCACAGAATTGTGCTGGGAGAAACCTTGTTAAAAGGCATCATTACAAACACTGACAGGGTTTGTAGATGTGCTTATAAAGCCAAATGGGAATCAAGAGCACTGGCTGTAGAACCTGTGTTGTACTGGTGAAGGGAGGTGTCACCCACCCAAATAAACCTTCCAAGAAGATCTGTTGACATATTCCAATTATGCAACAGTGACATTACGCTTGCCAGTTTAAGAAGGCATTGTCACATGAGCTTTCATGCCTGACATTTCTAACTGCTTGCTTTTCAAACTGGAAATATTTTCCCTGGCCCTGTCTTGTTGGCATCTCTTCTGAAGTCCCCCTTTTGCCATGGCTCCTGCTTTGTACTCATGGTTTATGCTAATGTAATGAGCTGCCTTTTGTGGATCCTGGATAAATAGAATATTTCATAGACAGTAACATAATCAATTAATACTAGACTGTGAGCGTGATTTGTTTACCTAAACACTACCTTAAACCCAATGCTTTTCAGCAAGCAGCTCCTCTTGACAGGACTGGGCAACATCCTTTTGTTTGCAAGGAGACAAATTAAAGAACATTGAGACAAGGACTAAGAAGATTTGCCAGGGTAAAGCCTCTCATTTTACAATACAAAATTATAGATACGAACAAGAAAACAGAAGTTGTTTGAGCTGAACAAAGAAAAATGTGATTCTCCCCATGTAGAGAGACATGTTCCTTTAGATAAAAACTTCTTTCAGAATACTAAAATCAATTCTTTTCTTGAAACACCATGCCAAGAAAATTTTACATGTATGCCTCATATTTATAATGTGATGTGATCAAAAAGGTGGGAAGGAGGAGGAATTTTTAATGTTAAAACATCATAGCTGTGGTAGCACACCTTCCCCAGTGTAGACCCCCAAAAACCTGTCCAGTGTCAGTGAAATATTAACTGCATCTACCCTGCCTGTGTCATTAGCTGTAAGGGGAGATCTCTGGCCTCCAGGCCAAGTGACATTCATTCAACTCTTGTCTGGCCTCTTCCCAAGACCACCAACCATGGTCACCTTGCATTGGCACTTGGCCATGGTCTCCTCTGGGATTCACATGGCTTCTCTCTGGCCCTAAGATAAGAGTTAGTTTTCATACTGTCCACAAAGGAAACCTGGAATGCACCCAGGTTTCACCTCTCCAGGAACAGGTTGGTTCCACCCAAAAGAAAATCTGGGAAACAATTTATATTTATGGTGTGTAGCTGGTCAATATTTATGGTGTAAGAGTGGCAGGAACAGGCTGAGAAAGTAGGGTTTTCCACAGTAGGGTTCAGCCCATGGAAAAGTAGGACTAGCATGAATGTTGAAAGATTCTCCTGCCCTGCTTCTTGGCTTTGAGGCAAGATTTACAGAATAGAATCATAGAATCCTTAAGGTTGGAAGAGGCTTTCAAGATCATCCAGTCCAACCCCTACCTACATCACTACTAAACCACATCACCCAGCAGCACATCCAGACGCATCTTGAACACCTCCAGGGACGGTGACTCCACCACCTCCCTGGGCAACTTATTCCAATACTTAATCACCTTTAAATTTTCCTAATGTCTAATCTGAATCCCCCCTGATTTAGAAGATCCCATTTAGAAGATCCCCATTTAGAAGATGGCCAGATGTGCACACTGGCCAACTGGAAAACAGCTGGACAAAAAAACACTGTCCAGAGATCCCGCTGTTATCCTTGGCCTCCAGCCATGACAGTTAATGAAATCAAAAGGGAAGTCACAATACAGTTGGACTGCACAAAATCTATGTCTTATTAAATGTCATCAACTCTTGCTGACTACATCCCATGCAGTGTTTTAGGGCATCAGATCAGTGCCACCATGTAAATCAGAGCAGTTGACGCAGATGCCATGACCGAGTGACTCCAGGCATCTTCTTGTGTGGAGTCTCCTTCACTGGAGACATTCAAAACCCACCTGGATGCGTTCCTGTGTGATGGACTCTAGGTGACCCTGCTCTGGCAGGGGGGTTGGACTAGACGATCTTTCGAGGTCCCTTCCAACCCCTAGGATTCTGTGATTCTGTGATTCTTCTACTGGTACACAGTGTCTGGGTGAAGATGTCTACACACAGTTAAAATCCATCTTTCTTTCCACAGTCCTTCCAGGGTCTATGGGTGGGTTATGGGAGAGCACAGCCTCCACTGTACCCAGTGGCTCCACCAAAACCCAAGTCATTTGTCACTGGGGTGGTATAGGGGAAGGAGTCCTGTGTTTGGGGGTGAAGAAGTATCTCCAACAGAGCTTGTCCAGGGTGTGAGGCTGGCCTTCATCCCCAGGTATTTCTGGGGAGCTAAGATGGATGCTGTAGACCTTCACCCTGCTCTGGCTGCCTGATTCTACATGTGGCAGCAGCTACCATTTTTTTTCAAGTTTTAATTTTTAGGATTTGGCTGCAACTTTGTGACAGACGTAGGAGCTGAGTCTCTCTGCATGATTTCAAAGTGAGTGTGAATTTCAAATAGACCAGATGCTGCTATGGGACCAAATCTTACTAAGGCTCCGTTACAAGCCTGGGGGTGCCTGAATGTAACCAGACATGTCCTAGGCAGGCTCACTGAGAGTCCAAAAGTGGAGAATGGGGTATCAATGTCATAATAAAAATAGGGAATTTGAGGAACTGCCTTGAGCAAAGGTGCTTGCCCAGAAGGTGAGATCCTGAGGTCATTTCCATAGCTGGTTACAGCCCTTCGGATTTCTTCAAAATGTTCCTACATTCGTAAAACCTATTGTTTACAAAATAAAATCATTGAAATTCTTATATACCTGTATGGAGCTGGCTTTTAATTCCCCTAGATTTCAGTCTCCTACCTGTACAGTGCTTTCTTTCTAAAGGCAAGATTTTGGGGGAAGCAAGGATTATTCCCTTCTGTGGGTCCTCTGGGTGCAAACAGCACCAGAGAAGAATCAAGCTCTTGCTGCAAGTGTCTTTTGCTGTATTTGCTATTGAAACTAAAACCATGTGGTCTGATTCCTCCACAGACCCTTGGGAGCTCCAAGGCACGGTGAAAGCAAAGTCTCACACTGCTGTGTAGGGACCTGCAGTAGACGCCACGCATTCTGCTGTGTGTCCTCTAGCTTCAACTGAGAGTGAGAAAATGTCTCTATAAGAGGGAAGTATCTTATTTTCTGTTACAAAAACATCCATCTCTAGGGGCTGAAAGCTGATGAGGGTCATCATAACAGCTACGTTTCTCATCCTCACTGACCTCCCCAGCCTCAGAGAACTTCCCAGCAGCCAACTGTGGCCAAGACTGAGGAAGAGGAAAAGCTGGAGAGCAGAAACCACCGTGCTGCAGATGAAGATTATGTATGCATGCAGGCTGGCCAGAAATATTAGTTTTTAAAACCTTTCTTTTCAAGAAACTATATTTTTAATGCTTGTGGGTTTTCAGAGGTGCAGGTAAGACCTATGAGCACATGATGTTTTTGAGAAAGAGGTGGATCCCACATGACTGCAACTATGAAGAGTGGGAAAGAGGGATGTAACAGGAGAGGGGCCACAGGATTTGCTTTGGAGTAGAAGGATCACTGAGTTGGGAAGACTCAATTACCTTATAATTATATATAATAATATGTAACTTATAGATCACATATATATAGTATATATAATACATATACTACGCTGTTATATATTATAATATATACCTTAGTCTATAGGATATTGGCATTTTTCAGCAGTGAATTCTTCAAGCATTTTATAAAGCCAAGACACTATTCCTCTCTCCATTTTAGAGGTGGGGAAACTGAGGCACAGAGTCTGTCACCTGACAGAGCTCAGCCAGTCTACAGCAATGCCATGGTCACGTGTAGACAGGACATGAACCTGAAAGGTCTGAAATGAGATTAGAAAATCCACTTAAGGAAAAAAAGCTGGTTTTTTCTTTCTTTATTAACCCACAGCCATGTCTTTCCTGGTAAGGAAAGTATTCATACACCTTCCCTCCTGATCCTTGAACTAAGATATTTAGTCCTGAGCTCATTATGATCTTAAATATGTTACCTATTACCTTTAATGGCATATTATGGACTCCTCCACTCGCATGTGTTCTTATTAAATGTATTTAGCAATTTGGCAGTGAAGAAATAGAAGGGTCAGTTTCTTCAAATTAAAATAAAAAATCAATTATGCTCTTAGGGGCAGATGGAGATGAAGCTGAATACAATGTACATTTACACTGTTGTGGAAGCCTGGGCCTTCATGTGCAATTAGTGGCATTTCATTCTTAATCTTCCTCTGTAATATAGAAGGAGCTGTTAAAAGAGTAAAAGCAATCCATGAGCCCATTTCACAGTCAGCTTCAGAGAGATGTTTCCAAATGCATCATTTTCATCTTGGTTTTGTAAATAAAAACATTTACTTGCATGTCCCTTCAATTCTTCACTGTTAGTTAGGGGGCCGTGGTGAATGAGGGCTGCAAGGAGGGAGGAGAAGGTCAAGTGTATCACTGCAAGATTCATTTTTGTTGTGAGGGGAGATGTTTGCCAGAGAAACCTGAGCACAAAGTGTGTCACTGACGGGCTTTCGAGCTGCTGTGGGAACGTGCAAGGGCATTTCTGCCCTCAGCTGCCCAGCTCATAGATCTGATTCAATACCAAAACCATGGAAGTGCCTGGGCTGGTTTTCAAGTCCACTGTGCAAGCCAGGCCCATGGAAAGCCATGACAACTCAATATTTTGCATGCTATGACACTGAATTCACTCAACTTGCAGCAACGTCTCTGATCCCCCATTGGGGTGCTGCAGCAATGATGAAAAATGAAGATGCGAGGCAGTTTACATTTTTCCTTGTCAGTCAGGTTTCCACAGAACCACAGAATGTCAGGGGTTGGAAGGGATCTTGAAAGATCATCTAGTCCAACCCCCCTGCCAGAGCAGGACAACCCAGAGCAGGTCACACAGGAATGCATCCAGTCAGGGTTTGAATGTCTCCAGAGAAGGAGACTCCACAGCCTCTCTGGGCAGCCTGGCCCAGGGCTCTGTCACTCTGACAGTGACAAAGTTCTTCCTTATGTTCACCTGGAACCTCCTATGTTCCAACTTGCGCCTGTTCCCCCTTGTCCTGTCACTGGACATCACTGAGAAGACCCAATTTTTGGTCTTATTCTGTCATGATGGGGACTCCTGTACTAAAGAGCAAGAAGGGAAATGAAGAAGTTACATGTTTGACATCACAAAGTTGGGTAGGAACATCCTTGCAGGTGAAAGGTTGTCCTGCCCCTCTTCAGAGCTCTACATCAATTTCTGTTACTGCAGCCTTTCCCTGGGACTGCATATCTGTGTGTGAGAGCTCAGCTCCTCCTGCCTCAGTTTCCCCAGCCTCCCTTCCCAACACCAGTGCTAAGAGGCTAAACAAATGTGGAGGTGTTTTCCTGCTGAAGAAAATCCTGTAAATACTCAAGATATATAAAGCAGCCGCTCACAAATGGTAGAAATGAGCAAGTTCTTGGTATGGGAGTGGATTTCTTCCGTAGTGCAGGTGTGATCAATAAGACTCATAGCTATGAGTCTCAGTATTGAACCTCGGCGTTGTGATTTATTTGATATAACATGTGCTGCCTTTTCATTTACTGCTAAGGTGGAAGAGCTTTTGTTTAGCAAGGAGATCATGCTTTCCAGGCATTCTTGAGCTGCAAACTTGATGCCCTGGCTCAGTTTTTCCAGTCAACATTAAAGCCAGTCGTTGCCTCTCTGCTGAGTAGTTACAAATCCTACACAGTGTTTTCTAGTCAACAGAAAATAAGAATAAAATTTGGTAAGTAAACTGTAATGAAGACTGCTTTGAGCTGTAGAGTTGATGTGTGGATCTCCACATGCTGTGTGTGTCCCGGGCAGGGGTCTGCAGGGTTGTGGGAATGCCTGGCCCTGAGACCTCCCATTTGAGAGGTGATGATCCCTTTGCCATGGTATCCCTTGAGCTGCTGCAGGAGAAGGGGTACAGCAAGGGACTGGTTTTTTACCCCTACAACTGCTGCACACAGGGCTGGTGCTGCCCAGGAAGAGGTGCAAAGTTCCATGAGACTATAACCAGGTGAACATTTCATGAATCCCAAGCCAGTAATCTCATTGCTGCTCGCAGCATTTACGAAGCAAGACTTTTACTGTGAAGCTTAACGAGGGAGTTTAAATTTTGGATTAACTTCACTTATGCTAATCTCTTCTTCAGATCATGCCTTAAACACCTGCCTTCAAAGAGCCAGCACGCAATGGTAAAAATCAGAACAGAAAAGGTGTCTGCAAAATGCAGCCTAAATGTGATATCCCTCTCCAGGAGATGGCACTGTGAAACTAGTCTTTCAGCATCCCACTGCCAGCTTCCAGGGATCAACTTCTCTCTGAATAAGGGCTGATGAATAAAACGAAGACAAAGGTGTAAGTAAGTGACAGCCCTGAGACACAATTCCAGCCTCAGCTGGTATGAGATAAGGGCCTTCTGGTGTTCTTTCTTCTCGTAAAGGTTGCGTATAAGGTGGGTTGAATACTCTAAGACTTCGAAGCTGACGGCCACAGTTTGTTGTACGGAGGGGAGAAACTGCAGAGTAGCTTCACTATGAACCCAGGAGCAGTCCTGCACAGAGGAGATGTCTATGGCAGAGGAACAAGTAATAGGAGATGCACCTGGCAATGGAGGTGGTCCCAGGTGATGTCTTGTAGGTCATCAAAGCTCCTGTTAGAGCTTGTGCTTATGTCACATAGACACATATGCTTGTGTCTCTTTGTGTANCTGTCGGTCTCCTCTCTGGCACCAAGCTCCTGTTAGGCAGTGTCCCTGCTTCAGCACACTCAGGTTGGACACCTCTAACCATTCCCAAAGAATTCACTGTTGCCAGCTGCACAGCCTTGTCCTTTTTTGCAGCACTGTGTGTCTTGATGGCAGCATCCCAAAGCAGGCAAGTACCTCCCCAGAGTGGAACTCCTTTGGGTATGAACATGGCTGTTACCAAGTAACTTTTGCCCAGTCTAATAGTGTCTATCACACATGAACCTCCAGAGGCTGAGTTTTGCCATTGTATCTATAGAAAGGTTGACTCAGATCCTACCTTGCACTACCTGCAAGGCTAATGCCTTCACTCATGTTTATGAACACACCTAGACACTGTGTGCAAATACAGACCTCATCTCAGCACTATGTTAAGCTTGTGGAGTACTCTGAGTCCTTCAGGCATTTGGCTTAATTGGGGCCAGAAATGGGTACCCAAGTGCACATTCTGCTACAAATCCTATAATGTCCCTGAGCATTTATCTCCCTGAACTGGAAGAAAAGGGAGAAATTGGGAGTGTTAATGCTGTAAGGTCTGTGTGTGCATATGCTTGTGTCTCTTTGTGTAGGGGATCTTTTTACATACCCACCTTTCCTCCAAAAACCTGAACCTGCTGAAGATGACAGCCTGGAAAATGGGAGAGGTTTTGTGTGGTGATAATCTATTCTGGAAACCAGAAACTGTCGATACCTGATCTAAAGCTTTAATGACTTTAAATTGCAGTAGAGGAGATTCAGATTGGACATCAGGAAAATTTTGTCACTCTCAGGGTGATTGGGTATCGGAATTGGTTGCCCAGGGAGGTGGTGGAGTCACTGTCCCTGGAGGTGTTCAAGAGGCATCTGGATGTGGTGCTGAGTGATGTGGGTTAGTGGTGATGTAGGTAGAGGTTGGACTGGATGATCTTTAAGGTCTCTTCCAACCTTGCTGATTCTGTGATTCTGTAAAACAATGGGACTGGCTGAATTTCACTGGTTTGGACATGTTCCTCTTGTTCAGCTATGGAAAGCTTGGCATGGGAAGAGTTACATTCTTTGATCTTCAGAGCCAAGGGCAGATGGACAATCATCACAGTTTCGGTATCTGATGCTCAGGTAAATCTTTCTTTTTTTATCAGCACTATTTGCATAAAAGTATTTTTGTTAAAAATAGCACCAACAAAAAATTTCAGATGTGAAACTTCTATTCGCTACTTGAAATACACGTGTGGGTGTCATGTAGCTGCCAACAGATGTGGCATTAAACAGCATGGATAGTGGTGAAATTAATGGATCCAAGTTGCTTTTAATCAGTTAAAGACAGATCCCTGAGTACGTGGTGTCACAGAGACTAAAACTGGAGACAGCCTTGGTGTGGCTTTTTCACCAGGGTTTAAATCTCTTTTACATCTTGGGATACTATGCTGGGACAATTCAGTATTTCTCAAAGCACTTTCATTTTTCCCAGTGATGCTCTAAAATTTAGCATTAAAATAGAAATCTCTCAGCTGGTACTGTAGTTCATGTCCACTCAACCAATTTGTATTCTCAGCTACGACCAAGTTCCAAAGCCTTTGCTGCCAACAGGAGCTGTTGCAGTCATCCTCAGATCAGACCTGATACAAATCTGTGCTTTTCCATTCATATCTGAAAGACGACTTGTAGCAGACACACAGAAAAAATTCCAAAGGGATTTATTCCTCAGGTTTGATTATTATTTTTTTTTTTCATCCACCTCTTCGGACACCTTTCACAGAGCTAATTTAGATCTCAAACTCTTTGGACAAGGGTAATGCTTTCTTCTACATCTCTATGTAAAGGGCCAAATGCATTGTCAGTTCTTCAGAAATAGTCTCTAAATAAAAATAAAAGAGGGCAGGGCAGAGAAAAACCAAGGCCAGGAGGGAAGAAGCAGCTCCAGAGAGGTCAGTGGAACCAAAACTCCTGTGAGGAGTACTTAAGTGTGAATGGAAATAAAGCACAAAGGCATCCAGTGTTAATGGAAAGGAGATGGAGAAACATTTGAAATGTTGTGATAGGTGCTGTGGTGGGTTCCTAAGCTGGATGATGGTAGTGTCACCCTCCACCACCTTTGGACTGAAATATGCTGCAGCGAGAGGAATCTCAGTGTAACCTAATTTAGAGCAGGTTTAAGGGAGAGAGAACATAGACGTTGTGTTTGCAGAGCATCTTCCTTTCAAAAGTATGTCGAAAATCTGAAATGTCACCATGCTGAAAATGTCAGCCCCTTCCACTATCATCTGGAGAAACGGGACTTCAGTGCTTTCCTGGCAGCTGTTGGGTTTTTGGTCTTATTTTGAAGTTCCAACAGTGTTCCCTTGCTGTTTTGAAATCCCATCCAACGCGGAGACTGAAACATATGAACTGCTTGATTTGTATGTTTTATAGGAACTCTGCTGGAACAGGAGAGGCTGAACCCATCTCCATGACCTTTCAGAGATGAACTCTGGATGGCAAGAAGGTGGATTGTGGTGAAGAAATGCACCGTCTGCAGTATTTGCTCTTTTCTCCAGTCTTCAGTATCTTCTTCACAAATTTTTTTCCCAGAAAATCACACTTTTCTTGCACTCCTCACTTGGCTTCTTGCACAAAAGCCCTGTGGTGTGCTAATGTGTCTATGAGAGGCTGGTGGAAAAGAAGGGGTATGAGGAGAGTGGAAGAGAAAGGGGATGGGGAGCTTCAGAGGTGAATCCCCAACAAGAACCAGTGTGAAGGATGCTGGTGATTGCAATGGGACAGAGGAGAGCTGGGGCCACGCGTGGGAAATCACTGCCACCCCTCCCCACAGCACTCCCCTCCCTCTGCAGGAGGGGATGCTCACAAGATCACCTGGGAACTTCAAACCTCGGCTCAGAAATGACTGGAGGAAAGCAAGTGGAGGCAGGGATTGCATTTGAGCCTGTGGGGTGAGATGTAAATTTGACAACCTGGGTGTGGGGGCAGACACAGCAGCATCTGGGGGGGATTTTACGGTGGAAAGGACAAAGCTCAGGACTGGTTGCTGCCCCTTCCCTCCAGACCTGTTGAATATGCGTGTGCTGTGCCAGCCTCCAATCCCTGAGGATGCTCCAAAAGCATCCACCTGCATGCTCAGCCCTATCAGGGATGCATCCCCTGCCTACCTGCGGGGAGAAAGGAGTCGGGCATCCAAAAATCCTCAGCAAGAAGCATCATGCAGCCCCTGGGCAGGGCTGCAAACAAGGGAGCAAAATCCCTGCAAAATACATCTCCAGCCCCGCTGCTGAGCAAACCCCGGGTGGGAAAAGCTCCGGAGTCGGCCGGGCAGGACCCATCGGAGCATCCCGAATAACCCCGGCTGCAGCGGGGGCTTTTATCCCCATCCCGCCTCGGGGGATTTTTCTGGAGCAGGGACAATCGGGTCTGGGGGGGTGGGTAACGGTGTCTGGCCAGGTTTTTCAGTCCCTCATCGGAGCCGGTTTTCTCGAAAGAAAAAAATAACATAAAATAATAATATTACGAATAATAAAAGAAATCCTAAAAATCCCGCAGTGTGGCTGTACGTGCGAACACCCCCGCGCAAGCACAGCAGCGCACACCGGCGCTCAGCGCAGCTCTGCGTGAATCCCCTGCAACCGCTAAATAAAGAAATAACACACACCCTCCCCAAAAAAACCCCAAAACCAGACAAAAACCCACCCGAAACACCCTAAC
>VZRW01008534.1:31402-73077 GCA_013398125.1 Aegotheles bennettii
CTGAAAATAAACATTTTTGAGAGGAGGAAAAAAAAATAGAGAGCCGAGGTGCCGAACGGTTGGTTCAACTCTTTTGTTGCTCGGAGAGGTGCGGTGGTGGGTGAGATGCGGGAGGGAAGAGGATGGGATCGGTCCTCGGGGTGTTCCCCCACCCCACCCCACCCCGCAGGACTCGCTGGTGGGAAAGTGTAAGGGGTTTGTGTGTGCTGGGGAGAAACCATGAGAACCAGGAGCGTGTGGACTTGGGAGCCCGGCTGATTTGCCTTTGAATGCCAAAATTGCAGACATGCCAGGAGGAAAAATAATAATAATAATAATAATAATAATAACAATAATAACAATGCCGAGAGACGCAGCGGTGATTTATTTGCATTAGCAGTAGACGTGTGGTGGGATGAGAGGTCCTGTTGGAGCTGTCAAGCCATCCCTGCTTGCCTCGGTGCAGTCAACTGGGGATGTGGGGTTGGGTTTTGGGTTTTTTTCCTGTTGTTTAGCAAAAACCCTCGGAAATTGCTACACGCAGACATTGGGGCTGCCAAACAAGTGGCTTTGGCAGTGCGTGCTGCAAGGAGCGTCTTTTTTGCAGAGAGACCCTAAAAAGCCCTAAAAAGGGGAATCACAGCTTTCACGAAGCAAGAAAAGGAGTTTGCAAGGAGTTTTCAGGCAGTTGTTTGTGCCCTTCCCAGCTGCCTTTTTGCAAATGTATTTTCCAGGGGGGTGGAGGAGTGAGGCTGCCTCAGAGGCAGGAGAAACTTCCTTGTTCCTGAGCACTTCATTGCTGCTGTCCTGGGATTGTTTCACAGTAGATGTTAACTTTAGAGCATCTGTGCTTTGCAGCCATGGGAGGCGATGGGAAACTCCAGCATCGCAGGCTGTCGGTGCCCGGGTGGGGATGGAGGAGCCAGGGAGGATCGGGAGATGGGGGAAGAGAGCGGATCTGCCAGCCCATTTCTTTGCACTTCTTGGAGATGTTCTCCAGAAACCCACCATGCTTTTACTTAGCAGGACTGTTTGGAGGTGCTGTTTGCAGCTCAAAGCCCAGGCAGGTTAAAGTTTCCCCTTCCAAAAGGGCTCTGTTCCATCTTTCCATCCCATTTTCCCCCATCCAGCTTGCAGCCCCTGCCAGGACCAAGCTTCGCTGCTCAGGGAGCCACCAAACTCGATTGCAGGATGGAGAGGGGGGCAGAGGAGAAGACTGAGGTGGGGGGAAAGATTGTGATCTCTTATCAAAATAGCTAATAGGTAATAGCTAATAGTTAATTATAAACAGAGCAGCTTGGGAGGCGGCTGTCAAACAATGATGGGACTTGGGTGGCCAAATCCAAGAGGTGCAGTGGAGTGGTGTGGGGTTTTCTGTGGGGTGGGAAAGGATGGAGCCATTCCAAAATGGCAAGCTGCCCCCTCCACCCCCCATGCACCTTTCCATCTCCAGGTGTCCCTTGGACAGGACAGCTTTTAAAATCAGTTTGTGCCCCTGGTGCTCTGAGGAAGCTGATACAACAGTGACCTGGTGTCTAAGCAGAGAAGCAACTTCACCTGGTTGTGTGTGTTGTGTGCTGTGGACGTGGGGATGGAGGGAGGTTGCAGAGGTCTCTGCAGACCCCTCTGTCACTGGGGTCCCTGGGGTCTCTCTTCCTTTGCTTCACTTTTTTTTTATTTTGCCTTGAAGGGATCTGCTTAAAAAAATGGGAAAAGCAGCCAAAATTGGCTCTTCCCTTGCAACCCGTGCTTTCTGGTGGGAACACCTTGCTTTGCATCGGTGTTGCTGGTTGCAGGCTGTGCAGCTGACACCCACCCAAGATGGGGTGACCCCCCCTCGCCCCTCGGCTCTTTGCCAGCCGGGGGACACCCGCATCTCAAGGACCTTGGGGACCGCTTTGCTGCTGTTTCCCCTCAAAGAGAGGGGGTCCCTTTGCTGCTCAGAGCCCACGTGTCCACCTTGCGCACCCCTCCTGCGGCGCCAGCGGGGTTGCGTTAGGGTCAGCTCTGGTTGCACCAGGCAGGACCTCCTCTGAGGACTTCTTCCCTGCAGTGACAGGAGGGTGCTGGCCAGGATTTAGTGCAGTTTGCTTTTCCTTGCAAGAAGCCTGTAGGTACAAACAAATCTGATTTCCTTGCTGGGGGCCAGGGGGAAGCAGACGAGGCAGGTTTTCTCTCCAGGGTTGGGAGTGTTGCCTGGGTGAGCAGAGGTGCAAGTGGCTTTTTCTTCCTTCTTTTTTTCTTTCTCCCCAACAGATTATTTACAGAAGGGAAGAAAATATTCTCACAAGTCTAATAACTTCAGTGCTTATAAAGGATTAGGTCCTAATAACTCCTCTGATAAGATGGAGGCTTGGTGTAATCTGTTACTAAGTGAAAATCTAAAAGCTATTTAAATAGATAGAGCAAAAAGCTATCAAGAGACCAGTACATTTTAAACAACAAGGAAATATCTTTATACTGATTTTAGGAGGTGTGTGGTGTAGTGGGACAGTAGATGCTTTATAAGCAAGACTATAAGAATGTTATTTATACACTGAGAAAACATTTACAAATATTCAACAGATGTGATAAGGACATTGCAGAGGTGGAGAGTGTGTTTCACACAGATGCAAGAACATCTGTAGGAGACAGTATTTAGATAGCTGCGATGATGAGTGATAATTGGCTGGACAGACAGCTGATGTTTTAATGAAGCATTTATTAAAGCTTTATGGTGGTGTTCCTAGAAGTAGAATAAACATTGCAACCATAAACTCTTTACACTGGAGATGCTATTTCCCCTGCCCTTGGCTTGTGCTGTGCTGAGTGTGTTGTTGGCCCATGAAATATATATATATACGTATGCATACATGTATACATGTATGTGTTCTGAGTCACTGTTCCTGGCCTTTTTTCAGCCATGGGTTTGCTAGCCTGATATGAGAACATCACTGAGGGGATGTGACATTACCTTGCTGAAGGACAGGACATGGTAGAGAAGGTGCTGACTTGTTTCTTTGAGGACCCCTGACTGAATACATATTGGTATGGGGTAAGGGAAGGTGTGGAGAGCATCTGAGGACGTTTTTGAAGGCGGTGGTAGTTGAAGGTGGTGGCTGGTCCCTGACTGCATCCAAATGACAAAGTAAGAGGGGTTGTGAAAAGCTCCAAAACCTGGGACAAGTAGCCAAAACTTGAAGCAGAGGAGCCAAGAGGTGTATTTCTGAAGGTGCACAGAGAAAATGAGTGTGGTGACCACAGAGAAAATGAGTGTGGTGACCACAGAGACTGTGTTTTAGATGACCTGAAGTCAGTAGAGGTGTCAGAGGTCTTTTATTACTGTGAATATTGACACGTATGGAGTATTTCAGCTGGTGCAACAGGGTCCTCAGTGCTGAACGTGAAATGTTGTTGCTGCTGTTAATAGTGATGCTGTTTGCAAATGCTGAGTTTGTTCTGTCATTGTAATGTGCTGGTCTCCGAGAGCAGGTTTTTTTTAGGGTTAGGGTAGCTGGTGGTACCTTGTCAAGATTTAAATCTCATCATTTGAAACTGTCGATCGTCGCACAAATGTAATTTGTGATGAAACCAATCAAATCCATCCCGTGGGTTTCCTGCCAGAAGGTTTCTCTTATCTTCTGTCTCAGGTGTGACTCCTTACAGTGATGAAAAATATTGGGTTGCAAAGCAGGAGAATGCAGAAATATGAGCAAAGACTGCCACTGACATTTAAAAAACTCCTGAAAAAGTTTATTTTGAGATTGGCCTTTTGCAAGACCTAAACAAAGCATTCTTGAGAGGGCTGGCTTGGAAAATGTGTTCACAGTTTCTCCGTTTTTATGAATCAGAAGCATTTGATCTAAAATTAAATAGAAATAAAAAGAAAGAAAGAAAAAAAATATACCCAAACAGTTCTTGACAGCTGACCGAGAGATCATTTCTGAGTAGGTGTAAGGCTTAAAAAAAGGGATGTGCAGAATCCTTGCTATTTTTACTCTCACTCATGATTCTTGCTTTCATGATTAATACTCTGAACATCGCCGGGTGGCTTCTGCAAGGGAGTTCTGTGTTCTCGGGTAAAGACCCAGTTTGAATATAAGTTATTGGAAAGTTTTGCATTTATTTGCTTGGCAAGGAAGATGAATTCCCTCCACTGAAATCGAGGAGGTGACATTATCCTTGCCCCTGCAGTGCAGGAGATCAGACAAGACAACCATGAGCCGAGGATCCTTAAGGTCTAAGGAGCAATAAATTGCTTGCCAGGGTTTTTGGGTGAAAAGCAATAGCTTTCCTGATGCATTAAAAATACCCTTTTAAATAAAGGACAAGAAAAAAGTAGTATTTAACTATTTCTTAGAAGGTGTTTTGAGCAAGGTGCAGGTGTAAGACCAGATTCCATGATGCACCATTGTATGAGTGATGGCAAAGCATTAAACCTAGATGTCCTGGAGCAGCTCCTGTGTTCACCATGGCACCTCTTAGAGGCCACTTGTGGAATGAAAGGGAATCCAGTTTGTTTTTTCTTGGAGAAATGGGGTGGAAATAGCCCCATAAATGTAACTTGTAGGACTCTGAGTTAAAAAGTCTTGTGGAATTTAGTTTTGGATAGACCTTGTCAAGGGTCTGCTGGCTGCCCTTGGCGAAGGGAAGGGTCCTCCTTCTTGTGGTCTTGCACTGAGCAGTGGCAGGAGACGGCTGCAAGGGCTGAATCTTTCTCTTTTCGGCAAATTGTGCCAGTCAGTGAAGCTGCTTCTGGATGTAAAGCTCAGAGAGAGATATAAGCACATGTAGGACTAAGCCCAAATGCTGATCAGCTGTGCTGTTTAGATGAACCGAACAGTGCCAAGACCTAAAATGTCATTTTTCCCTGAAAAGTGTTGGAATCAGATGGCAGATGTTTCCTGGATTCTCGTTTGCCTCTCGTATTTTTATTCTTTCTTTCAAACAGCTCTGACTGCTGCAAAGCACCACGGCATGGAAGGCAGAACCCATTGCCCTGGGTGATGGGAGTTTTGGCTGACGAGGGACTTCTGAACTGGGCCCTAAATGGGGTCCATGAAAACAGTATTTTGGGTTTCCTGCTGAGTGACTTCTATTGCTTGGCTGATCGGTCCCATTCAGGGGGTCTGGCTGATTTTTTTTTTTGATCCACGTGGCTGGTGTTTTGAGATGATAAGCATCAGATGAGATGTTTCAGGAGGATAAGCAGCTGTGTGTGTTCAAGTTACCCATCTAAGAGGCTTCTTCATTTCAGCTCCGTTTGAAACACGGAGGTGGCAGAAGACAGGGTGTTGCAGATGGTTGCTGCTGTGCTTCTTCTCTGCAGTTCTTTTGCTGGTTGTAAAGCTTAGTGGAGATATTGATTCAGTCACTTTCATGGCCCTGATTCAGTTGAGAGCTTTAGAAGATGCCTAATCTTAAAATATGCTGTATTCCCAAAGTAGTCGGAGTATTGGGTCCTTAGTATGGGTGGAAGTGCTTTACCAAAACATCATGGAAGTTGGTTGTTGTATCACGGAGAAGGTGACAGAACAGCTGGAAATGAGAAGGATTAGTACATGATGACTTTCCTCTCCCTGACCTGGCACCTTACACTGACATTTAGGTCTGTGGAAAGAGGATGTGAAATACCAGTGCTGTGGCAGGAGGGGATTTTACAGCTGCAGGGGATGAGTGTCAGTGATGTGAACGCAGGGCAGGGGAGAGGCACCTGCTCGCCTTGCCTGGCTGTTTGGGATGGCTGGTTTGGGGCTGGATCCTGCTGTTGACATCCCAATCTGGGAGGTTTCCTCAGCCAGCTGACACGAGAGCTGGGGACAGGATGGTGCTCTACAACTCCCTGACAGGAGGTTGTAGCGAGGTGGGGTCGGTCTCTTTTCCCAAGTCACAAGTGATGAAGATGAAATGGTCTCAATTTGCACCCGGGGAGGTTAGATTGGATATTAGGAACAACTTCTTCACTGAAAGGGTTGTCAGGCCCTGGCACAGGCTGCTCAGGGCAGTGGTGGAGTCCCCATCCCTGGAGGGATTTAAAAGCCATGTAGATGTGGTGCTGACGGACATGGTTTAGTGGTGGCTTTGGCAGTGCTGGGTTAGTGGTTGGACTTGATGCTCTTAAAGGTCTCTTCCAACCAAAATGATTCTATGTGCTTTGTGGGGTGCTGAAGGTGGGGACATCAGGGTTATCAGGGGCGATGGCAGGGGCGCAGGTGTGGCAACAATGCCTGACAGCCCTTGGTTATAAAACACCCAGGTGACTGGGGAGAAGTGAATGAAAGACTGCTTTTAGTTGTGGAGGTTTGATCTAGTCCTCAGGGAAGGTTGTGGCACGTTTTTGCTGTAAGTCCAGCTCTGGGTCCTTGGGTTATATTGACCCATAGGTGAGCTGAGAGTGGGATGTGTGCCTAAGGCTGTGTGCCTGCCTGTCACCCCTCTCGGGGTTTTTTGGCCTAATACTGCAGAGCTTTTTGCTGTAAACAAATTGGTTTCTCTAATTAGGTTTATTTTACTTTCTGTTATCTTGTCTTACTGCTGTTTATCTCAGTGTGTATCCTGGACTCCGAGGTATACCAGGTAGAGAGGATAATAAAATTGCATTGTGAAACAGGTTTTTCTCTGTTGGCATAAAAAGTGTGAGGCACTCAACAGAAAGAGAGGGGAGCAAGGACCTGCTGAGCTACGGAGAGCTGCTACCACCTCGCATGATCCCTTCTCTATCATGTGTCTTCAGAGAAGTTCGGTTCCTGTCCTTCCCTTTCAGGATGGACAATCCAGACCATCCCTGCTCTGATGGTTCCTCTAGTTTCCCATGTTGGCATGTTTTCCCTCCAGGCTTAGTGATTTATGATACTGATGCTTGACTTCAAGAGCAGAAGGATCAGCCCTATTGAGTGGCTGGAGCAGGAGGGCTGGAAGGGACCTCCATGACTTGTACAGACCATCTCTTCCCCCAGGGCAGGATTAACTGTACCAAGATCTGTTTCTGGACAGATCAGCATCCTAACCCCTCAAAAAAGCAAGGCTCTGTGCCATTCCCACAGCCGATCCCACTTCACCAGATTCATTATTAGAGATTCCTTCTCATGCCCAAATCAAATATCCCCTCCTGCAGTTTAAACCCAAGCCTTCCCCTTCAATCCACCAAGAACATGGAAAACAGATTATGCCCTTTCCCCGTTCATCTGTTCTTTATATATTTGAATATTGTGAACATTCCTAGCTCTCCAGATTAGATGGGATTTGTTTCTTGCACCCCACAGTTCATCTGAACCAGCACAGCACTGTTCAAAGCAGTAATTTGCCCCTAATAAAATCCTGTGGGGTGTTCAATATGAAAGAGAAATTGTCACTTGATATAAGTGGAAACACTTGGTGAGGGAAGCTCTCAAATAAATAATAATAATATAAAAAAGGACAGGAATTTGGAAGAAGTGATCTTTAAAAGGTTTCCAACTGGTGCTTTGTCTGAGAAGAGAGACAGGCTCTTTCTCTGGGAGGTGAAAGCTCTTCCTTGATGTGATCAATAGCCCTCGCAAATGAGCCTCCATTTGCATTGTGCAGATGCTCAGGGGGTGTAAATATTGTGGCAGGCTGCCACTAGCAATCCCTGCCTGAAGTATGGTTTTATTTAGGGACCTCTGCCTAGAGGAGCAGACTTTCTTCCCAGCCACAGTGTTAGTCCTGTGGATCCTCATGTTGAATGCAGTGGCATGTTTAACGTGTATAAATACCTAAAGGGTGGGTGTCAAGAAGATGGACCCAAGCTCTTCTTGGTGGTGCCAACCAACAGAACAAGAGGCAATGGGCAGAAACTGATGCACGGGGAGTTCCACCTGAACTTGAGGAAGAACTTCTTTACTGTGTGAGTTCCCTCACACTGGAGCAGGTTGCCCAGAGAGGTGGTGGAGTCTCCCTCACTGGTGATAACTCAAGAACCATCTGGATGCAGTCCTGTGCCATGTGCTCTAGGATGACCCTGCTTGGGCAGGGAGGTTGGACCAGATGACCACTGTGGTCCCTTCCAACCTTACCAATTCTGTGATTCTGTGATTTGCAGCATTGCTCATGAACTACCTTTCTGGGAAGCTGGAGACTGCATTTATTGCCTTACATTGCCTGCATGCTCCTGGAGGTGGTCTCTGGGCATTGAAAAAGGTCACCTGCATTGCTGAAAGCAAGGAATGGAGATCCAGACTTTTAGACCCAGAAGGGAACACTGACTTGACTTGAGCTATCAAAATCAGAGGCTGTGTGTTGTGATCTTCAGTGTGCCTGCTGGAAAGACTGATCTCAGTGTTAACTGGGGCTGGGTTCTACTGGGACACGGGTATCTCCAGGCTAGCAGTGGAGGCACCCAGAAGGGCTGCAGGAGCACAGTGTTGGGCCAGAGTCCCAAAGGGGAAAGGAGATGCTGTGGAGAAGAATGCTTGAGGGTGAGCAGCATATCAACTTCGTAATTTTTTCCCTTGTTCTTCAGTGTTGCCTGATCTGATATTGTGTCCTATGGGTGAGAAGATGCTTTGGTGGATCATCTGAGGAGGGAGAGCATGATTCTGGTTCAGTTGGTCTCTTCTCCCAAGTAACAAGTGATAGGACAAGAGGAAATGGCCTTAAGTGGCACCAGGAGAGGTTTAGAGTGGATATTGGGAAAAATTTCTTCACAAAAAGGGTTGTCAGGCCCTGGCACAGGCTGCCCAGGGCAGTGGTAGAGTCACCATCCCTGGAGGGATTTAAAAGCTGTGTATCACAGAATCACAGAATCACAGAATTGGTAAGGTTGGAAGGGACCACAGTGGTCATCTGGTCCAACCTCCCTGCTCAAGCAGGGTCATCCTAGAGCACATGGCACAGGACTGCATCCAGATGGTTCTTGAGTATCACCAGTGAGGGAGACTCCACCACCTCTCTGGGCAACCTGCTCCAGTGTGAGGGAACTCACACAGTAAAGAAGTTCTTCCTCATGTTCAGGTGGAACTCCCTGTGTATCAGTTTCTGCCCAATGCCTCTTGTTCTGTTGGTGTGTAGATGTGGTGCTGAGGGACATGGTTTAGTGGCGGCCTTGGCAGTGCTGAGTTAATTGTTGGATTTGGTGATCTTAAATGTCTTTTCCAACCCAAATGATTCTATGATTTTACCTGATGTCAAGCCTTTTGACCAGGTGGAGAAATCAGCGAGGACATAAAAAAAGTGATATGTTCTGGAAGTAGAATGGAAGAGGAGACAACTGGAGTAACCATCTCAGCTCTGGGACTGGACTGAGGCTTCCCAGGAGGCTCAGCACCAGTTCCTGCAGTTTCCTGATTGTTCAAGCAGGTGGATCTGGTCTCATTTTTTCAAAATGGTTTCCTTGATGGCTTTGCAGTGGCTTTTTTGCTTATGGTTCTGCAAAAGGCTTGAAGATGGTAAAGGCTACGTGAAATTGTAGGTGGTAGCCCCTGGCTTTGAGGAAACTGGGTGAAATCAGCAGATGCATTCACCGGGAAAGTCTGCTGGGGGCATCCCATGTTCAGCTTCCCTCCAGCTTGGCTGGAAAGTGTGGATTCCTTATATCCCAACATACCTAGGGTCGAGCTTTGGAAATGCAGTGAGCCCTGGAGCTCACGGACCCACCCTCCCACTGGCCATGTCCTTAGCAGGGGCTCTTCACCAAGAAGACCGGGTCATGGTAGTAGCCCTTACTGCAGCCCTGCTGTACTCATCAAGTGGCTCCTTGCAGAGAGGTGCGACCATCTCAAGTCAATCAGCGTTACAGAGTATTGGAGGCAGGGACTGGATCTTTGGGAAAGCAGTGGGGTTTGCACTTCTCCACTGTTCAGGAAGGACTCAGCAGGACATTGGCACAACTGATGCTCTTATCCAAGCAGGAGTTTTCAAGGATGTAGGAACTCTTGCATCCTTTCTTACATCAATCCCAATTAAACAAGGGAAAATTTGGGAGGGAGAATTTAAAGTTTTTCAGGGCTAACTCTGTGGGAGAGCAGTAGGATGCAGGATTTGTGTACGTGGGTAGGGGACCTCTCCCTGCTCGTACAAAGAGCCAATACTGATGGAGATGACAAGGCAGTGTGGCTGAGATAATGGTGTGGCTGAGACTGACAGCCGTGGGAAGAAGAAAATAAGAGTTTTGGGGTTTTTTTATATAGGCTGGCTTTTTCTGCCTGTGAATTAAGAGCCTGGATCTGAATTAAATACCAAGAGAATGGGAGGAATCAGATCAGTTTGAACCTCCACTGTGCAGAAACAATGAACAAGGGATCTGAAACTGGGGAATTTCCCCCCTCCCTGCTCTTTCAGATGCATTTAATAATATTTCTATTTGTGGTATTGCCTAATGTAGTGTCACCTTGAGCCCCTTTTGCTTGTTGTTTGCCATCCCCTGGTTTGCAGGCTGGTGATGCGGCTTGTGGTCCTTAATTTGGTTTCTAGTAGACACGTTTCTACAGCCTGATGGAGAAATAGGGGTACAGCGGTGTGTGCTGCTTGTTTAATGTTGATGATAGCAGGCCAGGCAGCATGCTACTGTTAACAGTATGGCTGGGGACTCTGTTTGAAGTGTTAATTAGCAGCAATTAATAAGAAGAGAAAAATTAATACCCTATGTCAGCTTTCTTTGCTAGTTAGTTATATCAACACCAAGGCTCAGAGCTATCTTGAAGCTTATGTTTGCATAAGAGTTTTGGTCTTGTTGTCACATAGTATTGGGAAAATACTTAAATGTTCTCCTACCATAAAATTTAAGCTAGTTATTCCCAAAATAAGAAGATAAGCTGTAGCCTCTGACAGATCCAGTTTTCTTGGGATGTGGATGCTTTCAACGTGGCATTTCAAAAATGATAAGTTGTCCATAGTGTAAGCAAAAAATACATTAAAACAGAGTTCAGCAAAGGAAAATGATGACATTGATGAATCTGGCTAAGAGATTCTGTGTTGCCCCTTTTTTTAATAGAAGTGGGCTCAAGCCCAGCCTCAGACATTGCTGCCTTGGATGGATCCCAGCCGTGTTGCAAACACCTCGGGCAGGTTCTTGCTGATTTTCCCACCCATTTTCCATTTCATATGAGAAATTCCCTGGCTTACAGAATCACAGAATCCTAGGGGTTGGAAGGGACCTCGAAGGATCATCCAGTCCAACCCCCCTGCCAGAGCAGGGTCACCTAGAGTCCATCACACAGGAACGCATCCAGGCGGGGTTTTGAATGTCTCCAGGGAAGGAGACTCCACAACCTCTCTGGGCAGCCTGTTCCAGTGCTCTGTCGCTCTCACTGTGAAAAAGTTTTTCCTGATATTCACATGGAACCTCCTATGCTCCAGTTTAAAACCATTGCCCCTTGTCCTATCATTGGTCATTACTGTAAAAAGCTTTGCTCCATTGTCCTGCCCCTCACCCTTTACATATTTGTAACCATGGATGAGGTCACCCCTCAGTCTCCTTTTCTCCAAGCTAAAGAGCCCCAGCTCCCTCAGCCTTTCCTCATAAGGGAGATGTTCCACTCCCTTCATCATCTTTGTGGCTCTGCGCTGGACTCTCTCAAGCAGTTCCCTGTCCTTCTTGAACTGTGGGGCCCAGAACTGGACACAATACTCCAGATGTGGCCTCACCAAGGCAGAATAGAGGGGGAGGAGAACCTCTCTTGACCTACTGACCACCCCCTTTCTAATGCACCCCAGGATGCCATTTGCCTTCTTGGCCACAAGGGCACATTGCTGGCTCATGGTCATCCTCCTGTCCACCAGGACCCCCAGAGTAAGGCCAGGCTTAGGAGAACTGGCCTTTCTCATGGATCTGGTGGCAGCTTTTGGGGCTTGACTGCATAAGAAACAGCAAATACTGCAGTCGTCTGTTTGGACACCTTCAGCTTTTTATCAGCTCATAACTTTGTCTTATCGGCATCGTAGCAGCGTCACAAGATTTATCTACACTAGTAGCTTATCTTTCTTCTTGGTATTTATATTGTTGCCCCTGAGTTATGTTTAAGAGGACTGATTTGTTGTGTTTAAATTGATCTCTCTGTTTCTCTGCTTTCTTTGAATTATTTTTTTAATAGACCCAGATTATCTGGTCCTAGGCAAAAATGGAAACAGGCAAACCCACCTAAGGTTTAGCTGACATCTTCTATCCTCTCACATTTAACGAGCTTGATGTAAAATCCTCATACTTAACCAATTTATTATTAATTTTATTTAATGGAAGCATCCTCTACCAAAGGAGAAGTGTTTTTTGACTTTCAGTAGACCTATTGCTTCTAGTTTCTTAGTTAGTTGAATCTTAATATACACTGGGGATGAGTGATATATATGTTCTGAGGTTAGCTGCACTCGAAATACGTGTAGTATATAATACACTTAATTCATTAGCAAGTCTCATGTCAACAGAGAATAAAGATGAACTGCTGTAGTGGCCATTGCAGTGGGGAAGTGATCATTATTATTTATGGAGGGCTCAAAGTACACTAAGCACTTTGCAAAGAGACCAAGGAGCATATTGCTCTGAATTGGTTTACAGTCTCCCTTTTTAATAATACTCTTTTCCTTTCGTTAGCACCTTCCTTTGGGGTGGGGAACGCAAATTGCTGATGGGGGTCTCACTTTGTGCAGACAACCTTCAGTTGGGGGTTGTATCACCTGCCTTGGCAATTTGCTTTTACCAGTGATGCTTTGTGAAGCACCCGTGGTTTTAGCGTGGTTCAGTTGCAGTGCCACGATGCTGTTGTGATTGCTCCAGCAGACAGACCCACCATGGGTCAGTTAACGGCTGTTACACTTACACCTGACACACTCCTCATCTTTTTCAGTTCCTCCTATAACTGCTCACACACGTCCATTTCTTCCTAGCATTTTTCATTGGAACAGCCTTAAAAACTGGGAATGAAAAATCTACGAAGAACATTCTCCCTTTTTCTATTTTATAACCACCATATCTGGTCTTCCTGAATATGCCTCCTTAGTAGTAAAAATTGAAAAAAAATCCCATAATATTTTTACAATCTTACTATCTCCTGGTTTGCCTGGCCTCTGGCAGTAAACTTTTTCCCTACTTCTAGTCACACTTCTTGCAGAGCATTTGGTGTCGGTGCTGCCAGCATAGTCCTCTCTGTCCTGCGGGTCTTGGAGGCATCCCCTAATAAGCAGGACCAGTCCTCCACATAGTATATTCTGGACGCACCACTTCCCTTACTACCTGTCTTTGCTTTAGCATATCTTGTGTGAATAGCTGGTTCCCTCTGTGCCCATAACCCGAGCTCTTGGTTTCTCTTTTTCAGTCCTCCTTTGGCACCTCGTAATTCATCATCATCTCGGAGTTTTACTGAAAAGCTCACCTTGGAGTTATTTTTAATCTGCTCCTAAAGGTGTATCTCTGGGTAGTGCTTGCCTGGTGGCTTAATGTAGCTAGAAATACAGTTCTCATTTAGTCTGGTGTCTGTGTCAAGATCTAGTCAGACTGTGTTCCCTTTCTTATGTCATTTTTCATCTCTGTGTGCTTTTATTCCACTTTATGTTTACTGTGGTCACTCCTTCTGGAAGAATCTTCTCTGCCAACGTAACCAAATCTACACCTGAGTTAATATTTGCTCCCCTGCATGGTACTAACTGGTGCGGTTGCCTTAGGTCAGTCTTCACTCAAAAAAACAGTTGCAACCAGCATTATTTCATTAGGCTATCTGCATTTTGCATGCTGAACGTGATTTTCTAGAGTTATTCCAGTCTCTCCCAAGTATTTTCCCGTCAGTGATTCCTCTGTTTTGTTATCACAGATCTCCCCCTTTGGAAGTCTGAATAGTTATGGAGTGAGGTGTATCTCACAGTGTTAGCCATCAAAAAATTGCAAGTCATGTGCTGGACTTACTGGAGAATGTTTGAGTTGACCTTTCCTGCCTTTTTTGGCATGGGTTGTGCCACCTTATGGGCTGGTCCTTCCCTCTCCATTGCTGGTACAGGGAGCTGGACTGAACTTTGAGATGTGAGTTTTGAGGATGCTGTTTATTACCTGATTATCTTCTCTGTTGTTATTATTGTTGCTGTTAGGATATTACGGCCACTAAGGTCTTTTGCTGAGGTTCCTCATCCAACTTTACCTTCACCTTGGAGGAGAGAGCAGGATCGAAGGGTCACAATAGACATGGGATAACTTGAAAGCGACTTGACAAGGCTGAGGGAATGGGTTGGTGTAGGTAGAACAAATCACTCATTGTTTTTTCTTTTAGCTTGTCCTCTAGGCGCTCCCTGTGCAGGATGAATTAGGAAGGCAAGGCCTCTTCCTCTGAACCATGGAGACAAGGGCATCTTTCATCGCCACCATGCAAGAGACCCAGCATCTGTCTCCAGAGAAGGGTCAGAGTCCAGCCAATGGCAACAGGGAGCAGTTTGATTCAGGTGAGCTCTCCTTCCATGGGTTGTCTCCACTGTCACAGCCCTCCAACTGATCATTGGTAGAGATGGGGACAGCCGTGTGGCCAGGGGAGCATTGGGAATGGTTGTGCAGCTTAAAGGCCTTTGAGTCTTTTGAGTTGGGCTATGTCCTATGGTTGATGGGTTCGGAATTTTGAGCTTTTATTCTTCTACAGTATAGCAACTATTCAAAATTTAAACAAAAAGCAATGGAGAACCTTTCCCAGGACATCATATGGTGTTCTTCCAGTTTCCCCAGACCTTTTTAGTCAGTTGAAGTTTTGGATGCTCTATAGTTGAAGACTGGATGCTCTATAATGCTCTGGGATGGGCATATAAAGGTGAGGATTCTCTGCACTACATTTGGGCATTGCCAAGGTAGATACAGTAAAATAAGTGATAGCTTCTGGTCGTTTCTGCTGGAATTAGATGCTTTAACTTCCCATATCTAGCCTTAAGAGGAGGACACTTCATCTTATGGTGACGTTTCACATTATGACTAGACCAAATCTACTTTCTTTCTGATACCAAAATGGGAGACTCTTCTTTATGCCATCTCTTCTCTTGTACCATCTCTGCTGTCCATCACACCCTGGGCTGAGTCAAACAACTCACTAACCCAGCAGAAAGGTAATTAAGAAAAAAAAAAAGTGAGCAATTTTCTGCCAGCTTTGTGAGTTGAACTGGCTGGAGGAAGAGGGAGGGCCAGAACACGTGCTGGTGGGAATGGGACCTCTCCCAGTGGCACTGAATTGTTAATTGGCTCAGCTATAACTTGTAATTTCATCCTTGCTCTGTGTTTGCAGGGGAGATCTCAGCTGATGGACTTGTGGAGAACAACACTGAGCTGTCAGTCAGTTAGTCGTACAAAAGGGTTTGGTTTTGCATCATAGTACTTGTGTTGGTGCTCATATGCTTGAATGCTTTTCCAGAACTCGCTTGCATTTCTGTAAGAGCTATTCTTGACAAAAGGATCCTGAGATGTAAATGGCAGATGAAAGTCTGTACTTGCAGGTGGGCCTCCTAAAGGGCTGCCTAAAGTCTTCTTCCATGGAAACAGGTGTC
Source organism: Aegotheles bennettii (assembly GCA_013398125.1). Taxonomy (NCBI): domain Eukaryota; kingdom Metazoa; phylum Chordata; class Aves; order Caprimulgiformes; family Aegothelidae; genus Aegotheles; species Aegotheles bennettii. The sequence goes on from VZRW01008534.1 coordinate 46,814, forward strand.
CTTACCAGTGATAGATCACTGATTCAATGCTACTTGAATGCAACAAGTGGTGGGATGACTCTTTAAAAACTCTGCATACTTTGCCTTCACTGCCTTTTGCATCTTTTCTCTCTAGTGATGCTCTTTGTGCTGTATTGGCCAGTGCTGTGCTGGAGTCCTTTGCAAAGCTGTGTCTTTGGGCTACTTTTCACTGTTTTTTCCCTCAGCACCTCCAAAATTTGACCACCCAGACTTTAGTTTCTTCAATTCTTGTAGTGACTCAGTGATATTCCTATTTCCTTAGACATGACCCATTGGAAAGCTGTAACCAGCCTTTGAATCTGTGCCACGTTCACTAATGAGCTGGGAAGGAAAGATTCACAACAATGTAAGACCATGCCAGTTAAACCATGAGCTGTGGTCCTTGAGGTTACATTGTAAAAGATTTTTAGGGTGAGGATGGGCTGTTTTGCACAGCTCCTTGTGCAATGCAACCATCTTCTGCAACTTCTACCATGGCACATTTGGCCTGCAGGTTGTCAGTGTCCACCTGGGCAGCTCTTAGCAAGCAACCGTTTGTGGAATTGAGATGGACGTGCAGGTTGGCTTTCAAGAGGTCAGCAGTGGTAGGGAAAAATGAGAGGGATATCCTGTGAAAAATGTAAACTGGCTGTGTTTTACACTGAAAACATTTGAGATGTGGGGTAGTCCAGTTGGTCTTGCCATGATGCTTAGAGGTTCAACTGGACTCTTAAGCTCTGCATGTTAGGTGGGACACAGAGAGGTGGAAATTTCCCTGTGCTATGGGGCTGTTAGCCCAGCCAAAGTTTTGTTTATTTTTTTTTCCATGGTATATGCAGTGGTTATGGTTGTTTCAGATGGCCTCAAAGGGAAATTGGACATGCTTATGCTTCAAAACCATGTTTGTCTCAAGGAGACCCCTGAACCAGAAATAGTTGCATGATAGAAACTTACCTGGAGGGAAGTGTCACACATGGTTGCTCTCGTCTAATGGATGTCTCTGGGCATCCAGGAAAAGGCAAAGCATACAGGAAAAGCATGCTGTCTCTGGGAAGGGGAGGGTAAGTAGATGTGGAGGGGTTGTGATGAGAAACCTGGATTCATCCCACCTAAAGGAAGCAGGACACTCTTATGTTACCTTAGGTAAGAACATAAATATTGCCTTGGATTCTCCCATAGACATGAAAGAGAAAGAGCCTCCCTTCTCTAGTGCGAGTCATAGAGATGGCTACTGAGGGTCCTCTAGAGTTAAACATCTGAATCTGGAGCTGAGGTGTCTTAAAACACCTTACAAAACCTAGTCATCTGATGCTGCTTGTGTCACCAGTGAAGAGAAAGATACAGCTCCAGGAAGAAGTCATCCCATTTTAACACAGGTGCCAGGTTGCCTTTGGGTCGAGTTGCCATCTGGAGCTGCCTGTTTCTCCCCACTGAGGATGAAGAAAGCAAACTCTGGCTAGAGCAGAGGGGAACATCTTGTTGTTGCTCATGTGATGCAGACACCTCTCTCGAGGTGGGATTCATGTCCTCTAATTCAGACATTTCTAGAGTGGACACCTACAGTCTGATCTAGTCCCCATAGGATACATTTATACCCAATGGAGTGAGGGAGGAGCCTCTAGAATGAGATTCAGTTGGCCAACCATAGTCGTTGGTGTTGGAATATGAAGAACTGGCCTACGGTGCCTACATTTCTTTGGGGGTATGGATCTTGGTGACTCTCCCAAGGCCATGCTGAAGGTTCGTAGTTGATCAGGTCCTCTCCCATCCCTGCCTCAGTTGGTATATTAACTGCTAAAGCATTTCAGTTCTTTATTCACTCAAAAAGCCACAAATGTGTCTGTGTGCTATAAATAAGATAGCTAAGCAATTCACCACAAATACATTCTTGCTCTGTGAAGCCTGGGAAAAATCTGTGTTTCTGGAGCCACAAGTTTGGGGTCTTTTATCCTCTTTATTTCCCATAGCCAAACATCCTGGGAGGCTGCTAGCAGCTGGAACACTTGCATTTTTATAGTGTCAGTGCATGAGCACTTGAAAGCCATTGAGAGGCTCACAGATAATGACTTGTTGATTTTATTTGCCATCCTGGGCTTGTTTATACATCACTGTATTGCAGACTAGCCAGCCTTGACTCTTCTATTAAGAAAGAGCGCTGGCCTAAGTACCAATAATTGGAAAGGGAGCTGATATGTAAAATAGGCCTAATGCCACATTTGTCATCTCACGGGGAGCTCTGTGAAATGCTGGAACCTGGGGCTTTGCAGCTCTCAAGCAGAGCCAGGACTTTGTTCTTGGGGTGCGTGACTTGAGGAGCAGCAAAGAGATCGTCTTTGTGATAACCATTTCTCAAGTGGGCACAGCCTTCGTTGTCATGTGTTAAGAGAGACTTTGCATTTCTCTATCTACGTTTTAATCAGGGGATCTCCAGGCAATGGAGAGAGATTGGCAAGAGGTGTCATCTTCTTCTCAACAGTAGGGCTTTTTGGTGGGTGAGGAGATTTGCCTACAGCCCCATCACGTGCATGGGTGGGGTTGGGTCCCTTGGTCTCATCCCTGGACCACGCTGTCTCTGCTCTGGGTGCTCCCCTCCCAGATTTCTAGAAAGGAACAAAGTCCATAATAAAACATTTTGGAAACTTACAGTCCCTTCAAAATCCTTTGTGATAAAACGAAGCAAAATAACACACTGATACCATGATAAATGAGTACTCTGACATTATTTTTACAGACCTTGTAAAAGTAATTTCCTGATAAAGTCTGCAGATAAAACACAGTAGAGGAGTCAGACTTGTGATGTGTCAGAGAGAAATGAATTGACGAGGAAGGAAGGCTGCAGCTCCCACGCTGCCCCTGCCGAGGTCTGAAAGCCTCTCTGTTTGGGTTTAGAAAGGGGTGATCTGGGTGATACTTTTTTTAAACAGGTGCTGTTGTGAGTTTTGCTGAACTGCCTGTGGATGAACTTGCCAGTGGGGCTGTGGGAACAGTGGGGCCAGCCAGTCTCTGTGTTGGCACATGGCAGAGGAGATCATGGGTAATAAGATTATGAGGTACAGGAGGACTTGTTGCATCCCTAAGCAGCATCTGTAATGCCAACATCATTAACGTGCTGTTGGCAAAGTCTGGAGAAGGTTTTGTCACCCTGGAGAGACAGTGCTCCCTGCAAGGGTTGGAAGTTACATATTGAACTGCCTACAAATCTCTGCTTCCACTGCTCTGTGGAATGACTCCTCCCCATAAGACTACCAAGGAAAGCTGGAGAACCAGGGGATTCTTGCCTGAACTCACCCAGCAGGTTAGAGCAAAAAACAGTAACAAAAACTGAGAATATGCAGAGAGCTTCATGGGCTGAGGGTAGTGCCTCATACTCTGAAGTAGAAGTATTATAGAATCATAGAATCGTTTTGGGTGGAAAAGACCTTTAAGGTCATCAAGTCCAACCATTAACCCAGCACTGCCAAGGCCACCACTAAACCATGGCCCTCAGCACCACATCTACACAACTTTTAAATCCCTCCAGGGATGGTGACTCCACTCCTGCCCTGGGCAGCCTATGCCAGGGCCTGACAGCCCTTTTTGTGAAGAAATTTTTCCTAATATCCAACCTAAACCTCCCCTGGCACAACTTGAGGCCATTTCCTCTTGTCCTGTTACTTATTACTTGGGAGAAGAGATCGACACCCACCTTGCTACAACCTTCTTTTGGGCAGCTGTATCTGAGCAGAAGAGAAGAGAGCCCAGGGCTGACCTGGAAATATCCTATCCATGTCAGATGTCCTGAGGTGAAGATGTTCTTGGGGTTGTTGAGCAGCCCATCCCAACACCACAACCACAACTGAATGCAGAAGTGGTGAGCAACCAAGCAGAGGGGATGAGCTTTTAGCTTTTTGCCTTTTTCTTTTCACGTTGGATGTTGCTGACTTTTAGTGGGATGAGGATTAGTTGTGCTCAGGGAAGAAAGTTACTTAAACATCAGAGTAATTTTACACATGGGATGGGTAACTATTTGTCTATGTGCTTGTGGACTAATGTACTTCATTTTAGAGGCTCAGCCTTTGAGATCTCTGGACCTGGCTCTTCTCTAAAGCATGAACTCCACAAGACTGCAGACATCAAGGCTGAAAAATCATCTAAGTTTTCTGCTTGCATGATACAGATGAAGGAAACTCTTAGCAGTGTTTGCACTGATCTCCTACCTTGTGGTTAAGCTGTGGCTTATCTTTCAGTCAAGAATGAACAAACCCCTCATTTTGGGTCAAATATCTCAGAGTCAGCTTCTATGCGTGGAGGTTTCTGCAGTGATTGCAAGAAGCAAAACAAGACCCATCCCTTATTCTACATTGAATTCGTCTGTTTTCAGGTTGTAATCATGGAATTGGGTTATTTCTTGTCTTGCTGAGTTGAAATATCATCTGGTAGCCACTTTATCATGGGAGTAAATGTTGATTTATGTCTTCATATTTAGGTAGGTTGATTGAGTTTAAGGCAAGGAGCCAGACCTTGGATGTGATGCAGGAGTGTGCAAAGTGTTTAACAGCGATGACAGCTCAGAGCTCCTCTTTGAACCCCCAGACAGATCTTTACCCTCCACCAGCTCTGTCTCAAAAACCCTCTTCTGATCCACTTTTCCCCTCACCTACATATGTCTGGCTCCATAGGCAGCAAAGAAAACCTTGTGTCTTCCCCTTTTAATAATGAGAGATTCCCATTGCACAACATAATTTTCTGGTCCTGAAAACTGGAGGCCCGTAGCAATAATTGCGATAAATTAACCCTGCCGTTTTCTTCATAAAACTGTCTGGGGAGGTTTCTTAATTCAGTTTGTCATGAGTCACTTTAATTACATCATGACCGCTCTGATGAATGCTTGGGCAGGTAAGGGTCTCAAAGAGTTTGCCTGATAAATGCTTATTGGAAAGAGCTCATTGCTAGACTGTAAATATTTTTGCTGTGAGGATGAAGCTGGGTTTTCAAGATTGCTTGGGAACAAAATGAAAACAATCAGATTTGGCTGATTTTCTGTAAGTAAGTGAAGGATTTATTTTTAATTATTGTTGTGTGTGTTTCAGTGATGGTTTGAGGCCCCAGCTCTGCTCTACTCAGCACAGATATTAAAAAAATAGAGTAATAGTGTAAAGTCGTTCACCTTGGGGAAGGATCGTGTGGGGCAATGGTGTGGATGGGGGAGGCATGGTGATGGATGATCAGAAGGCTGGAGCACTTCTCCTATGAAGACGGGCTGAGAGAGTTGGGGTTGTTCAACCTGGAGAAGAGAAGGCTCCAGGGAGACCTTAGAGCACCTTCCAGTGCCTGAAGGGGCTCCAGGAAAGCTGGAGAGGGACTGGTGCCAAGGGCAGGGAGTGATAGGACAAGGGGTAATGGCTTTAAGCTGGAAGAGGGTCAATTTGGATTGGATATTAGGAAGAAATTCTTTGCTGTGAGGGTGGTGAGACACTGGCCCAGGTTGCCCAGAGAAACTGTGGCTGCCCCCTCCCTGGCAGTGTTCAAAGCCAAGTTGGATGGGGCTTGGAGCAACCCGGTCTGGTGGGAGGTGTCCCTGCCCATGGCAGGAGGTTGGAACTGGATGAGCTTTAAGGTCCCTCCTAACCCAAACCATTCTGTGGTTCTGTGATCCAGAGCCCCAGATCTGAAATGCAGCAAGGACAAGTGCAGGGAACAAGGAGGTGATAGTTGTCTGGTGAGGGGTACTGGGGCATTTGAGGGAAAGTAGCTGTAGTTTTGGGGAAGGAGGGAGGCATAGGGGCCTCGGCTGAGGTCTCTGGGTTAAAGGATGCTGAGGAAGGAGAGAAATAAGGGTGACAGGACTGAAACTGGGGCTCCCCAGCCCCAGGTGTTGGAGTGTTTGCTCTACACACTGCCCTGCCAACACAAGCAACTTCTGATATTATCACCAGGGCACTGCTGTATTTAACAGTGCTGGGTGACCTGATTGTGGGGCATGAGCAAGGCCATTGCACCCTTCTGATAGCAGAGAGGCAGCCACTTCCCTTGCAGCGAGAGAGTCATCAAATACAAAGTAAAAAGAGCACAAGTTGCAGTATCACGGGTTTGTTCCCCCAGTGCCGTGATAGCAGAGTCATTTCTGGTTTCAAAGGGTTGGCTGCTTAAGTCCCCAAACCTGCTGAAGCTAGATAAGCCCAGATCTTTAAAAGAAGCTTTCTGGTTTCCCTTGTGTTGATGTTTATGCTGGTTGCTATACTCACCCTGGACTCTTTGACACAACTTTTGCCTTCTTTGGCTGTGTTTTAGGCTGCCTTTCTTTCTTTCTTTTTTTCTTCTTGTTTTTGAACAGATGAGGGCTCCAGCATTGAGGATGCAGACTTCAACTGGGACGAGTTCCTGGAGGAAACAGGAGCCAGCGCTGCTCCCCACACCTCCTTCAAACACGTACGTGCTTCGTCTGAGCCTTGTGGGCATTGCACGTGTTCCCTCTTCTAGTTTTCAGGGGGTCCCAGGAGAAATGAAGTGGGGTCAGACTGTTTTGGGGAGAAATTGTCCCTCTGTGCATGCGACAACCTGTGTGGGAATGGTCTCCAGCTGGCGTTAGGTGAACTTGATGTGTTTTCATCATCTGCATTCACAGCTTGGATCTCTGGGTCTATGCCACTGCCTTATCTGCTGCCTTGGGTTCAAATTTCCTATTTTTGAGGACTTCTATTGCTCTCCTTTTGCTTATAATACACTCATTTTTTGTTCTTACATCTGTTTTTTCTTCCCTATTCATTGCTCTCCATCCCAACCTGCAGAGATTAATCTCACACGAGTGCCTTATTTCTCCATAGCTGTCCTCTTAACTCAAGGTTTACAGACTAGCAGGGTCACTGAGCACTAGAGTCCAGCATGGCCCATAGGAAACCATCTCTCAGTCTCCTGTGTGGAGATGCTGTCTCACGAGTGTAGGAACCAAGCATTTGGTTAGGTGATTCTTGGGTAAGTGGGGCTCAGATGGACAGCCATGGTAGTTACAGCATGGTCTGTGGCTCTGGCCTGTGTTAGCTCAAGTAGTGTTTGAAGTCTCTGAAATCTTGACTGGTGGAAAAGATCAGAGCATACTTTGTTGAAAGGACTCTTGTCTGCAAGCAGAGCCCATCACAGTCAAGGATGTCATTGTTTGGGACCAGCTTCTCCATCGACCACCAGTTGCTTAACTTGTTCAGTTCCACATGTGTGATATCACGTGAGGACATGGGACAGAAATTAAGCTGGTGTATGTCACCATCAAGGGTGTGCATGGGTTGCCACGCTGGTAGATTTTTCTGAGATGTATTTGTCATTCAGCCACAGACTGCTGTCAGAGATGGTGAGTCCTGCTGGGAATGTGTTGTGAGGCCTTCATCTGACTAAAGCCATGACAAGTCATGGTGTTTCTTTGTCCTATACTGCAAGTCCCATTAGGATGGTGCTACTCATCCTCCTACCTGACCTGTCAGATGCAGGTAGCAGCCTGTTCTGCTACAGCTGCTCATCAGTTGTGCTGGTTCTTCTCCCAGTTTCACTTGGCTGTTCTGCATGCTCTGGAGGATGAGGACATTTTTAGCAGGAAGAGAGGGGTTTTAGCTGGTAGAGATGCCCTTTAGGAACAGTGTAGTTGTGCTGCATTGAGAGGGAGGTTTGCAGAAGAACCTGTTGCTACTTTAAGAGAAGTCTCTATTTGGGTGACTGCATTCATGCCATTCAACCACTTCTGTCTCCAGGTGGTTCCTTCACTTGTTTGGAAAGGGTAAGGAAGTGCAGTGATGAAAAGCCTCTCTCCTATGTACATCTGAAAAAATAATACAATCCTCCATCCCCTATTTTGCTTCCACTTTAACAACAATAGAGTATTGCAGGACAAAGTACAGTAAGGAGAATGACAGGGCAACGCCAAAGTTCTATTGTAGAGCTTATCCTTGGTCTAGCATCTGTCTGGAGAGATCATCTTGTTCCAGGTTTCTGCTTAGGACCCTAACCCAAGTACCAGATCCAGGTGAACATTCTGTGCTTCATGAAGCCCTTGAGAATGTCTTTAGGTGCACGGAGGTGCCCACCTCATCCTGCTGATCCTACTCATTGCAGTGTCTTGCGACACAGCACCTCAGTCCTGGGACTGTTGATGTGAGACAAGTTAGTGCTGCAAACAGTCCTCAGGGACTGTGTTTCACAGGCTGAAACTTGATCCTCAAAAAACCCTGGGTTGGCCAGGAACCTGAAAACCATCAGAGAAGATTATATTATCTGTCTGTTTGTTTCCCCTCTTTGTGTGACTTCCCGTCACAAGACCTTTGCCTCCAGAGTGCCATTTTGATTTTGACTTATGTTGAGCGGAAGGAGAAAAACTACAAATGGACACGTATCCTGGATTATTTATGAGGATCAGAAGAACTAAGATCCCATTTTATGACTTAAGCAAAGTAGTAAATGTCACAGACCTTCTTCAATCTTAGATGATCTCCAAAGGTGCCTTCCAACTTCAACTATTCTGCGACTCCAGGCATTGATGCTGATGGAATTTCCCACACAAGTAAAGGCATGTGGAGTGCTGTGACCTGCAAATAATAAGTGGCTATGGTTGGGCAGCGCTCGTGTCATAATCTGGAGTGGGATGATTGAGGGAGTACTGCTGACATCCCAGAGGAGCTCGGTGTTTTCTCTGCATCTTGGCTGAGAAGTCTGAGACCAAGTCTTGAGAAGTCTTGAGACCAAGTCTGAGACCAGTCTTGAGACCAAGTCTGAGAAGTCCTCAGGTGGCCAAGCAGACCATATTATATTTCTCTTTGTGAGTAAAAGAGGCATTTTATCCTGTCATTTAAATGAGAAGTTAATCAGAGACAGGCTTAAATAGGAGATAAGAAACCTGTAAGAACCTGTCCTTAAGCATCTCATAGGGAGTAACAGGCTACGTTTTGGATCGTCTTCTCAAGACAAAGCTGGCACCCGAAGCAGTGAACTGGTATCCACCTCTTCTTTATCAACGACAGCTGGAGACATCTCATTGGCCCTTGGAAGATACCATACAATGTGCCTACAGCAGGCCCTAGTGTTTAACAGCAGTCCCTGCAGTGCCCTAAAAGAGATGCACTGGCATCTTCAGTGTCCTCAGGCAAGTTACATGGGACTTGTCACTGATGAGATAAATGGAAATGATACCTCCATCAGATGGTAGGACAGTGACCCAACCATTTGCTTCTTTCAGCAATAAGTCATACCTTATTTACTGGGGTGCTAGGAGAATGAATTGGTTGAGGCTTGAGCTGCTGAGAATGGATTTAGTGGAAATGCTCTCCTTGCTTGTCAGACCTCAAGAGGTGCTTCAGTGGTGTTGTGCGATTAATTATTATAATTGAGATTAGCTCCTAGAGGTGCTTAGTACCTGCCTCTCTACCTTGTGTGTGTCCTGTGATTTGCCTGATAGAGCTGTGCACTGGGAAATGCAACCTCATTTGAGTTATACTGCCTTTCTCCCAGGCGTTAGTGAGATTTATGGTGTGAAGATGGATACCAGTCCTCCCTGAGATGTAGTGCACCTGAGGTTATCACTGCTGGAGGGCCTCTTTGGAGCATGTGGGACCTTGCATGGTGGGGTATATGCCAGTGAAGTAGGAATGGTCCTACCCAGACAGACTGTGAAGGAGGTGGTTGGATTAAGGAGCGCCATCAACTCATGTCCTATCCCAGAGCTGATCTTTCAGGGTAGTATTATCTAGCTTAGCTGGGGAGAGGGATCTTCCTGTGGAGAAGAAAAGGTAACACCATGCCTTTCTCATTTTGTAAGGTTGAAATCAGCCTTCAAAGCAGTTTCCAACCAGGGATGAAATTAGAAGTGGCCAATAAGAGCAATCCGGACACATACTGGGTGGCTACCATCATCACAACGTGTGGACAGCTCTTACTGCTCCGGTACTGTGGCTATGGAGATGATCGCAGGGCGGATTTCTGGTGTGATGTGATGACAGCAGATCTTCACCCCGTTGGCTGGTGTACACAGAATAACAAGGTCCTGATGCCTCCAGATGGTGAGTTCTGTGTGTTTTGTTAGGGTCATACTCTAGTATTGGGCTGGTCGTTAATCTCCAGGCTTGAAGTCAATCTGGAATGGGTACTCCAGATCCTCAGCTGCTGTTGGGTGATGTTAGGTCCCCACAGGTCAATGGGTGATTCAGTTTGCCAGTCAGCCTCTAACAAAGGCACTTTTGCTCTAATTGATAACACCAGAAGGCGTTTCTATAGGAAGCTGTCTTAGCAAGGAAACTTACTGCTAAATGGCAAAGCCATGATTTTCAGTTAGGGGAGAAAATTGTCCTGCTCTTTTAGGAAGGAGGGATGAAATTCAGAGTGAGGATAAACTAGAATAAGTAACATCAGTTTGGGTGGATCCAAAACCAGAAGTTGGCTGGGAACTCAAGTGTTTTGCTCTGAAAGCTTAAAATCTTCCATTGACAAATTCTTGTGGCTTTTAATGACAAGGGTAGATACACACCTGAAGATAGCAAAATTTGGTCATCGTAGGTTAGAGCATGTCCTGACTGCTGGTTCTTAGGTGCACAAAAGCTGAATGCAAGAGCTGTAGGTTATTGAGTGGCCCGTGTGGAACAATTTGTTGATTATACATTTTGATCCCCAGCATTAAGAAAAATGTGGGGTGTTTTGTTTGCGCACAGCGGTGGAACAGTTGGGTATCCTCACCACTGTATAGCTCCAAGCAGAGGCATACTTGTCACTGCTACTCGTACATATTCCCACCATATATCCTGTTTGTTCTGGATCAGGAGAAGAAGAGATGAATGTTTAGCCTCCAGCTTGTGCACGCATTTAAGAAATGTCCCATTTAGAATTCTGCACCTGAAGTTGTTCTTTTACTTTCTGCTGCATGTGACAATTGAAAAAAAAAGTGTATGTGCCATTTGTGTGCCATGTGTGATTTCTCCTGGTGGAGGTGTTGCCTTGACTTCCTACTAAAGTGAGCTGTAGACACGGTCTTTGATTCAGAGCCGAAATGGGCTCATTCCTGCCTTGGTGTGTGATGAACTTTGAGCTGAACTTATCTTTTTTGTTCTGGTCTGTGTCTTTTGAATAAACAGAGGATTGAAGTCTTGAAGGCAAATATGGCTGAGGAATCTGTTGGCTTAGCAGTAGTAAACCAAACTGATGTGAAATGGGTTAGGTATTTTATTTTATTTGTCTCTTAAACTACCTCATATTACGTGGAATATAATCAGTGTTACCAGAAAGGTGTACAGTGCTGTAAACTGAATCTCAAAATGCCACTGTCAAGGAGTAGGAGATCTTAACAACTGTTGTAATAGAAAATAATGATTGTTTTATAACTGGAGGCAACTGCTTTTCACGGAAGTGGTGGAATCTGCTCTGGGTTGTGGTGACTTTGTGTGAATTGTCTTGCTTGACTGACTGCAAATGTGCAGTGCGTCACACCTCCTTTCTCCTCTGGCTGGGAGATGTAATTGTATACCAAGGTCTTAAAATTGGGTAACTGCCCTGTTTTGTGTTGGTTTTTTTTTCTTCACTCCCATTCTCAGTGAATAAACTCTATTGAATGTGTCTTAGTATAGTTTTCAGACAGAATAAATTAAATGCGTAGGTTGTAATTCAAAAGAGATTTAAGCATTGAGGAGCTTGAGTTGTATTTTGGAATGAGGCATCTAAAATGCCCAGGAGGATTTGAACCTTCAGGACTTCTCTCCGGAGAGAGGTCCTAAAAGTGCTCACAAACCTCAGAGCTCCTCAGGGTGTTTGCCCACAGAATTCAGAGGTGGGTTTTCAAAAGATACCATTGGGACCCCACAGGGAAGCAGCTGAATTTTCAAGAGTGCCCCTTGTCTTCTGTAGGGAGAACTGAGCTCTGACCAGCTTTTAAAAGTAGCTTGTGAGCACTGGTCGTGCTGTATGCGGGTGTCAGGAGTTTGTCCTGTGCTTAATTGCTTGGCTCATCAGTGAATGTATCTTAACAAGCCAGACTCCATTGCAGTGCTGAGGGTTTTAGCTGGTGAAATGTGACAGACAGGACCAGACTTTGCATTAGACATAGAGGGGCTGGGGGTGTCCAGAGAAGGGCAACAAAGCTGGGGAAGGGCCTGGAAAATGTCATATGGGGAAAGACTGAGGGAGCTGGGGGAGTTCAGTCTGGAAAAGAGAAGACTCAGGGGGGACCTCATGGCTCTACAACTCCCTGAGGGGAGGTGGGGGTGAGGGGGGGGTCGGTCTCTTCTGCCATGCCCACAGTGAAAGGACGAGAGGAAACGGCCTGAAATTGCAGCAGGGGAGATTCAGGTTGGACATCAGGGACAATTCCTTCCCTGGGAGGGTGATTGGGTGTTGGAATAGGTTGCCCAGGGAGCTGGTGGAGTCCCCGTCCCTGGAGGTGTTCAAGATGCGTCTGGATGTGGCGCTGGGTGATGTGGGTTAGTGATGATGTAGGTAGGGGTTGGACTGGGTGATCTTGAAGATCTCTTCCAACCTCATTGATTCTACAATTCTAGGTGATGTTCTCTGTGAACTCGATGGAAGTTGTTTTGCCTTTTTAGCATTGCACACTATTTTGTTGCCAAATCTTTGGGAGAAATGAAAGCCTGCTTCAGGTGGCATGAACCAGTTTTCTAAGGGCCTGATTCTGCAGGGCCAGTTACCTGTGTCATTAGGGTTTGAATTTAATCAGGAGCTGAAGGCTTTGGTTAAAAAGCAGAGCTGCTGAGAAGAACTTGTTTAACGGGTGAAATACCAGCACTGGGACAATGCTCTGCTTCTGTGTGCAAATCAGATCTGACTGATCGGTGCTCATCTTCTGAATGTGAAGCCAGACAAGAACAGTACGGAGTGATAGGACGAGGAATTTCATTAGGTGGGAGAGAGATGTGAAAAAAACCAGGCCGGTTCAGTTTAGCAAATCAATAGAGCTTGATATAATGTTCAGCACACACAGAGCTTTTAAGGGGCAGCTGCCAAATAATGATTGTTTATGATCCCAATAGAAGGAAGTCATTTAATTTACAGACTGTTACATGGTTATTTATTGGGTGATGCTAGTATTGCATCATGGTGCCTATGAGTATAATGTCAAGTCATGGTATGTCCTCCCATGACATTATGGTGCAATGCATTAGAATACGACTGCTGAAGCCAAATACTTGAGTTTGCAATAAAATGTATTGGCTTATGAAAGGGTGGTGTGAGTGTGTGTGTGCCTGCGAGCTTCACCCTCCAGCCCCTCCTTCCCTGCAGGAAATCAAAGGAGTAAAATTGTAGTTACTTCAAGCTTTGCCATTAATTATATTTTTCTCATTACAAATCGGTGTGTAATTTGAATTGCAAACTCAACTATCCTGGCAGAATAGATCTGTTTACCATTCAAAGCAAAATGAAAATTATTTAAATTAGTTAATATAGAGCTCATTTGAATGAATTGGATGTTTATTCATGAACTAGCTGAGGCAAGTGTGAAGCTGTCCTTATGGTCTGTAGCTTTGGCACTGATCAGCTCTAAAGTCACGTCCTGGGACAGAGATTTCTTTTTTATTGCATATTAACTGTGGTGTAGAGCAGTGTGTAGCTACTGCCTGATGTAGCTGAGTGGGAAATTTTCGGCCTTTCTGACAAGGCCCCTCAGCAATTGTAATTCAGATGAGGAAGAACAACCTGCTTCAAAGTTCATTGACAGTGGTGGTATAGTAGGATTTGTTTTCTGCACTATAGGGTTGTGGTGTGACATAGACTTTCCATCAATTAGTGAAAATTTCCCCTTTATATTAGCCTGCATGGCAACAGCCTTTATCTCTTCCTATGTCTTACCCAAGCTCTGTCCTCCTCAGCACAGAGCTGATGCAGTTGTTTTTCAACATCCTCAATCCCTTGGGATGTTTTACCCACTGAACATTAAAGATTCAAGTCTAACTAAACCATCCCTTACCAGCAATTCCTTTAACCATGAAAGGAAAAGAGGTCTCTAACCTCCTTTAGCCTGTTATTTCCATGTGCTGTTTTCCTTTATTGGTGACATTTGGGTTCATGAACACGTTTACCATCGGGTAGAAGAGCAGCGTGGAGAACCTGACAAGCGTAGTAGCTAAATTATGCATTGTGAACCACGCGGAGAGCAGGAACGTCTTTTGATTGACACTTGGGTGTTTTTGTACAGATTGCGGATTTACAGCTGAGCCAACAGAGCCCAATCTCTCCTGGCACTATCTTAATGCATTCTGGGATGCGCTAAAGACACTGGACAACAAGATTATTGTGTACACTTGTAATTGCCGTGGTGGTTCTGCTTTAATGTTATTGACAGATGGGAGTTCAAACAGAGCATTTCCGTGTCTGTGCGGTGAGCTTGTGTCTGCTCGCTGCATAAACCAGGAGATGGATGAGGCTGGAGATGTAAAGAAATACAGTGGGGAGAGAACCAGGTCTGTATTTTGATTTTACAATGAGCTGGTGCAGATGGGAAAACCTCTGAACACCATCTATCCTTGGATTTGGTGATCAAGATGATCAATCATACTGCAGTTTGTGTAGGAAAGGAGCCTTTACTTTTCTGTTGTACCAATCTAAAGCTGAAAAGCCTGATCTTGGGGTGAAGTGAGTCCATCCTGAACGGTGCTGAGTTTCATCAAGTGAAATAATGCCATTAAGAATGGTGGGCATAAAGCATTTTGCTTGCTCAGACTTTCTGTGAAGACAAACATCAACATTTGGTCACTATCTGAAATAGGTTTTTGTGTTTCGCTGAGGTCAGGTTGACTTTCAGCCTAGATCCAGGCCAAAACAGGGGAATTTTCACTCAGATTCAAAGTTCTGAATCTGATTCTGAGTAGAATATGGATGAAAAAGGAGATGAAACTTGTGCCACAGCAATCTGGGTTGCCTTCAAATGGCAACTTGTTGTGGTTTGGGGTTTTTTTACATATCATTATCAGAATCTATTACAGAGCCAAATCTCACTTTGAGATCAGTGGTGTAAGGGATTGGAGAAGTGGATCTGGTTGGCCATGTCAAAACTTACAGCATCAGGACTCACCAGATTTTGCATAGTCAAAAAATGGTCGGCTGTGTTGCACAGCTTGTTTGTGTGCAAGGTGTCAAGTGAATTAATAGTAGATTGGAAAAATAAGTTAACTTTGAGTCAATTTTTCCATTTTGTTGGTGCTCAAGTGAAATCATCAATGGATGTAGTAAGAACAGATGCAGAAAGCAGTGGGGTTGAGAAAAAATGGGTTACATGGGATGGGAACAGGAGCAGTAGTGAAGAGACAGGAGTGAAGAGAAGAACAAGCCTTGAACAGTCACTTTCTGCTCAGGGTGTGGATTTGGTGTCATTCAAGACTCCCTAGGTGCACAGGAGGCTTTTTTGAGGGGCACGGCTGGGGGAAGGTGGTGGAGATGTGGCCCGTACACTTGCCTTTCAGCATCATTCTTGGAGGTCGCTTGTGTCCGCAAAGCTTGCCCACAGGTTCTTCAGAGAGTGTCACAGAGATAATGTTTCTGAAAACAGATGAGGGCCTCCAGTGCTGCTCTCTCAGAAAATGCAGTCATGGATGTTTCCTTTTTTAACTGCATCCAACTTTCCCTTGGTAATCTCATCCCAGAGGAAATAAACTATGCCTGCAGGTCCGTGATTACGGTGCAGGTAGAGGGATCAGATGGGCAGGGTGGACTTCTTTTATCTTTGTGAGGAGTTGGCTTGCCTCCACCGACCTATCTGAGATGAGTTTGCTTTTCTACCGGTGTAATTGAGAGCAGATCTGGCTCTGCTTTAGCTCTTTCACTGAAGGCTCACCTGAAATACTGCTTCCTAGGAGCTTGAGGCTAGAGAAAATCAGTAGGCATTTACTGACCTTATGCTGTTTTAAATCAACTAAGAACTGGGCCCTTGAGCCAAGTAAAATGAAACTCAGAAATCTTCTTTGGCAGGTTGTACTGACAAAGACTGTGGATATTTCTAAAGTACAAAATAGATTTTTATATCTATATCGATATCGTTTTTTTGCCCAATCCCTATTCTCTTATCCAAACCAAGTTTAGAATAACCTAATGTAAATAGATTGCAGGATTTCTGTATTTTAAATACTGCAAATGACTCCCAGTACAGTGTTTTATGTGTGCTTTTCAAGTCGACTTTAGCAGAGTATTAATTATGCAGGGGTGACGTTAGCATAAATAACAAGTCAGCAAATAAATGTCAATTAAATATTCTATTAACATAGTAGGCAGCTTTATGCATGGCTTAGAACGTTTAGCAGATTATATTTAACGAGCATATAAAAAACCAACATTTTTTTTCTTTGCTCTTCTAATGATGGCAGAGAGGAGGAGAGGAGGGGAGGTAAAAATATCGCCAGCTTTGGCTGAAGTGCCTGGGGTGTTTGGGTTGAAAATTGCCCTAGTAGGAGCTATGTTGGTTGACTCCGATGCCTCCTGGGAGCTGGCAGCAGCTGAAAATTGCTGGAGCGTATCGTGGCTTGGCATCTCCCTGCCATCCCCACGTAGCCCCTTGCAGACTCACTCTCAAGAAGAAAATATTTTCATTACAGCACCCACGGGAGTTTTTTCCTTCCCTTCCTTGAGGTGACTCAGATGGCCCAGATGGGGGTTGGACTAGATGATCTTTCGAGGTCCCTTCCAACCCCTAACATTCTGTGATTCTGTGGCTCAGTCTGGGATGTGAAAATTCAAGAGTTAGCCCATTTTTCCTGCAGCATCAGGATAATGTTGCTTTTATCAGGAAAATGGTCTTTTCACTACTGTGTGAAACTGCAAATCTTTCACATGTGCTGCTGCCTTTAGTTACTTTCGAGAGACTTCATACTGCCAAGTGAGGCCCTTTTGGGGTAAACTGAGTGTAACAGGCCCCCACGTGTCTTTTTTGGGAATGTAAGTAATTGTTGAGCTCCTGGGCAAATGTGGCACAGCCTGGCCAGGGCTTTGTAAAACATTATAGACTTTATCACTGACAGTGTTCAAGGCCAGGTTGGATGGGGCTTGGAGCAACCTGGTTTAGTGGAAGGTGTCCCTGTCCATGTCAGGGGGGTTGGAACTGGGTGATCGTTAAGGTCCCTTTCAACCCAAACCAGTCTATGATTCCATGATTCTATGTAGAGTTTTTGAGCATCTTCAGATCTGCTGGGCTTCAGGTCAACCTTTTTCATTTTTGATTTTCCTTTTAATGGAATTTTCAGGTCCACAGGCATAGTTGCAGAGAACCATGTTGGGATGAGATGCTGGCAGGTTTGTAAGGTGGGCTCAGGAGTAAATGATTTATCCCTGTGTTTCTGTTGTGAAACTAGGACAAAGAAACTGTGGGAAATGTGAGGTGTGTGCTGCTCTGGCTTTAGCTGGGACTGATGTGAATGATGGAGGCTATCGAAGGGAAAAATCAATGCTTGGTTAAACACAGGTTCTTTTGATTCAGGTTTTTTGGGAGTGTGGTGGAGGTGGTCCTTAGAGAGTGTCATGGAGCTCCCAGCCTTGGCTCCTCAGTGACCCCATGGTTTAGGTACATGGCCATTGGGAACTGTCAGACTGTCTCCCAAGGCGAAGATTTCCTCTGACATGAAGCTCCTTCAGCTGGGGTCACTCTTTGTGCTCATCTGTTCATTTTTTTGGTGGAACTGACTTAGAAAAGGTATTTTTCCCATTCACAAAAACCATAAATGCAAAGCCTCAGCTTTGCCTCATCAATATTTTCCTTTGGAAAAGAAGTCATTGTTCTTCCTCAAAAATGTTAGTTGTTTCTGGGATTAAATACCCAAAATGTTGTCCTGGGTTGCAGCAGTTGCAGGATTCATGTGTTGGTGCTGGTGCCTCCTTGCCCTTTTGCCTGGAGACTTCCTTTTGTGAGGGTCTGGTCTCTCCTTGTGGAGTCATTCTGACATGTCTTCTCACTGCCCCATGAGGTGGTCTTGTGCTTGGGGAACCCAGCCCTTGCTGAGGATCAGGCATTTGAAAAACCAAAGCCACGCAAGGTGGTTTAGGTTTCCAGTAAAAAAAAAAGCCCAAAGCTTGCACATGAAGTGCTCTCTGTTTATTAAAAGCAAGAAAAGAACACACTTTAATCAAAACCTAATTTTCCAGTAAGAAGCTGTTTCAGCAGAGACGTATCCAGCAAGCCTAGTTTGCAGGGACAACGACATCTGCTCGTGCTGTATTTATATTTATTTATTGTCACAAACAAGTGGAGTAATGGGAACAGAAACAGGCCTGACCAGACTGCCAGTGATCCAGCAAGGCAGGGATGCATGCAGTGACTGTGGCCACCAGAATTGGTGTGAGACCCTGCAGTGAACCTGAAGTGCCTGCTCAGCATCCGTTTTGGGGTGCTTTTTTTATTGCTCAAGGGAGACCTTCTCGCTTTCTACCATTGCTTGAAAGGAGGTTGCAGTGTGGTGGGGGTCAGTCTCTTCTCCCATGTAACAAGTGACGGGACAAGAGGAAATGGCCTCGAGATGCATCAGAGAAGGTTAAGATTGGATATTAGGAGCAATTTCTTTACCAGAAGGGTTGTCAGGCACTGGCACAGGCTGCTCAGGGCAGTGGTGCAGTCACCATCCCTGGAAGGATTTAAAAGCTGTGTAGATGTGGTACTGAGGGACATGGTTTAGTGGTGGCCTTGGCAGTGCTGGGTTAATGGTTGGACTTAATGATCTGAAAGGTCTTTTCCAAGCAAAATGGTTCTATGGTTCTGTGATTCTGTTTGGGGAAATGAGATTTGGCCTGCACCCAGATTAGGTATCAGTGGAGCTTCTTAGAGGGGTGACAGTTCTACTGATGCAGTTGTCCCCACACAGTCCTGATGCAAATCCTGGATTTTTGCACACTTATGGGTGGAAAGTGCTTTCATTTCTATTTCTAAGTATAAGCTATCATCATTCCAGTACTGGACTGAGCTGTATAGTCAATAAAACTGGTGGAACAATATGACATGGTTTTACAGCTAACACTGAGGATAATATAGCACTGTTTACGCTGGCGTGTTATTAACTCAACTTGGAGCATGGGTTTAATCTGTAGGTTGGCTGGCAGCCAAGGAAGGGTTCAAGAAGGGGTTTCACCAGTAGAGTTGAGGTTTGATAACAAATGACTCAGACATACAGATACTGAAGTGAATGCACTTTTCCAACTGCTTTTCCCTTGCTTGGGTGGACTGTCTGTCCTGCCTTTTATTTCCACGTATTGTTGCTGGTGCGTGTTGCCTTCCTTCATAAATGGATGGTGTTGCCATTCCCATGGCAGGAGCACGGTGAAGCAGCAGTGTGGTCGGCAGCACTGTGACAGTCCCTTTTGAGTGGTGCAGGGAAGGCTGAACCATTTTAAGGATAACCATCCTGTTATGGTTAAAGAAGCACCACCTTGTATACAAGCAACAGTGGAGCTGAGGATCAGGCTTACTGCAATGAAAACTGAAAGCCCAATTCTTTTATAAACAGTCGAGGGAGATGGAGGTGGGCGAAAGAAAAGCAGGGATTTTCGTGGACTTTGACAAGTTATAAATATATCCTGAGTGAAACCAATAGTGTGGAGCTCTATGAAAAATTTAATGAATAAATATTTCATGCCCACATGGTGCTTCTTCAGTAACGCATGCTGTCGGTGGAAAGCAGTAAACAAAGAACCCCCTTCAGGGTTTGTTTGGGCTTTATAATAAAACTAATTTAATCAACTTTTTCAGTCAAGCTTGATATTACTTCATTTCTGTACACAACACTGTACTTGGATCTGCTTGTTTTCTCCTGATACCTGTTCTCCATTTTTGGAAGAGGCTTGAATATCAAATAATTATTTGTTTCATCCTGCCTTTATGGTGCAAATCTGGATTTTAAAGGCAGAGAGCACAGTCTGACTTTCTCCTCATCCTACATCTTGAGGAGCTGGCCATCCTCCACCATCACAACTGGAGGTGTTATGGGACCACAGCTGAGCTTTTCATTATCCAGCAAAGAGACCACTTGAACGTGGTGGTCGTTTCTGAGTGCAAGCAAGCAGGCATCTTTCAAGATTTGGAAGGCTCGAGCATCTGGTTTGCTTGCTGAACTAGCTGAAAGGGCTGTGGAATCTGGCCCCATGTGGGCAGTAAGGCTTGCACACTTCTGCAGTGGATTGCTGCATGGATTGCTGCAGGGAGATTGAAGTGCTCCTCCAGCAGAGGCTACTGGCAAAGCTGGGGTGTGGGTGTGCTGGTGCCATTGCTTTATGGTTGACTGTTGCAACAAATACCCTTCATTTTCCATCTTCTATAGAATGATGAGAATTAGTGGGGATGATGCTTGCAGGTGATTGTATCATTTAATACACGACAGGAGAATAATTAAGACAACTCTTTCTTAGCTCTGGTGGGAAGCACCAATTAAAAGTTAAAAAAAAAAGGATGAAAGTTTTGGTTAATGCTTAAAAGGGTTTTTTTCCTATTATCAAATTCATTGGATATGCATGAGACCCAGAGAGTAGCCAAAAGCACATTTTTTACTTTTTCTGCCCTTAGACAGATGCTACAAGTCTAGATCCACCTCAGCCTACACAACTTATCTAAAGCTTAGGCATCTGGTCTCACATCATCTGAGATTATCAGGTGTTATGGCTACAGACAGGTGAAACGTGTCCCTGGCTGTATGGCCACGGGCTGGCAGTCTCCAACCGAGCCCTCGTTTGAAGGCACAAGCAGTGATCTGAAATGAAAAGCAAACCATTGCTAGTTTCAGCTTGGACTCCCAACACAAGGGCAAAGATGCATCTGGGAGATGAGAAGCAGAGGGATACCTTGTGGGGAAACCATGGCAGGACACGTGTGGCTGACACACAGGAGGGAAGGGATGCCATGCAGAGGGACCTGGACAGGATGGAGAGGTGGGCCCATGCAAACTGCATGAAGTTCAACAAGGCCAAGTGCAAGGTCCTGCACATGGGTCAGGGCAATCCCAAGCACAAATACAGGGTGAGTGGAGAATGGTTTGAGAACAGCCCTGAGGAGAGGGATTTGGGGGTGTTGGTTGATGAAAAGCTCAACATGAGCCAACAGTGTGTGGATAGATTTCGATTACATGTTAGGAAGAAATTCTTTGCTATGAGAGTGGTGAGAGACTGGCCCAGGGTGCCCAGAGAAGCTGTGGCTGCCCCCTCCCTGGTAGTGTTCAAGGCCAGGTTGGATGGGGCTTGGAGCAACCTGGTCTAGTGGGAGGTGTCCCTGCCCATGGCAGGGCGGTTGGGACTGGATGATCCTTAAGGTCCCTTGCAACCCAAGCCATTCTATGATTCTGTGAAATATCTGGGAGGAGATCAGGATATATGTTAGCCCTGTGCTCCATGTTTTTACAATACTTTAAAAAAAATTCCTGAGAGACCTGATTTTTCCTTGGGAATAGCAGGATGGCAACCAGTTGATTCTTTCACAGCTGGACCATCCAAGTGAAGAGCAAATAATACACAAGAGGGAGGTGAAAGCAAAGGTGGTTAGAGAGGTAGAGCTAATTTTAGGAAGGCATCTGCTGGTAGGGCTGCTTAGTGAGCTGAGGATCTGCTCAAACTGGATCACTGATGCAGCTTTGCATGGGGTGATGGGGTTGAACACAGGTACATGGAATCGATATTTCTCACCTTCTTTTGTCCCAAAAAAGAGTAAAAGTGTTTTTCTTGTTTTTTTCTTGTTTTTTTTTCTTTTCTTTCACCCCTCTCCCCCAACCACTAATCTGGAACCTCTCGTTTTTGCAGTGAGCAGCTTTGGGAACTGAAATTTATCCCTCTCGGCTAGATGGAGTACATCCTCTTGAGATTTGTACCACACTATGGGTAGTGACAAAACAGAGGAGTTGTTTTAGAAACTGAGGAAGCTTTGTTTGTCCAAACCCATGTAGAACTATATTTCATGTAATTTTTTTAGCCAGGTGTGACATTGTGTCTGTATAGATGAAAGCCCAAGCACAGCAAAAGGGTTCAACTTTGGCAAAGCCTGATGGAGGAAAACTCCTTGAAGGACTTCTGAGCTGCAGTAGTTGACTGATCCAGCCCAAACCAATTTCTGCTCCACCTCCTGACCTCCTGCAAGAAAGGCATGACTTAATGGGATTCAAACTGTTCAGGATGCTCAAAAGGCTTGAGATGAGCAGTTGAGACCCCACGGCTTTGCCTTCTGCTGCTCATAGTTCTGGTTACAGTCCACAGGGTAAGGCTGCAACTGCTGCTGGGACTAAACCATTGGGTTTGGACCTGATATTTAGTATAAGATGTGCTGGAGGAACAGAAATATGAAGAGGAAGAGAGTAATTGCAGCACAAGGCAGAGACTATGAATGAGGAGCTGTATTTCCAAGGAAATACAGGAGTAAAAAGCTGTGAGCAGACATCGGGAGTAGAGATTTCCTGAGATTTCCTTGTTCTTTAGCAGCAGGTGGGGTGGATTTTTGGGAGGTACCTTTGAGACCATTTCAAGTAAAATCTCCCTTTGATAATTGTTACAAAAAGTCTCTTCCATCCATTGCACTAAATAGCAAAATCCTCGCCTCAAGGTATTTAGGTGCCAAGGGATGGAAGGATGTAAATTATTTTATGGTTGAAGTCCTGATGAGACTCCTAGTAAAAATACTGATTGAGAAGATAGTAAGTTTTAGAAGTACTGACCCTGTTGCTCTGTGATGAGCCATCATTTGACATCATCCGACTGTTTGATGCAAACCATGTGAATACAGAACAAAATACAGAACAGTTGGGATCTGTGACTTGGTGAGTTGTCATTGAGGAGTAGTGTCCTTGTTCAAGCAAAGACCCCTGAGCTGTGTGCTTCAGTCATGACCCTGGAGATCTCCATGCCTTGAATATCCAACAGTGACACTGACTTGTTCTTCCCCACTCACATATCTCCTGGGGCATGTGCTCTGAAGCTGTGGAGCTATAGAAAGCCCAGAAACCATAGGACAATTGGAAGATTGACCCTGAAAGCGTGAAACTGGATGCAAACCACTCTTTTCTGACATGGTCAACTTAACTAATGTCCAGCTGAATACATTTTTTTATAAAATGTTCTTTAAAAATAATAATTGAGAGATTCTAAGTAGCCATTCTTGATAATTGCATATAATTTCTCTTTCCCACTCTCCCATGATTTCCCCCAGAGGAGTTTTGGAATGGAAATGCCATCTCAATTGTAAGACTAGACCTGGTAGTTAAGGTGGTGATATAGTGCAACATTGACACACTTAAATAATCACGATTGGTGACACCTGTGGAGGCTTAAAAAAACCCCTTTCATTCATATTCTAAGTTACGCACAGTTTGGATCCTTTATATCAGAGAAGGAGATGACTTTCTGTGTGTTAGTGTAGGAGCTGGGAACGGTAAATAACACAAGGGACTTGATCCAGAGCATGCTGAACTTGATGCTGATGTTTCTTCAGTGGACTTTTTTAATCAGGTTGAAGATTAAATGATGTCTGTCAGAGCTGAGCAGACATGAGAGGATTTTATGTACTCTTTCAGGCCAAGGACATGCCAACATGTGTAGTGTCATGTCTTCAGCAGAGCATTCCTTCAGGTACACCTAGGGGCACTTCAGATTTGCTCGTGAGGAGCATGCATATAGTGAACTCGGGAAGCTGCTAGTGGCAGATGTAAGCCCCAGCATGATCCACAGCCAGCTGTGTCTTGGACATGATTTTTCCCTCATTACACATGATAATGTGGGCTCCTAGTCACTGTGGAAGGGGTTTGCCTCCTGAAGCAGACCATATGCTCCTGCAGCCAATGGAGGTAGCTGTTACTCAGCGCAGAGATTTAAGTGATGCTTCTGTAAGCTTTTTCCTAATGACAATTAAAAATCAATTCCATTAACCCAGATTTCAAATTCTGGGTTGATTCTGGCCCTTTCCATGACATTGGGAAGCTTTTGCTTTGAATTCCCAAATGGTTTGTTTCTATGTCTGTGTGTGTGCTCTCATTTCTATCTGATTTTGGTCACAAAAGAAACAAACAAACAACAAGCAAATAAGCTTAAGGACATGCTGAAACCCTTCCTGATTGCTGGTTTAGTCTGTGTTGTGAGGCAGAGCATCCACCTCCTGCATTTGTAGCACAAAAAGCTTTTCCCCACACTGTTACTGTTGGGAATGGATGAAAAAACAAGGGGAAAGTCAGCATTTTCAGGTCATGGTGTGAAAATGCAGCTACTTCCTAAAATGCTGGAGTTAATGTAGAAGATGTATCCAGGGAAAACTTTGCCAAACTCAGGAAACCATCCTGCTGTGTATTGTACAAGCTCTACTGGAGAAGCTCTGCCATGATGAGTATAGAGCCTAAAGAGGGGGAAATCCTGTAATCCTCCCATGCTAAGCAACCCTAGGAAGGTCACTGAGGAGTCTCAGGCCATTTTGAGGCATCTACACCCTGAGCATTTGACTACTGAAGCTATCTCTTCCACAGAGTCTTGCTTTGCTTTGGGCCATTCTGCTATTGTCCTTGAACTTGTCAGCCGGGACATCAGCAGGTGTCTCCACTTGAAGCCCCCTTTCCTGTAGAACATCTACAAAATTTATTTAGAAACAAGCCAAAAAATCTTGGAGGAAATGTAGTGAAGATGGGATGAAGAGGTTACAAACCAGCTGAATGAACCATGGCTCTGCACTAAGATTTGGGAGCCTTCAATGCAGCAGTGAATCATAGAATAGAATCATAGAATCACTATGGTTGGAAGGGATCTCCTGGGTCATCGAGTCCAACCTTTATCCCATCATATTCCTAACCATTAGATCACGGCCTCAAGTGCCTCGTCAACCCATTTTTTGGACATCCCAGGCACGGTGACTCCACCACCTCCCTGGGCAGCTCATTCCAGTGCCCAACCACCCTCTCAGTAAAGAACTTCTTCCTAATCTCCAACCTAAACTTCCCCTGATGGAACTTGAGGCCATTTCCTCTCATCCTGTCATTAGCAATTCGGGAGGAGAAGAGACCAACACCAGCTGTGAAGACACTTGGGTTCATTGGGGCATCATCATCTCTGGTCAACATGTCCCAGAGTGATGGAGAAGCTAAAGGTTTAGAATTCAGAGGATGTGGAAAAGCTGCTGGCATTTCAAGTCCTGGAACATGTCATTATTCTCATTTCAGATGATGCCTTGCATAATGTTGCACATTGATCTCCGGTTCAGATCTAAACTCTTCAAAGTTTGGGGGATGTTTTTGATCCTGGGATTTATAGTTCAAGCCCTCTTGTAGTTTCAAGTGTGGAAAACACATGTTTAGCAAGCGCAGAATGAGCCTTGATGGAGTGTTGCTTTGATGGCATTGCGACGATGGCTGTGAATTTACATCTTGTGCATAGGATGTTAAGCACCTCATGGGGCCTGGCTGTGCTCAGACTGCACCATTAATTTCGGGAAGGATGTGTGATGAATGCTCATAAGGCCCTGTAGGTTCTGCTTTGTGGTGTTTATGTCACACAGCCAAGAGGCTCCGAAGTGATTAAATGGGATTTGATCATTGGAAGCTGGCAGTACAATTCTGATGAATTACAGGATGCACAGCAAAGTGCAAAATTCGGGGGTTTTGGGGACTTTTTTGAACATACGTTGCTGCTTTGTGGGGTGTCAGAAGGTGAAGTTGTGGTGAATGAATAATGATAATTTGGGAGTGTGCTGGCTCACTCTTGAGTCATGAGGATGGTTAGATTTCAGTATTGTCACATGCTCTGGGCATGAGCAGTGAGATTTGGGGTGAATCATGGGCAGATCCTTAAAATTAGACCTGGAGGGCTTTCTTTGCTGTTTGTACCTCACAGCACTGTTCCTCTCCAACTTGAGAACCATGGCACCAGCCTCCTGTCTTGAGTCATAGAATCATAGAATGGTTTGGGTTGGAAGGAACCTTAAAAGATCATCCAGTTCCAACCCACTGCCATGACCCACTATCCAACCTGGCCAGGGAGGGAGCAGCCACAGCTTCTCTGGGCAACCTGTGCCAGTGTCTCACCACCCTCACAACAAAGAATTTCTTCCTAATATCCGATCTAAATCTCCCCTCTTTCAGTTTGAACCCATTTCCCCTCGTCCCATCACTCCCTGCCCTTGTCACCAGTCCCTCTCCAGCTTTCCTGGAGCCCCTTCAGGTACTGGAAGGTGCTCTAAGGTCTCCCCAGAGCCTTCTCTTCTCCAGGCTGAACACCCCCAACTCTCTCAGCCTGTCTTCATAGAAAGTTCTCCAGCCCTCTGATCATCTTTGTGGCCACCTCTGGACTTACTCCAACAGCTCCATGTCCTCCTTATGTTGGGGACTCCAGAACTGGAC